>JAJTUP010000063.1:0-321422 GCA_021399435.1 Diaporthe sp. PMI_573 | reverse complement strand
AAAAAACCAACCTATACTAAGCTAAAAAGATAACTAGTAGAAACCTTACCTCTAGAGAAAAAAAATAGTATAGTAATTTTTAGCAAAACTATTAAGATATATACTTTTAATCTCCTAGCTCTTAGAGAGATAAATACTACTTTAATTAGGTACCTATAAGCCTTATAAGATAGGTAAAGACTATTTCACAAGTTCTTTTTAAACTTATCTATAAAATAAGGAAATAGAGAGACTAGTATCTAAGTATTAAAGTTATTAGCGTTTTAATAAGTAACTTACTAAAGAAAACTACTTTAACCCTAATAATAATTAGATATTATATTAGCTCTCTAGCTATATTAACTTTAAATATAATTAACTAAGGATATTATAGTTTAGCTTTCCTTACTATATATATAGAGAGTAACTAATATATACTTTTACTAGCTTTACTTAATATTAAGGTAGAAATAAATCTACTACTATTAAGCTATTATAGCTAAAACTAGCTTGTTTATTCTCTTCTTAAAAACATAACCTTTATAATCTATAATAGAAAAGTCTTATTTCTAATTAGGGTAACTAAAGACTAGATTTATATTAGCTTTAATTAGATAAAGTAAGTTTTTTTTATTATTAATAATATAACCTGTAATATTATATATTATATTTTTTTTAGAATACCATTCTTTCTTAATATTAATCTAACCTTTAAAAAATCAAAGGGTTTTCTATTTATATATATTATACTAGGAGACTCTTAGATAAAGTATAGCCTAGGATAAAAAAACCAAAAGCCTTTTTATATAGCACCTGGTAATAGTATATAAGTTTTAAAAAAATATATTCTATAAACTTTAGCCATTTAGATATATTTAGAGTAATTTAATTAAAATTAGTAGTAATTAGTATTTTAATTAAGCCTTCTTTAACTTATCTTAGTATTAAAGAAGATAATAAAATTCTTAGTATCTTTTAGGATAAAGATGTTTAAAAGTTATTAGTTTTTTTTATAAAAGACCTTTAACATAAAGTATGTTAGCTATATATACTTAAAGGTATTAAAAAACCTAATCCTTAATATATCTATAGATTATATTTAAAAATAAGAACAGCCTATACTTATAAGTAGGTAAACTTAATCTTATTACCTGTTAGTATTACTAAATCTATTAGGTATACTTATTAACTTATAATTAGAACCCTTTATAAGAGGGTAGGAGTTAAAGTATATCTAGTAGATAATTATCTATCTAATAGATTAGTTTTAAAGAAAATAGTTAACTAAAAATTAAGCTATAAAGTGAAAATTAGAAATGCTATAAACCGGAACTATAGATATAAATACAACCCCTAGATATAGCTAAAATTCTCTAAAATTAAGAGAGAATCTTAATTTATTTCTAATTACTTAAAATAGATTATAAAGAATAATTATAATGGCTTTTTAACTAAAAAAAGAAATATATTTGTCTATCTTTTATTTAATAAAGAAAAGGCCTTTACCTAAAACTAGTCTTATATATCTTAAATTAGTATAAATATTACTCTATCTTAAATAATTAAAATCATGCTATACAAGGCCTACTAAGTAAAAACAATTAAGCTACCTAGAGCCCTTAAAGTAACAGCTATTAAAATGCTGAGAAAAAGAGAAGCAAGTAGCGTTATTAAGAAATCTTACGCAGCATACTAAAACAGCTAGTTTCTAGTTAAAAAAAAGAACTTAGGGTACTAGCTAATTAACAATATCTCTAAAGAAAATAGGGTTATAATTAAAGATACCTTTATACCTCTAGTAGTAGACAAATTTGTAGAAAAATTTATAATGTATAAGATTCTCTCTTTCTTAAATTTCTTCTCAGACTATAATTAGGTTAAACTTAATAAGAAGAGCTATAACATAATAACCTTTATAACACTAATTAAATTATTTTGACAATATAGCCTACCTATAGGTACCATTAATTTTATGGCCTAGTTTATACAATATATAGTGTGGCTATTATACGACTTAATTTTCTTAATCTATAGACCTTTTTTAGACAATATAGCTATTAGAGGTCCTAATATAGATTATAATAATAAGGAGATTTTTAATCTACCCAGAGTCAAAAGATATATAGTAAAATATATTAAGAATCTTAATAATATTCTCTATAATATAAAACTGGCTAGCGCGGCTATTAATACCCGCAAGTTAGAATAGTATAAGCGTTAAACCGACATTATTAGATATATATACAGTACTTTTAGCTAAGCGCCAGCAGATAAAAAGATTATTAAAATTAGAGAATAGGAAAGATATTAAAATATTTTTTAGGTCTACTTCTTTATCAGCCTTGTCAACTATTACCAGGCATAGATACTGTTTTATAGGATTATTACTAGGCTACTTTTTAACCTCCTCAAGAAAAGAGTACTGTTTTACTAGTTAGAAGAATACCAGAAAGCCATAAATATATTAAAAGCAACTATTACAACTAAACCATATCTAATTAATATTAACTATAGCTAAGAAAACATTATCCTTATAGTTAATACAAGTCTCTAAGAATAGAAAGCTTGTCTTATATAAGAAAAAGACAGTATCTAATATTGTATAAGGTATAAGAGTAGAGCTTAAATAAATATAGAAAAGCTATATAACGCCATAAAGAGAGAATATAGGGTAGTTTTCTATATAATTAGACATCTACGGTTCTACATTTATAGTGTACACTTCTTCTTAGAAACAAATTTAAATATTCTCGTTTAGCAATTAAAGGAAGCTATAACAGATATACCCGGCACTTTTATAACAAGATAGCTGGCGGTAATCAGGACCTATAACTTTATGGTTTAATATATAAAGAAGACGGAAAATATAATAGCTGATACCCTGTCTTACAAACCTCCAGGGCCATCTAATAACAATAACAGGTAAATTAAAAGAGACATTAAAGACTAGTGCGAAACAACTCTTAGATACACAGCTATAGTTAAAGCTAATCAGAGCCCTATACTTAACAATATTTACTTTTAGTCCAAACAATCTAAAAACATTACAGTATACCTTTAAGATAGTATCATACCATAAGAACTTTCGTCTTTATAATTACAGACCTTTAAAAAAACAGCTTACTATTTTGCCCTTTATAAAGAAATCCTCTAGTAGTTACCTAAGAAAGGCCTTAAACAATAAAGAGTTGTTAATAATCTTAATCTAAAGTTACAGATTATTAAAAACATACATACTCCTTTAGGTTATCAAGGACAAGATACAACATATTCCCAAATCTATACTATATACTACTAAAAGAGTATATATGCTAACATTAAGAACGCCATAGCTAAATACCCAAAGTATATAAGGTAGAGTGTCAAAGTTTACAACAATAGAATTATTCTAACTATTTCTAACTAGCCATTTATAAAGATTTATATCAATATCTAATACTTGCCTTCTAATTAGGGCTATAACAAATTAGTAGAAGCCTGCTATAATCTTACCAGCTAGATTAAAGCTATACCTCTTAAAATTACTAATGCTAAGAATATAAAGAAATTCTTTATCTAGCATATTCTACTCAAGTAGGGGCTACCTTTTAAAGCTGTTATTAATAAAGATAGAGAAAATATAGGGGAATTTACATAATACCTTTAACTAATTAAAGTTAGACAAATCCTTCTTTTGGCATATAACCTACAAGCAAACAGAATTATTAAACACAGACATTTTACTCTTACAGCCGCATTAACTAAGATAATAAAAGACGGCGTAAAAAGATAGAGACACATTTTTTCATACACCCTCTTTTCTAATTACACGTCATTAAGGCATTTGTATAAAAAAAGCCTGTTTTACCTCCTCTATAGATACAATCCTGTCATTTTAATAGAAACCAACATTCCAACCTAGAGAGTACAAGTATAGAAGCCACATATATTACCTCAAGAAGCCCTACACTATCATCTTAAATCCCTTTTCAATTTAGCCGAAAACGTAAAACTAGCGCGAAAATTAGTTGCCAAGTTTAGACAACAAGCAGCTGCCAGAGATATTTATTATAGGTTTTTAAGACCAATACCTCTAAAGAAAGACAACCTTGTTCTTATCATCAATAAGCAATAGAAAACTAATTACTCCTCATTTAGAAAGCTAACATACCGATAGTTTAGTCCGTATATTATTAACTCTATTTTCCCAAACAATATATACAAGCTTTAAATGCCAGATAAAGCTAAAGTTAGTAAGACATATTTATCTTAAAGGCTAAAGAAGTTTATTAAACACAATAAGATTTGGGAGCCAGAAGTACCATTACTATAGACAGAAAACCCGCCTAAAACAGAAACTATAGGCTACAAGCTCCAGCAAACATAACTATATAATACTTTTCCAGACCCATTCTTGTTTATTACCAATACAGAGATTAAGGATAATAGAAAAGATTTTAATCAATATTAAGACTTTTTAAATATTTTACCTTAATAGATACCTATAGATATCTTATAGTTAATAAAACCTATTTCTACGTCTTTCTCTAAAGACTTAAAAACCTTACATTCTGGCATTATAATGCAATCTTAAATACAGCAGCTACCTTACTAACTACTATAATTTAACTAGTATATTAACATTCCAACAATTAAGACAAGCAACCCTTATTAATTAAATTATCAGCTTGTTTCTTAAATACTTTATTTTTATTTAAATATAATTTTACCTTTATTTTATTATTCTAGAGGGGGGGATACTCTTATCTATAACACACTAAAACTAGCGGTCTGCCGCAAACTGATTATTTTCTTTACATCTAAACATTTTTTTTACTAGGCTTCTTTTCTTTTATTTATTGCCCTATAACATTTGTTTTGCTCTAATCAGAGCCCAGTTTACATTTATTTTACTATTACACAATATATAAAATTTAAAATTAATTGCTTATTATAAGAGTAGAGAGTAGTAGTTTTATAAACCCAATATCTGTTACCTTATATAACCTTTCACCCTAATTCTTTTCCCGAATTACTCCTAGGACCTCTTCTCTTTAGGCTTTAGCTTCTTAGATCTAGGCTAAAAATCTTTTATCTTTCTAATTACTTTCTCCCTTACTTTATTAAAGTTAAATTTCTTGTCAACTTGGGTATATTTACCCAAGATAAGTTCTAATTAGGGAGCGCCCTTAAATTTATAATTAAGTAAAGTAGCGGCAGCCTTAATGGCAGGAATGTAGGAATCTTTATTAAAAGTATAGTTACTACCTTTAACGTAGTAGAGACAGTTAATACATACGCCTTTTTTAAAACCAGAAATGTTTCGGTACTTAAAGAAAGAAACTATAATAGAAACCCTATAGTTAAAGTTCCGAAACATATATACAAGATAGCACTTATAGAAAGAAGTGTTTTAATAACCAAAAAAGGTAACAAAAAGAGCAGGGGCGCGGCGCTTATTATCTAATTAGCACAGATTAGATATATACTTTCCGTATAGCTTACTATTAACCTTCTCAACAAAAACCTTATTAGTACTTATCTACATTAATATTTAAAGGTACTTATAGAGGAAATCGTAATCCTTATTTAGTAGAAAGAAGATAAAGAGGTTAATTATAATCTTCTTAATAATAGGCTTAGATAGAAGCTACACAATATACTAGTTTATACCGTGACTAATTAGAGTATAAATAAAGATATTTTAAGTAAAGAAAATATAGAGTTTAGACTTAAAAATAATATTCTATAAAAGTATACCTTAGTTTATAAAGGTAGTATAAATACTATAGTTAATAATTAGTTTAGGATAGTCAGACTTATATAAGAAATAAGCAGGCTCCTATTTATTTTCCTTCTTTTCCTTTTCCTTCTTATTAGAATTCTAGAAAGCATAGAAAGATATTTTAAGGGGTAAGAAAAGAAAGATAATAGTATAAAAGTAAGATTTAGTTTAGAAAGCTTGTTTAGTATTTAATTAAAGTAATAAAGTAATGCCCTAAGTAGTAGAAAGTTGGTGTTACAAGAGAAAGTTAAATGAAATTAATAAAAGAGAGGGAAGGTTTTTAAAGAGTATAAGAGAGTGTCTAAAAGGCCTAGTAATTTACTAACCTTAGCTACTTATATAAATAAATACTTAGACTACCTTAATACTTAAAGAAAAGTAAAAGAGATAAAAAGTAACTAATAAATATAAGTAATTTATAAAAAGTAGTGCTTTTACTAGTCTATAAAAACCCTATAGTATTTAATATAATCTTTCCTTAAAATCTTTTAACTAATACCTATAAACTTTTTTTAGTTACTTTTTAGTTTCTAATTAACTATATCTAAAGCCTTTAGTAGTACTGAAAAACTAATTTGAGTAAGATATATTACTACTATATTTCGTCCTTTTTATAACCTCTAAATAGTAAAGCTACCCTTTTTATAACATCAACCTCTTTACTTAATTACCTACACAATATCCTCTAGGGGTACAAGCTTTCTCGCTACTTTCCCTATACTTTACTCCTCCTTTTTGTTACCTACTTAATTTCCTTACACTTCTTACTATACTTATAGATAATTAGAAAGCTACTATAAGCAACAGGTAGTCTAAAAGGGGTGGATCTAGCCGTTGTTCTAGGTCTAACTTCTATATAATTAGGATTTTATAGGTAGCTTCCTTTTATTATAAATCTCCTAGAGCCTCTCCTAGTATTTCTTTAAGAGAGATATTTAATCTAAATACCCTAATTCTATTAGTTAAGCTTATCTCTATTATTAATTAGGTTAACCCTACTATCTAACTATTATAACTACTTTTTTATAATAACTTTAATATATAACTATTTAGCGTCTGTTTCCTTAATCTAGTTAATATTTAAAACTATTATAACTTTAGCTATAAAGCTAGTATAGATCTTTCCTACAACCTATTTAAGACTTAAATCCTTATATATAGGCTTAAGATTAGACAAGTTTAGCTAATGGAATATAAGAATAAGCCTCTATTCTTTAACATTAATTATATTATTACAAGTAATTAGGTACAAAAGATAGTTACTAACTACTTTCCAGGTATTAATATATACCCTAAGCTCTAATTACTATCTAGGTTACAAAACTTTTTTAGTAAACATTAGACATGCTTGGCTCTAAACTTAGTAGACACTAAGGGACTCCTGGCTTAAAATAAGAAACTTTAAAGTAACTATGTCTTAGCCCTAATTAGATAGCAGCTTCTTAACTTTATTAATATTATATTTATTAGTCACTTTATTATTTCTTATAATTAGCTAGCCTACCCTGACTTTAAATAGTTATAACTAATACCAGAGTACTAGTTTATCGTTATACTAGTGTATACGCCTAGGTACTTTGCCCTTAAAATCTATAATTATGCTACTAATTACCTCAGGTCTATTAATACCTATCTAAATACAGAAAAGTAAAACCATAACTATAGGAGGATTGTAACTATCTATAAGAGCTTTATTAAGGAAGAATGTTTTAGGGTAAAGGAGCTTAAAGTAATTAAAGTTGCTATTTTACCCTAGACAAGCTTCACTAACTATAGCTAGTAGGTAGCCAACTATGTGGTTTTCTTCTTTTAAGAAAACAGAGGAAGAAATAACTAGAAGTTTAGTAACTAGAAGAGCTTAAACTTAGCTTAAAATCTTTCTATAAAACTCTCTTCTAAAGAAACAGTAGTCTAGATATAGATATTTACTATTTAATTAAAGCTAAACAGACTTAGGTATAGTCTTTGAAAACCTATTAACTACCCTTTAATTAGCCTTAATAATTTCCAGGAGGTAAAGAAGAAATATGGTTTAATTTCCTAGCCGAAACTTATTAAGAAGGGACTTTATAATGTAGAGCTTTATACAAATCTACCTCTACTACTTGTAAAGTAACTACTAACTAAAATAATTATAAAAAGAATAGAAAACCAGGTTAGACGTGTTAATCTATACCGCCTAATTAACTATAGAGTTTCTTGTATATAATTAGAGTAGCTACTTTCCTTAATAATAAAACAATTAAGTATAGGAGATAAATAGTCCTTTATTTATATTAAAACAGTTAAATTGTAACTACTTGTTATAAAGACAAGTATAAGGTTTTACTAAATTAACGGATATTAAAGTATAGAGCCTAATAGTACTAAGATAGATAATAAATAGAAAGCTCGGCGTGATTAGATCAGAGCTTACAATACTTAGGCTTACTATTATATAACTATAAGAAGGGCAACAGAATAGGTTCCAATACCTACTATATAGCCGAAGTTTTGCGGATAGACTTGTATTATTTAAGCACATTATACAAGCAATACTCGGGAAAATATTAACTAGGTAACAGCCTAGGACCAGCAAGCTAAGCGCCGTAGAGATATAAGAGAAAACTGATTAAAATAGCGGATAAATAGTTTGGTTAATCCTTCTACTTTAGGGAGCAAAGGGCCGGAGAGGGGTATGTTACGAGGTATAGTGTTTTATATAGCTAGTGTAATAAATTTTTCTTGGCCGTCTGTACTATAAGTACCAGACATGCTTTTATCTCTCTCGAGGGCCGAAGTAACAATTTAACTTATTCTTCTATTATTATTATTTGATAACCTGTAACATTGTCTGATCAGAACCTAATTACTGCTTTTATCGCCTTCGTGGCCCTTTCGGCCCTTTTTCATTATCTCTTCTTTCTTCGCGTTGGAGCCTTCTAGCAGTTTCCTCTCTCTCGCTCTGAGGGGCCAGTAGAACTTGGGCACATATGCTCGGCTTTGGTGTCCACGTTTTTAATATAATAATAGTTAGTAAATAAATTAAAGAAAGAAGAAGGTATTAAGAAATAAGAATAAACCCTAACTAAAGGAACTAACTAAAGGTTATAGTTAAAGGTTGGTAGAAAAGTTTAAAGGTTAGAGGTCCGAAATAGAAGCTATTTAAAGCCGGGCGGGTAAACTATATACCCTGAATGACTAGTAAATCAGCTACGCCGGCTCTAAATAATTTACTCGAAAAGGACTCAGTAATAGTAGCTTAAGGGCATGCCTTCTGGAGGGAGGTATAATTGTAAGGCCTAAATGGTAACTAGTGGCTAGCATGGCTCGTGCCCTTAAAAAGAGGGCCTAAAGATTCCACGACCCACTTACAAGGGTAGCAAGAATCAGTCTTGTAACCTACCTATACCTAATATCAGACCTCCTCCCTTGACCCTCGGGTGACTATCGTGCCTGGCGCCTACGCTCGTGATAATTAATTTCTATAAAAAATAAAAAAACCACCATTTTGACCTAAGAATAGCTTAAAGCAAACCTAAGCCTTTCTTGGCGTAAAATCTACTTAACAAGCTTGTCTTTTTAAGCAATTAATAGTCGGCTATATGCTGGTTGGGCTTTAGGGTCGCTTTTTAATGCCCGGCTATTAAAAATACTTAGATTAAGGGTAGAGGGCTAAGGGTAGAGGGACATAGCAAGGCTGTAGTCAAGATATTCTTCAACACCTTACAGAGAATAAATTCAAGGAAGGAGGAGGTAAGCTAGGTATAGGAGGGAAAAAGTTAATCTGACTAAAGAACTAACTATCTATCTAAGAGGAAAAGGCTAGGTATATATACATAGAAGGTTCGGACCTTCAGAGAGGTATATTCCTCTAATAGAGAGAATAATAACTCGAGAAAAACAGGGGCTAGAAAGAGAAATAAAAAAGGGTGGAAGGAATAACTCCGATAAGAAGATTTTACCAAGCTAGGCTAGCTGGTTTCTCTACTTATATCTAGAGGCTTACATAGATAGCCTATTCTTTCTAAAGGAGGTGGATAGGGGCTGAGGGAGGCTGGAAGGGCTTTGAAGGGGCTAAAGGAGGCTAAAGGGGTCTAGGGGTCTGAAGGAGGCTGTTTATAATAGTAGGCCCTCCTTTCCAAAGTAAGTTCCACAAGCTAGTTTAAAACAAAAACAAGGATAAATAAATAAATAAATATCTAGGGCTAGTAAGGGTACTGGGCTAGGTACTTTGAATAGGCCTTGGTCTTAGAGATATTTTCTAAAGGTTCCCAGGTAGGTATATCATAGCCTACCTAGCTGACTAAGAACTAGCGTTTCTTTCCTCTAATCCTAGAATTAAGAATTTCCTTTACCTAGAATTCCTCTTCCCCTTTAACCTTAATAGGGGGGGGTGGAGGAATAACTTAGTTAGGGAGAGGATCTTTGGCTAGAGGTTTAAGTAGAGAAACGTGAAAAACTAGGTATATTTTCATACTAGGGGGAAGCTTGAGTTTATAGGTATAGGGAGAGATTTTCTAAGATATCTTAAAGGGCCCTAAGTGTTTAAAATCGAGCTTTTGAGAAGGCCTAGTAGTATGAATATAGTGGTGAAGTAGCCATACTTGAGAGCCTAGAGTAAAATTCGGAGTGGATCGTCGACTTTTATTTACCTGCTTAGAATAGGCTTCCTGAGCTAGGTAGATTTCTAAATGGATAAAATTCTCGAGGTCTGAAAATAAAGAAGTAAATTCTTTTACTTCTTCTAGGGTTGAATCTAGGGCTGGAAGTAGGGAGTTAAAACGAGGGTAAAAGCTATAGTTAGTAAAAAAAGGCGAAATCTTGGTTATTAAGGAAATAGAATTATTATAAGTAAATTTAGCCATAGAGAGCTAGTCTGCCTAGTTGTCTTGTTAATAGGATATATACCCTTGAAGGTATTATTCTAATAGGGTATTAATAGCTTCTGTTTAGCCGTTAGACTATAGGTGGTTTGTAGTAGAAAAATTCTGTTTAATTCCAAGTAACCTATATAGGGCCTTGGAAAATTCGGAAATAAAAATAGAACCTTGATTAGAGATAAATTTAGAAGGAAGACCGTGAAAACGAAAGATATTATCTCTAAATAGTAGGGCCCAGCCCTTAGAATCCAGAGTGGTGTTGCAAGGTACAAAATAGCTTATTTTCGAGAGTCGGTCAACAAAAACAATAATGGCGTCAAAAGAATTTGAAAGGGGTAGGCCAGTAATTAGATCCATAGAAATAGAAGTCCAGCGTTTCTAGGGGATCTCCAGGGGTTTCAGAAAGCCAAAAGGGGGTAGTCAGGAGGGCTTAATTCTAGAACAAATGGAGCAATTTCGAATATACTACTACATAGTCTTTCAAATAAAAGGCCACCAGAAATCTCAAGTAATTAATTCGAAGGTAGAGGTAATGCCAGGGTAGCCAGTAGCTGGGTAGGAGTATCGAGAAGAAATAACCTGTCTCCTTAGGTCGCCCTCTAGTATATAAACTAGATTTCGAATAAGAAGGAGGCCGTTTTAAATAGAATAAGTAGCTAAATCTATAGCTAGGTATTAAGGGGCTGAATTTAGAGGGTTTTTAAGTAGTGATTAAATTTCCTTAAAAAAGGGGTCTAAAGGAAGGGCTGAGCAAATAGTTGAAAGGTTAAAGGCAGATTCGAATTCCGAGAGAGTAGGGGTAGCTAAGGTAGCTATAGCTCTTAGATATACTATCTTTTTAGATGGTATAATAGTTTTTTCAAAGGCTACAGCCGCTATGCCTCCCTTTTAGTCTTAGGGTCTTCGAGTAAGGGCATCAGCTCGAGTATTTAACTCCCTTAGGCGAAAAGAAATAACAAAATTCATGCTAGAGAGCTCATTAGCCCACCAGGCCTATTGTCTATTCAAGACTTTTTTCGAAGTAAAGGTAGATAGATTTGAATGGTCTATAAGAACCGTAAGGGGTTTAGCAAGAGACTTAGTATATAAATAGTATTTAGATAGGGCGTCTATAATAGCTAGCATCTCTTTATCCCCTATCCCATAGTTCTCTTTAGTTTAGGTAAGCTTTCGGGATCTATAGGCAATAGGGTATAAGAGGTGCTTTCCATTATAGGGCACCTTTTGGGAAAAGATAGCTGAAATGACGTTATCTGAGGCATCGGTTTCGAGAATAGAGTCAAGGGTAGGATCGAAATAGTAAAGAATAGGTTCTAAAGTAAATAGCTCCTTTAGGGCTTCAAAGGCTTTTTGCTAGGGGGGGTCCTAAAAGAAGGGCTGGGATTTTCAAAGTAATAAAAACAAAGGTCGGTAGACAAGTGAATATTTTCGAATAAATCTTTAGTAGAAATTAACGAATCCAAGGAATGACTAAAGTTCTTTAATTGAAGAAGGGGCCTTCTAGTCTTGAATAGTAGCTACCTTAGTCAAATCTATAGAAATCCCTTTCAGAGAGATAACAAAACTAAGGAAGGTGGTTGAAGTAGTGAAAAATTCATACTTTTCACCTTTAATAAACAAGCTGGCCTTAGCTAATTTCTTAAGGACGGCTCGAAGGTACTAGGAGTGTTCCTTTTCTGAATTCAAGAAAATAAGGATATCGTCTATATAAATGACCATAAAGATATCAAGAAATTCTCTCAAAACATAATTAATAAAAGACTGAAAGACGGCTAGGGTATTAGTTAGCTTAAAGGGTATTACTATATATTCAAAAAGGCTGTATCTAGTACGGAAGGCTATAAGGGGTTTGTTACCCTGGCGAATTTGAATCTAGTTGAAACCCTAGCAAAGATCTAGGCGAGAAAAGATTTTAGCTCTAGAGAGCCGTTAAAGAGAGTTGTTTATTAAGGGTAAGGGGGTCTTATTACGCTTAGTTATAGCGTTTAGGGCCCTATAGTCGACACAAAAGCAAAGTCTACCTCCTAGCTTTCAAATAAAGAGGACAGGTAAGGTAGTAGATGATGAAGATGGCTTAATATAGCCCTTTTTTAGGTTATCGTCTAAATAGACTTGGAGAGCCTGGAGCTCGAGATCTAATATAGGGTATAAGGGGCTGAAGGGAGCTGATTTTCCTTCTTCAAGTTCTATAGGGTAGTCGAGTATACCCTTATAGGGAGGGAGCCTTTCAGCGTCCCTTTTTCGAAAAAGAGGGAGAAGGTTGTGAAATTAGTTAGGTATCTTTAACTGAAGAAATTCCTCTTCTTCTTCAGGGGATTTTTCGTTTCCTTCAGAAGCTAGGTAGTCCTTAATCTCTTGAATAGAGACCCTATAGATCTAGGCCTTATCTTGTTTAGCGAATCGAAAAAGGGCTGTACTAGAAATTCTTGCTACTATAGGGTTGCTGGCCAAGAAGGGTGAAGTCAAGGCTAGAGGTAAAGGCTGAATAGTCAAAGCTAAAGGTAAAGAACAAGTAGGTAAATAAGAAAGCTAGTAAATATCCGAGGTAAAAGAGATTAAGCCGGTCTTCTAGTCTATAATAGGGTTATAGTAGGAAAGCTATAAACACCCTAGAATAGCTGGGTAACTAGAGATTTTCGTAACTTGAAAAATAGAAGTTTCAAGGTGCTAGTTGATCTGGAGGTAAATGTTAACTTCATAGAGAATATCTCCAGTAGAAGACTCCCTTCCATTCACTACTAATAGAGCTTTAGGGCAAGTTTTCTTCCAAAGGGGGTACCCTTGGGCGAGGGTAAAGTTAAAGTCGATAAAACAAGAAGTAACTCCTGAATTAATTATTATCAATCCAGGAGTGCTAGAGAGAGTAGCTAGGAGGACGAGAGGGGCCTTATTTCTAAGGTCTAAAGAGTAAATATAGTGGGTCGAAATCAGGGTTAGGATAGGTTGAAAAACGGGTAAAGTAGGGGCTAAAGTAGGGGGTAAAGTCTAAGTCTAAATAGGGGTTGAAGGGCTAGGGGGCCCTAGCGGGCTAATGGTAGGGGTGTCTAGGGGGTTTAGTAGGCTAGCTGTAGGGGGTTCTAGGGGCCCTTCAGGGGGTCTTGTCCCCATACATTAGGTTAAAAGTGGTCCATTAGATTCCTCCACCAATCCATCGGGGTTAGGGTTGTCCTCGGGGTTAAAAATACTAGATTTTTCAGAGTATTTTTTAGTATCATTATTAATTGAATCTTTAACCGAGGGCGGCTTGTAGGAAGGCGAGAAGTCTAAGGTAAAATATAGAGTAGGCTGTGAGACGGGTAGTAACTATAACAAAGTCGGTTCACATTCTAAGGGTAAATAAAAATTCCGATAGCTAATAGGAGCGGGTAAATTAGGCTATAGGCTAACTACCTGCTCTCTTTTCCTGAATAGAGTACTGGGGCTGAAGAAGTAGGGGTAGTAGTAGGGGTTGAATTTAGAGGTAGAGAAGCTGGGAGGGCCGAGGTAGAAGCATAAGAAATATTTGAGAATTTCTTTCTCCCAGGGTGAGGGCAGTCCTGAACAAAGTGGCCAGGCTAGCCACAGTAGGTATAGAGATTATTAGCCCTACGGTAGGCCTTCCTCTAGGTAGAGTCGAGTTCTATAGGGCTAGGGGGTAAAACAGGGGTAGTAGGGTGAATAGTAGGCGGGTTGGGAGCTAAAACCAGGGGCTGAATTCTTTTTTTTCCCTTCTAGCGGGTAAAGAGGTCGTTATCTAGAGAAATATACTTATTTACGTAAGAAGAAAAATCTAGAGGTATGTCTTGGCTAACTAGGAGGTCCTTAAGGTTCTCTTTTAGACCTCTATGGAAGTGAGTAATTTTTACCGTATTAGAGGTCTAGCCGAGAATAGAGATGAGGGGGATGAATTTTAAATAATAGGCTGAGTAGGAGGTTTCTTGTTTTAGAGCTTATAGGTCTCTTTTAGTAGTACCGAGGGCATCTGGGTCGTCAAAGGTAGCTTGAAGGGCTGAGAAGAATTCTGAATAGGTAATAAAATCGGAGAGGCTAGTAGAAAGGTTGAGGTGGGGGGAGAACCAAGAAAGGGCTGAATCTTGGAGGAAGGAGGCTGAATAGGCTATTTTAGCCGAATCTACCGAGAAGCGAAATGGGTCCGAAGAAAAGACTAGTTGTAGTTAGGTAGTAAAAAATCTAAATTTTTCCTTACCCCCTGAATAGGGGTTAGGAGGTGAGAGGTGAGGAACCGAGGGCTGAGAGGGTGGCTGGGACGAGAAGGAGGTGGAAGCTGAAGGAAAGATTTCCTTCTGGGCAATTCTTTGTCCTAGAGTATAGAACGCGAAGAGAACTGCCCTACCTAGACTATCTATATCTTCAGGAAAGATAGGGCCTTGAATAGAGGTCTGGGAGGTAGACTGGCCTCCTTGAGAGAAGGTAGAGAGGACGAGGGTAATCTGAGGGCCAGAGATTCTAGAAGGTAGTGGTGGATTAATTCCCACAAAATCCCTGGGGATAGAGGGGAGGAAATCAAAAAGGGTCTGCTAGTCTGAAGTTATCGTGGAAACCAAGAGGGGACGAAAAGAGGTGGGAAGATAGGTGAGTCAGATCAAGCTGTTAAAAACACCTAGATTAAGGGTAGAGGGCTAAGGGTAGAGGGATATAGCAAGGCTGTAGTCAAGATATTCTTTAACACCTTATAGAGAATAAATTTAAGGAAGGAGGAGGCAAGCTAGGTGTAGGAGGGAAAAAGTTGATCTGACTGAAGAACTAACTATCTATCTGAGAGGAAAAGGCTAGGTATATATATATAGAAGGTTCGGACCTTCGGAGAGGTATATTCCTCTGATGGAGAGAATAATGACTCGAGAAAAACAGGGGCTAGAAAGAGAAATGGGAAAGGGTGGAAGGAATAACTCTGATAAGAAGATTCTGCCAAGCTAGGCTAGCTGGTTTCTCTACTTATATCTAGAGGCTTGCATAGATAGCCTATTCTTTCTGAAGGAGGCGGATAGGGGCTGAGGGAGGCTGGAAGGGCTTTGAAGGGGCTGAAGGAGGCTGAAGGGGTCTGGGGGTCTGAAGGAGGCTGTTTATAACAGCGGCCATTTTGCCTTTCGGAGAGGGTAAATAGCGGCACATTATGCTTCTAAGAAGCTTTGTTTAGAGAAAAACCATTATCAGATATATTAAATAAGGCATTGGCTACATCCTCCTTAATATACATCTTTAGAGGCATTATAGTTAGCAATTTGGGTGGCTATATAGGTGAGGACCTAATAGCAGAAACGCGTCCTTAATCTTGCATCTAGGTTTGTTTACAAACAGGCAGAATTAGGCGATAAGGGTGCCCCACTAAAATTTAAAAAGACCGCTAAGCTCAATTGCCATTTCTCTATCTACGTATTTATTCAGATTCTGGATACCCTTACTAATAATCGAGTAATGTGTAAGTCAAGTTGTTAAGTTTTGGTAGGTAGCGGCAAATTTGGCTGTGCCGGATGGTGGGGTGTGCCGGATGGTGGTGGTGCATGGTACTGCAGGCCGAGCGAGGCGGAAGCGCGGCCGGCGAGGGTGCCCGGGATGCCCACAGCCGGGTCGTCGGGGTATAGATCGGCGATGCGCAGCGCGGTTGCGTTGTCGGCGCCGCGGCTCCGGACGTCGGCCAGGAACTGGGCGTCGGTGTCGATGCCCCGCGTCGCCAGTGCTGTCCCCTCGTCGTGATTCTGGCCGTGCAGGATGGGCACCTTGATGAAGTCGCCGGCTAGGAGGGCTTCACGCGCGTTGCTCTTGATAAATTCACCGTCGATCTCCATCCCCCACGAGGGAATGTCGTCGATGATGTCGCTTTGGAAGATGGACGTCAGCGTGTCGGACGGGACGGTGCGCAGGCAGGCGACTGTGTCGGCGGAGCTGCTGCAGTTGGCGGCGGCCGTGATGGCGTCGTAGTAGACATCCCACTCGGATGGGCTGTTGTACCTGAACGGGTTGATCGGGTTTGCGCTCTCCATGATGGCTGCCCGGAAGAGGCCCTGATCACGCCCGCCGTAGGAGATAAGGTGCGCGCCGACGCTCTCGCCGCCCGCGCTCTCGCCCCAGATCGTCACCTTGTCTGGATCCCCTCCAAACGCGGCGATGTTCTCCTGTATCCAACGCAGGGCCACATGCTGGTCCTTATAGCCCAGATTGCCCAAGCCCGCCTCGAAGAAATCCGATCCGTACATGAAGCCATACAGCTGCAGGCGGTAGTTGAGGTTGACCCCGATGAAGGGCTTGCCCGCAGCGACGGACTGCTCCACGATGAAGGACATGTTATACTGCGCATCGCGATTCGAGCCCGAGATATGAGCACCGCCGTGGATCCAAACACCGACGGGCAACTGTACACCTTCCATGCCGCTGGGACGTACGACATTAAGCGTCAGACAGTCCTCGGACGTGGGCGTGTTGTCCGGCGGAAATTGGTGGCAGGCGGGCGAGAATTCGGTCGCGTTGGCTGGCCCTTCCCAAGAGCTGTTGAGCGACACCGGGTTGCGGAAACGAAGAGCACCCACCGGAGGCTGAGCGTAGGGGATCCCGAGGAAACAGTCTTGGTTGTGTTCTAGGTTATAGACGCCACTGTATGTGCCGTTCTTGACCATCGCCGTTGGGGCGGCCTCCTGTCTGGCGTTCAAGGGCTGGCTAACGCCAAGTGCGACAGAGCACTGGTGAAGAAACCAAACTTGAGTACGAACATGGCCATCGTGAAGAGCGGTATCGTGGCTGCGCCAGTTCCAGCGGGACTCCAGAGTTTTGTGACTCAAAAGACTCTCAGTAGCGAGAGAATGAAGATGAGAAGTGTTTGTTGTGGCCATGGCAGCACGAAGTAGTCTATTATATACCGATACGGCATACCGAACAATCAGATCATGGGAGCTATCCAGTACCAAAGCCGAGCATCGAACAGATAAACCCGCGCGGGTCATTGACCGCAGTAGCGAGTGGACAAGTCCCAGATACGCCTACTAGTCCTCTTTGAGCAGGAAATAAATGTGGTACATTGACGGCCCTTGACATACAGACGCGTCCATATTCAAGCTTGATCTCTACTCTTCGTCCCACTGCAATTTCCGAGCGATCTTACCGCTTTCTAGCGGTGATCTGTGTAATCTCTGGACTTAGGATTTCACACTCCCTGCGGTTCCTAGCCTCATCTTCACCTCAGAACGGAAGTCTCTAAGAACAGGGGTGCGCAAATCAACCCCTAGCCAGCTATGCAGACCACGACGACACTGGTTATACTGCGTAAATATCACGAGTCAAGGCCAAAAGGAGAGTGGCGCCGCATCGGCCCCACCCTATGCAGGTGTAATCCATTTGCATTAGCGTCGATGTAAACATCCCCCCACTCCATTCTTCGAAATATCGTTCTTCACTTTGCTCCAACTACTCGGACAACAGAGCTATATTTCTCCAGTCGGCCATGTAGAGATTCATGTCACATTCTGAAACTGCCCTCCGTAAGTCCGAGAATGTCCGAGAACGTATCCCTTGCGTCCATTGACTCAATACAGCCCGCTCTGACGATCTGGCCGCAGAATTTGGTATCCCAGCAAACACAACACAGGACCAGCATCACGCAGACGATTGTTTCCACTGAAGGTCCGGCGGCCTGTGTTGGATCCAGATACTCTCGGTCAAAAGCCGGCACATTGTTTGCTTCCTGCTACGCCAACGTCTTTACCCCTGCTCGGAATTCCTCGACGAGAGAGCATGTATAAATAGGAGGAGTCTTTCTGTGCCACTTCGCTCTTCGTATCTGCTAAGGCTATTCTCTCCCTCTCTCATCGCATAACCACAGAATCTCATCACATCAACATCCAGAGCTTCCTCACCCAAGAAACATGACTAGATCACTCCCATTCAGCAGCACCGAGGTGCCGGTTCCCGGATTTGGTGCCATGGGTCTGAGTGCCGCCATGGGTTCCAATCTCAGCCTCGAAGAAGCCGAGCCAGTCCTCCAGAAAGCCATCGATCTGGGCTGCACCTTTTGGGATACCGCGGTATGTTGGCCGGCGAAACATGGACACGTGGAAGAATTCGAGAATCTAGATCTGACTGGGGGATGCTCCCATCTAATTAGGTTGCGTATCGAAATGGCGCGAACGAGAAGCTGCTCGGTGACTTCATCAGAAAGCACAATATCCGTGACAACGTTTTTGGTAAATAATCGTAACGCCCATCGTCAATGCAGGGGTGATGATCTGACCAGGTTGCCCAGTTGCATCCAAGTGTGGATTTGATGTCTTCAGCCCAACCCGCACTGTTACCAACTCGGCGGCCCATATCAATGAGTACATCGAGGGTACCATCGAGAGGCTCGGCTTCACTCCCGACCTCTACTATCTCCACCGAATCGACCCAAGTGAGTCGGGGATTCCCATGGTCCGTCGTCCGCCAGAGCATTTGTACTAACGGGCATATCTCAGACACTCCGCTGGAGGAATCCATTGGAGCTCTTGACGCACTCCGACGCGCAGGCAAGACAAAGTATATTGGCCTCTCGGAATGTTCAGCAGCCACTCTGGAGAAAGCCAATGCGAGTACGTTTTCTTGATGGAATCACCTGCTGGTCAATGCTAAAAGCCTTCATAGTTGCCAAGATAGATGCCATCCAAGCCGAGTACTCTGCTTTCGAGACGGGCCATGAGACCAACGGACTCATCGACACCGCCAAGAGATTGGGTGTGGCCTTTGTTGCTTTCAGTCCTCTCGGCCACGGCTGGCTCGTAGACGACTTCAAGTACAACTCGCCTGAGGAATTCGCACCGGATGATTTCCGTCGTACGGGTGAGTGACGGGTGAGGTTTGCAGTGCTTGCCTTCCGTACTGACACCAGACGCAGTGCCCAAGTTCCAGGGGGAGAACTTCTACAAAAACAAGGCCATCGTGAATGAGATCAAGAAGCTCGCTACGAGGAAGAGCTGCACGGTCGCCCAGATCGCGCTCGCTTGGGTTGCTGCGCAGGGTCTGATCGCCATACCGGGCACGACGAGAGCCGGACGGCTCGAGGAGAACTGGGGATCGCGTAGTGTCGTGCTGACGGACGAGGAGAAGGCGGACATGCGCAAGATTGTTGATGATGCCAAGCCTGCCGGAGAGAGATTCTCGGCTGTTTTTCAGTCCATGGTCGGTCATTAAATAAAACCTGGATGCTGCTGAGCCGTGGAAATGAAAGATAATTCAGGGGGGGGGGGGGTTGAAAGAAAGGCATAGCTATATCAGCAGTCCATATCTAATGCATGTCGCTCCCGTGGATAGTATCTATTGAGATGCCTGCTCGGCAGCAGCTCTTGAAAACGATAACATACTTAGTACCCTGCCGTGGCAACCAGCCCAGATATCGCACATAGCCTGCTGACTAGATACGCTGGTTATTTACGGGCTACGTGATGGAGCAAGCAATGCACATCCCGTTAAAAGACCAAATCGACCAGAAGCCACACCATCTCCTTTTTTCCCTTCCCTTTTTTTTTTTAAAAAAAAAAGGAAATAGGTCTGGACGTTGAGGTGTTGTCTGTCAGTCTCCTCTTTATTGAGTCACGTTCCTGGATGCCGAGCAGATAAGCTTGCCGCCACCCCCGAGCAGGGAATACGCGTACTCCGCATTAAGGGTACTGTACGCGTAATTACTACCAGTTCACAGGTGAAGTACCCTTGTTGTGAGTTCATTTGCTGCCTCCAGCTGCACACAGTCACACCACACCGCAGGGCTGGCACGGACAACTTCCAGGTTTCCACTTTGTACCTGACACTGATCGATGATATGCACCTTGTACAGTGTGACGGCCTCTTTTCTCTGATAAGTGGTTTCGTTTTAATCCGTATACGTACGCTTCTTAAACAGTACGTAGGCGGTCCCTTCATACAGTGCTTTCTCTGATAACCCTGTCACTTCAGCCTTGTTAGTCTATCATCTGGTGTTGCGAAAGAGGTTTAGCTCACCTGCAGCAGGATGACACCTGCATCGGCACTACTGTAACATCGTGCGAGGGACAGGGGACTTGGTCAATCCCCTGAAAGTGAATACGGGGACCCCGTAATAGGAAACACCCTTCCACGCCTAAAAGAGTTCCGACTCAAATATATGAGCCCATGACACTTGTCTTATCACCACCAGAGACTCTGACCCAGGCTTTTGTGATGTGACCGTGGGTCCCAACGGATAACCGGATGTACTACCTAGGAAGGCCCAAGAATCACCTGGTCTCTCCAAACTCAGGTTGTCCTTCGCATGTGCAATCCTCAAGTAGGATACATTTCCCTAAGCAAGATACTTTTCTATTAGCGATGGGTATAAGAGCTAGTACGGACCAGAGTTTACAAGGGATTTCAGAACCAGCCATGTTGGACTTAAAGAAGCAACTTCTCCGGGGGGGCCGGGGCGTTCCATCTTTTCCTTTGCATGGGTGGCATATTTCTCCACGTCATGCCATGTACCGGTCTGTACGATGACGAATTATTGTAGCTCGCAATATTGAGAGAGACGGATTCTCCTATCCTAGAGTGTCAGGGGTGGGTGAAGTAGAAGAGAAGAAAGCAGAAGGAGATATAAATATCCGCAGCAAGACGCGCTCAGGAATAAACCAACTCAGGAATGAGGTGACACTCCTCCTGACCAACTAGTTCTACTCATCCATTGTTCCAGCAATTATGGCACTCAGTCTCTCCTCCGCGGATCTCTATAACTCGTCGGCCACGATGCAAGCTGTCGTGTGGGAGGGAACACCCTTCTCCATGCGCGTGGCAGAGGTTCCTGTACCCGTCATCCAAAACGCCACGGACGCGATCGTTCGAGTGACAGCCGCCGGCATCTGCGGAACGGATCTCCATGTCTACCGCGGAACCTATCTGACTGCAAATCAGCCACCGTGGATTATGGGCCACGAGGCAATCGGAATCGTCGCAGAGGTCGGCGACGGTGTCAACTGGCTGAGGGCCGGCGACCAAGTCATCGTCCCGGACCGTTTAGATTACGGCCACCTGGTCATGGGAAGCCAGAGATACCAGGCCTTTGGCACGGGCACGGTAGCCGGGAGTCAAGGTAATTGGATTCTCTCACCGCTGCAGGTTTGGAGGTCTGCTAAGTGTGACCCACCAGCGGAGTACGTCCGGGTCCCCTACGCCGATCACTCTCTAGTTCCCATCCCGAATAATGGGACCTCAGATGCTACTGAGCCCTCGCTTGAGTACTTGATGTATGCCGATATTTTCCCAACTGGGTGGGGAGGTCTTGACTATGCCGGCTTCGAGCCAGGAGACTCCGTTGCCATATTCGGCGCAGGTCCCGTTGGCATGATGTCGGCCTATTCGGCCATTCTGCGCGGTGCCTCGGCCGTCTATGTCGTCGACAGCGTGCCCTCGCGACTCGAGAAAGCACGGTCGATCGGCGCTGTCCCGATCAGCTTCAACACGTCAGACCCCGTCGACCAGATCCTCGCGTACGAGCCAGACGGTGTTGCACGATCAGTCGATGCTGTCGGGTTCGAGGCCGTCGGCGCGGACTTGAAGCCTGCTGAGAGCATTGTCTTGGAACAGGCGATCCGGGTGACTCGCCGAGAGGGTGGTCTCGGCATACTTGGGTTGTACATTTCTGGCTCAAACTCGACAGGCGGTCCCTTGAGTGGTCTGTACCCTGGCAACTTCACCTTCCCATTTGGCGACTACTTTGGCAAAGCTCTCAGCATGAACGTCGGCCCTGTCAATCCGTTCACCCATGCGCCAGAGCTGGTCAACTTGATTCACCATGGGGTGGCGAACCCAGGCTTGGTCATCACGACTGAGATTGGAATCGAGGATGCTCCAGAAGCTTATGCTCGATACGAACGACACGAACAGGGCAAGACGGTCATTCGCTTCCCGTGGATGTCTGGTTGAGCATACTGGTCTGAGGCCAGCTGTGTTTGTGTGTCTATCTATGACGATCTTTTACCAATTACCTTCTCTCTCTTCTGAGGGCCCACTGGGATCGTAATCAATTCGTGGTGTACTACTCAGTAATTTCGACCAATTTAATACCAAGAAGATTTATTGTCCATTTCCCCCAGCTCCTGATAAAACAAGTAGAGGTCGAAGGCATGAACCATGCAGTGATGCGTAAGGTCGACCTCGGGAGTACTTGTGGACCTAATAGAAAGTTGACCAGTCAGTTCCGGCTCCTCATATCAATCAGAGATAGTAATGCTTCCATAGTCTTGAGAAATGTTCGACCTGAGAAACGTACAAGAAACTGACAGAAAGGAGTGATTCTTTGCCGCGGAAAATCCCGACAACTCACGGCGACGAACGGAACAAGGGCCTCTCCCCGCGTCGCGCCCTCCAGATATTGGTCGAACGTAGCAGATCCGCACAGCCAGCGACGACCCAGGGCCACGAGGCGACGAAGTCCTCGGTGACCTCCCAGCCGGTGGGGTCCCACGGGTCACGCCAGACCAGCAGACCCGGGTTGTAGAGCGGCGCCTGGCCGCGCATGGCGTGGCACAGCTCCTCCTCGTCAAACAAGTCGGCGTCACGCCGGAATATGTTCTCACGCATGACCGGCATGGGGATCAGGTCGATCCACGGGTGGTGCATTGTCGCATGCTGCAGCTCGGTTGGCTGCAGGGCTGTGGGGAGCTCGGCCAGGCCGGCGGAGGTCCGCCTTGCTGACAGGCGGGGAGGGTCGCACAGCCTGTTGAAGGGCGACAGTGCCTCGTCATCCATCTCTTCATCGGAGAGGCCCAAGACCTCCATGTTGGCAAACAGCGCCTTGACGAAGTTGTACTGAGACAGGCTAGGGAGGATGCTTAGCGCTCCGATGCGAGCTGTGTAGCTGCGGGTCGCGAAGGATTCGAAGCTCTCCATCAGCTGCTGATTGCCCTCCCATCTGGGCTCGAGTATTCGTACCAGGTTGATCATTTGGATCGTCGCTTCGGTGATGTCGACCCGTTGGGAGTCATGGGATTGCCCAGCACCGCCCGGAAGCCATATCAGGCCGTCGGACTTGGTCTCTGTGTTCGCCTTCTGGGGTGCCCCGTTCTTCTTGGCTCCTGCGACGTCGTCAGTGCTGGCTGAGTCGCCGGAGGAAACTCCCTACGTAAGGCCCGTTGATTGCGACGATTCTGAATCTTCCTCCTCTCCTGACGATTTGTGACACCCAGCCAATCGTCCACATCCCTGACCCAGATCTTGTTATCGCCGGGGGGGAGACGAGAGGGGCCTGGTTCCTGCATTGCGTCGGCGGTGAAGGAGGACGGGTACCTATCGAGGGTGAGGGATTTGACAAAGGAGGGAATTGAATGGTTCATGTATGTTGATGACAGCTGCATATGAACTAAAACTGGACTATTCATCCACTTGAGCGCCGTTGCGGTCAATGCTCGCCGATTTACTTGCTGCTCCTGATTTGCCGGCGCTGTTTCTTGGCAAATGCATGTTGATGACAGCTGCATAAAACCCTAATTTGAAAGCCAAGATTGGCCGGGAACTAATCAAGACTGTACCGTGGCGAAGCGGAGTTATGGGGACCTCTTAGCGAGCGATATAAGATGCGCGGACCCTGCGATAGCTATTAAAGCTTGCTAAAAGCAATAAGTCTATGTTATGCCCTTTTTCGCCAGGCGCAGTTGTTAAACGGAAACACTTATTAGTAGGCATGGGCGCTGCACGTAGGGGGTTACCCTAGACTTGGCACTGGATTTTCACTATGTGCCTATGTGGCGTGCGCGGCGAAAGATAAGTTTGGTGGCCGTGAGTCGATTTTTTGGGCTGTTTTAAGACCCTAACTTCGTACCTCTGCATTCCCCTTATTTCTTACCCAAAAAGCATGTAACTTAGTTCATTAGATAGCCTGTTTTCTAAAGTTTATCTGTACTTAGTTTGGTTACTGTTAGGGTTAGGGTTGGCTGGTTATTATAACCTAAAGATAGTGGGTCTAAAGGGCGAATTTTCCGGCCTCGCTATTCTTGCACCAGAGCCAACCCATGCGTGCCCGCGGGTGAGACGATGTCGGAGGGACCGTGAGGAGGGCTGACAGAAGCCCACTTAAATTCAATACAAAGTTGTCCAGACCACTCACACACCGTCCCAATTCGCCTCAGTGCACCTTACTACGGCCCTGCCGAATACACACTGCTGAAGGCACCAGTCTTCAGAATATTAATTCCCTTGGATAGGTACCTATGTACTTGTATATTTTGTCTATTATATCAAATCGTCAGGTAGTGGTAATCAGGTCTTGCAACAAACTGAGTATGTTCCGCGGTACTGTTTAAAACGTGCCTTCCTTGGTCGAATTTATTAATTCAGGCTCTTTCAAGACTGTACGTATCTGTGAGCGGCCAAGTTCACACCAGATGGGATTGGAGAAGTGGTTGGTTTTCAGCTTACGTCATCAGCTTTGCTTTGATTGGTCACACCATTTTTAACGGCTGCTGAGGCTGCCTGCCGGGCAACAATCACCCAATCAGCTTCATGCGCCTCAAGCCGCGCTTCGTTTACCAAACCGGAACCACGTCCAACTTCTCCCCTCTCATACATCCCTACACCAAATAGCGATGGCCGATTTGCAGCACTCCATGCAGTACAGCGACACCTCTAGTGAAGGGAACGACCTGCCTGTGCCCGTGCATGCTGAAAAGCCGACCCGCGGCGAGCACGACCTTCACATTGCGACACCACCATCTTCCCCGCCGCGCTGTCCCCTCGACGGAGACGACGCGGACGGCGCGGGCGACGACAGAGTTGAGGGCAAGATTATCAACGGTGGAAACGGCCGAGGGGAAGGAGAACTACTAGACTCCGGCTTCGATTTTGAGTCCACGCTGAGCGCATCGCTGATTCGGGTCGTGGACCGACTCGAGTCCATCCAAGCCAAACGCGACACTGCTGGTCACATTCCCATACCGATCTCGAACAGCGCTCTCGCCGCCCTCGGCTTCCTCCTTGACTGCGAAGTCCCTCTCCCACGCGACCTCCCCACGTCCGACCCGGCCGCTGACTCCGTGGTACGCAAGCTCCGGTCCACCCAGTCTGAGCGGATCTCCAAGCTCCAGCCCTGGTTCTGTCGGTGTCGTTGCGACTTCTACGACGGCTACTTGGTACTGCGAATGACTGGGTCAGTCCACCTGATCGTCGAGAACAACGTGGGACAGTACCTAGAACGACGCCTGCAGTACAAGCTGACCGAGGCTGGGCATACGGACTATGCTTCCCGAATCCGGAGAGGCGGTACACGGCTTAACTTCCGCAATAGCAATCACGAGCCAGATATCAATATATGGCTGGACGACAAGAAGGGGCCATCTGGAAATGACAGCGAAGAGGATGAGACGCCGGCAGCGGCAGAGTCCGACGACACACCACAGCCCTTGGGCCAACAAATATACTACACCTGGCCGGCCGTTGCTGTTGAGATCGGTTGGTCTCATCCAACCCCCGATCACGTCTGCAAATGCTACATTACAAAAGGGCTCGGCCATATCCGGTGTGTCCTACGTCTGAATATGGAATATATCTACCCTGAGAAAGAACATCTGTTTGAGCAGCCGGATCACGCGATTCTTGACGGCTGGCGTGTCCACCCGGACGGCCACAATCGTGATCCCGTTCGTTTTATCGACAACTTAGATATATTGACCTCGGACCAGAGGGTTGCTTTAACCCTAAACGATGTACACCAGGACCTGCCAGCAACGGATGTGACATTGAGTGTCAGCAAGCTTGCAGCATTTGTGCGTGAGGCGTTCCAAAGGAAAAAGAGGGCAAGGACGCCAGAGCCAATGCCGTGCAAGGCCCTTGAGGAAGAGCCCGGGTCTAAGAGACCACGCAGATGAGATCTGTGGAGCGGCCCTTCGCTTGGAATATAGAATCTGTTGCCTCTTTATGTAATGATCTTCGAAACTTCTGTCTGTATTACTAGGTTTATGAATAATAACACTAGCGTATTTCGTAATTCAGAGTCTTGATCGACCTATGCCTTAGTTGAAATTAGATCCCAGTTTTGTTGCTTGTTTTTGGTTTCAATTGTTTGGGTGCCTGAGATCTCATGACACGAACGGACATTGACGAAGGATGACCCACGTGGAATATTCTCATAATGTCGATCAAATTGGCCATGACGATAGGCGAACGAGGGTGCAGTGCTAAGTCGAGTTTTACGGATAGATTTTGTATATTGCACTCACCCAACTTCAATTAATAAATTTATAAGAGGAAAAGCTTTGTTCTGACGTCGCTTGAGTTCCGTCTGGCAACATGTTAATCTACGGAAATCGGTGCCCGTTTCCAGTTTGAGCCAAACAAGCTCATAAGTCAAGTGATGTCGGCGATCATTAGTCCACTTCTGAGAGCATGTCTTCAGGGGTTCATACTAGTAATCTCTCACTGAGCGCTTTCACTTTGAAAACATCGAGTTCCTGCGGCTTCTATCATGTTTCCAGACTACGTCTTGGGCCACAGTCTATGGCGCCGTCAGAAGCTGGTCCCGCTATCCTCGTCTGTGCGGCTGTCACAAGGCACTCGAAGTTTTCTGCGCCAAGTGCCACAATCGTATTCCAAGCCTACTGTTATCAGAATTGTGTGTGTTGTTATAACGCAGGGTGCTTAAGTATTTACCACTATATGAAGGGACTGCCTATATACATGGATTAAAAACAAAACCACTTATAAGTACTGAAGAAATTTGTCAGCCACAATTTGCGTTCTACGACAAGAAGCGTCCAACCCAATCTTGGCAACGCTTTGAGGCGAATCAGTGGCCGCCAGGTCCAGTCAGGCTCAAGAGGGTAGAGGCTGGCGCCTTTCCAGGATAGAACGTGGTTGGGACAGGGGGAACCGTGAAAGATGCAGTACTGGGAAAAGCACTCTTCAGATCGTTCGGCATGGTCGATGCGGCGTAGGCCGGCGCCGTCTTGATCGTGGTATAGCTGGCCGCGTATGAGGCAGTCCCCGACTTGCGCAGACAAGCTCCATTGCCGTAGGCACTCTGACATACCCATGTCACCTCCTTGCTGCCGTCGCTGGTCCAGAGGTTGACGTTGTCGACGGTTAGGCCGGTGCAGGGGACCGAGTCGTCGCACTGCAGCCTGATCGTGGGGCGCTTGGAATCACTGTTGTAGCCATGCCAGTTCCTGAACGTGAGGTTGCTCAGTTGAACGCCGACGCCGCCGCTGTCCTTCCCCCAGGCTTCGTTGACAGCCAAGACATATGCCCCGCCGTTGTCGATGATGTTTTCCCAGGTGATCGAGTCCACCGTGCCGCTGCCGCCGTTTGTCTTGACGTACGCCCCATCTGCCTGGTTCAAGTAGATGTTCCTGTATTGCACAGTGGAGATATCTGTATCAAGACCGAGGGAGCCGATTGCACATCCGCCACTGATGTTACAGTGTACGTCCTCGACGAGGATGTTCTTGGCTGGCGACTTTATCGTAACACATTCGTCTCCGTTGGTGATCTCCACGTCGTGGACCCAGATGTTGTTGCCCCAGATGTCGATGCCATCGGTCATGCCAACTGTTATACCCCGCAGGATCATGTTATATATTTCTCCGTTGCTGGAACTGTCGAAAACCAGGTAGTATGAAGCCGAGTCGACCAGAGCGAAACCGTGCATGGAGAAGTTCGTCACATCCGTCAATCTCATAAAGCGAGGGCCATAGTTGCCTTGCGAAAGGAATTGGTATCCGAAGCCCTGAATTGCACCTTTGGAGTTGCCGCTGAAGACCTCGAGGTCATCGCAGCTCTGAAAAGAGATCATGTTGCCACCGTCGGTCCCTGTCCGTTGGATGATACCATCAAGCTGCAATGCGGCTCCCTGGCCACTTCTCAAGGACGCCCAGGTGCTCATTGCAAAGGTACCTGGTGGGATGTAAACTAGGCCTCCCTTCCTGCAATCAACCCAGGCACTTGTAAGGGGCGGACCAAGATCGGTCTTGCCGTCGGCTTTGGCGCCATAATCCAGGACATTGCATATCTTCTTTGCTGCTTTGGTTGCAAAGCTCGTCGTGGGTCCTACCTTGCCAGAGAGCTGCCCTTGCGCAAGACAGCTCAGGAGGGCAACAGCAGCGATGACGGAGTGAAGCATTGTTGAATAGTAAATGAAGGATACAGGTTTGGTCTCATGTAGTACTGCCTTCTCGTGCCAAGGAAAAGGGCTATCTATACCGTGCCTGCCTCTTCACGCGGTAGTGGACAAATGCCAGATTGGTCCGGTCATTGAGGAAATTAATCCATCCATCACCCGTCAGGCCCGTTCGGGTCCGGACTTGTGAGGTTCTGTGTAGTCTTTCTCCCGCCACATTACAGAAATCCATGCTCTGATTCAGGGAATGCAACACACGGTTGTAGCCATCTGATTGTTTTGCTCCTTGATTAATTAGGAAGGTTGCAGCCGTCATGCCACTGGCCGTTTGTCAAAACGATTTTAGGTCCAAGGTCGCGCGAAACGACATTGCTAGGGCGTTGTAGCCCCGCAACCTTTAATTTATCTGGGACCACTAGCACCCCAACTATACAGACATGCTGTCTAAATTCTCCGTCGAGTGTCGTTTCTGCCACTGGGATGGTATGTATTAATCCGCAGTACATTTAGATTTCATGAGAGTCAGAGTACCTGCTGCCATTAAATCCACGCGCGTGACAGGGGAAAGGACACCAATGCTCCTAATGCACTAATTTTCCCCTGACCAAATTCAAGGGTTGGCTGACGGCCGTTGCCTTGGGCTTTGTAGCCGAAGGTTTCGTTGTTCGAGGAATATTTCAGTGGCGAGCATATTATCAATTCAGAGCAATTTCAGTTCGACCTGGAGGCTTGTAATGCTCTGAGATCCTGTTGGCAGCACTTTATGGTAGTCACGTTTCGTAAATGTTGGGCCTTTGCCTTTGTCTGGTCCTTGAGGTTCGCTGTGCGCAGCGACAAACTGGTCGAGAATCGAAATGCGAACCTTGAACTCACGCAGAGCTGTGCTATGATTTGGCCAGATGGGGTAAGAATCGTCAGAGGTCAGATCATAGAGGGTAGAGACAAGCGTCAATTCACCGTTAGAAAGACGTCACAAGTTATTTTCTTTAAATTAGGCAACGTTCCAGACAAGTTCAAGAACTAAATTTATTAATCTAGATTTCTGAATACTTTAGAGTGATGCCATATAATGAGGTTGGAAGCATGTTGTATTGGGAAAATGACTTGTTTTACACCTCATCCCAACCAACGAAAGTGGCACCCGGCAGAGTATAATTGGCCACGAATTGGCCGATCTCACCGGTAGAACTGTTTCGCTGCATCACGACAACACGGTTGTTGAGCATGCACGCAGCAGCAAGAAGAGAGCCATCCTTGTTTGTCTGAATTTGGCGAGGGCTCTGGCACCCGACTGGGTAGAGATTTACAAGAGAAAGCTTCCCGTTATTGTCGACTTTGAAGACGGCCAGTGAGTCGGATGGCTCGGGGTCCGCGACCTTCGGGTCGAGGTTGGGAATGACGAAGGAGTTGTCCAAGCGGTTCGAGACAGTGATGTACCCACCCGGCGAAAGAATTATTTCGCCTGCCAAGGCTCCACTCGGAACGGGTTTGTCACCGAAGGTGCTAACCTGGCCGATCTGGGTCATGCTCATGCTGTGACCATCGTAGGTGACATTGAACGTAGTGATGTTATTGGCCAGCTCACTCACCAGGTGAAAGAATGTGTTGTCTCCAGCCGTCTGGAAGACACCGTGGCGAGGCCCAGAGCCAGGCTCTAGGTTCACGTCAGCGAGGCCGGTGAGCGGGAAGGAAGGGTTATGGGTGCTGTAGACATGCACACAGTCTGAGCCAAGGTTAGGAGCCACGATGAACTTTCCCGTGGGGTCCAGGATGACCTGGTGGATGTGCGATGCGCCTTGCCGCGCCTCGTTAGGACCTATTCCCGGATATTTCACGGTCAGGTTCAGCACCAGCCGCATAGATCCGTTGTCGCCTGCCACGTACGAGGTGATACCCGCAGGACCTGGTGGCCCGCCGTTAGGTGAGCCATAGTGCGCAAAGGCGATTCCGCGCTCCTTCCCGATATTGAATCGAGTACTTGCGACCGGAGCATAAGATGTGGTCATCTCCGTCAAAGCCTCCAAGACGCCAGGCGTTGGGGAATTTAAGGCGGCGACCTTGAAGATGCCGAGAGTACCGGCTTCGTCGGAGCAGTACATCAGGTTGTTCTTTTTGTCGTGCTCCAGCCAGACAGGATTGGAGCCGCATTGTGGTGCATCGGAGATCTTGTTGAGCGTGTAACCAGAATCATCGGTCTCCAGTTTTAAGGAGGTGATGCCGCCAGAGTAAGAGGCAGCATAGAGAATTGCAGGGCTTGCAGTGTGGGCGACCGCAGCAGAAGCAGCCATGGCTGAGGCCATAAGTAAAGTTTTGTATACCATTTCGTATGAAACTGGATATTGAGGGATTTGTATTTTTGCTAGAGGCTGTATTGTTCAAGGATGTGTTGTAATGATGATGCTGATGAGATTTGAGACAGAGATGTAGAGAAGGGGGAAGAGGGTAGACACAATAGTGATATACTAGTTGTATGTATGAAACCTTAGCTTAGGTGAATATTAAGGACAATAAGCTTTATGGTGGTAACAAAGCTGAAGTCACTTTTATTATGCGTCGATTGGCTTGCGTTGATCTCCAGTCTTTGAGGCTGTCGGCCTATCCCGCGCTCCGTGCCATTCCATTGTCAGCAGAACTTGATGTTCGGCTGTATCGCACATCCGTAGCAGATCGTGAAATTCGTCTCATAAGATTTGACTGCATAGTTGTTACTGACAGCCCTTATGCCGCAGAATAAAGGTTTTTAGCAGAGACGATTCCAGCCCTGACTGGAAGGTAACACAAGGAATCTCACGTCAGCGCTCTGAAGAGGGGAAACCCTTTCTCAAACTTGTATGGAAATTTTATTGTTACCTCTTGCAGTCTCGTACGGCATACTTAGGGTATCTAGAGTGCTTTGAAGTTTGACTGGCACAGGCACAGAATAGGTAGGCCTTAAGTGCGGGGCTCGGTTGATTATTGTTGTAAGTCAGGGCCCTGTTGTAAGTAGGCATAAAAGACAGCCGGCATATTGCTCGATTGCCCATACGATAGGCGAAGTAATCCATCCAGGATAAGGCGGACCAGTTAATCAAGAAGTTACAAGAGGCGTCTCTGAGTGGGTCTTTGGTCAATCTAAAGCGGCAGCCTTTACGACCGACACTATCTCGCACTACTCGTATGGGGTTTCTATGGGTTGTTTGAACAGAGACGGAGCCGAGAACACTCTGACGTATGCGACGCAAGCAGTGCTCGGCCTGAACCAGTGGCTCAAGTTTCTGTCCATCAGGTTCACAAACGCGAAGAAGCTGCCTCCATCGCTGGTGGGGCGCATCTTCCCCAAGGCAGCTGTCATTCTGAAGACCCACCGCAACATCAGCGCCTTAGCTTTAGAAGTGCTCAACGCCAACGAGCCCAAAGCCCCTCACGAGAACATGTTTGCTGCGCTTGATGATCCAACACTTCCGGCGGACGAGCGAACCCTTGGGCGCCTAGAAGACGAGGGATTTGCGATTCTGGCTGCCGGGACGGAGACTACAGCCTGGAGCCCCAGTGTCACCATGTTCTATCTGTTAGATAACCCTGGTATCCTCTCAGAACTCTATGACGAGATTGAAGGGGTTATGCCTAACCCAGCAGGGTGTCCGCCCTTGGCGACTCTGGAAAACCTGCCGTTGTTGGTGAGAAACTTGTTGTCAACGCGGCAAAGGATCGATCCCACAAGGTACGGCTATTCTGACTAACAGCTGCGGACAGAGAAGTGTTATAAACGAGGGACTCCGATTGTGCATGGGCACGCTTTCACGACACCTTCGCATAGCACCGGACCGAGTGTTGCAATACAAGGACTGGATTATTCCTGCAGGAGTAGGTCCCTTGCTCCCAGAAAATTTATTCTGAATGTTTGAAGCGATCGTCTCTAATCCTACCAACAGACTCCCTGCAGCACCGCCACCTATTTCGTCCACACCAACCCAGAGCTTTTTACAGACCCTTGGTCTTTTGATCCTTATCGCTGGATCCGTTCTGCAGATCAGGGTGTACACCTTGAAAGCCATCTTTCGTTATTCTTGAAGGGAACGAGGTCGTGCCTGGGGATCAAGTATGTTACACCGATCTACAATGGCGAGGGCGCTCCGGGCCCCTGCAACACATAGTATGCTAACGGTGGAATGAAAGTCTGGCCACGGCTGAAATGTATATACTCACGGCTAACCTGGTCCGACGCGTCAATATGAGATTATCGGAAGGCACTACGGTAGACTGTATTCTGCCGGAGAGGGACCACACTATTGTGATACCAAGGGATACTTCTGGGATCAAAGCTACTGTGTTGGGAATCAACACTGTGTAGAGCGGAGCTGGAGCTGGAGTTGGCTTTTGGCAACTTGTCAATGGAACTGCTGGCATGAAAGCAGATTATGCACACTGTGCGCTCCCCCTTGCAGTGTGTACTTGGGCCGATTGCGATGCAGGTCGCAATGATATTTCGTGACTGCTGTCAGAAAGGTTGAGCCCAACTGGCCGTTACAGTGGTTCCAACGCTTCTACACCGTAGTCTGATGTATCTCCTGCCGTGGCTCAGGGATGTCAGCTACCACGTGTCTGTGTCTTCGAGAAAACAATCAGGAGAAGGGCGGGAGGGTGGCGTTCATGCAATGCTTTTATACATGCTTCACACGCCCTCTCAGCAGCTTGGCCCTCTTTTGTCTACGGCAGCCAGTTCGAATAGTCAATATTCCCTCGAGGTTTTCTTCATGTACTCACATGAGTCTGACATGCGTATGGGAGAGACCTGCTATCCCCTGCTTTCTATCCTGAGTGTCTATTTCTAACTTTGGCTAATTGCTTAGCCGCACTAGTACTGGTGCCTTACTTGTTGGTTGATATGCCAGCCTACGTTTATTTGTGTTAAGTTGTTTCAGGCCAATGTAGCTTAATGAAGGCTTTGATATACACTGAGAAGACAACGCATAGTTCATTGATTAGTGGTTATTGCATCTGTGGCTTCGACTCCCCCCCCCCCCCCGCGTCAACATTTGAGGTTTGGCGTTACCAGCTGGGACTGTAGAGGTCGCAGTCTTATCGACAGCGGAAATGCTGCTCTAGCCTGCTATCGCCGTGGGGCCTTTACTTCCACTGGACTGTAACGCCTTTCTCGTGCGACTCCCTTGCAAGTTCTATGACTCTCAAACCATCCCTTGACTGTGTTGGTTTAACAGCCAACTCTTCCTTGCCATTGATAGCGTCCGCGACATTCTCATATAACCCCATCCACCGCCCAGTAATACTCGGGTACGGGCCCGTATACTTCTTCGTCTCTGGATCATAGGTTTGGACACTGCTGTCAAACTCTTCGTAGGTGGTGAGAATACCGCGCATCTTCTCGGATTCGACACCAAACCCTTCGTCAAGCGGCTTTTTCCCAGCTTCAATTTGCTCCTCCTGTGGGCAGGTACTACGTTGTTGGAACTGGCAAGAAAACATCTCAGCTTTGGGGTGTCCTCTGACGTCAATCAAAGTCTTGGACCGGGCCTTACTCACCTTGATGAAAGAGCCTTTCGTCCCCCGAACGAGCTGCTTAAGCTGTTTTGCCATAGGGGTAGTGACGGACGTCTTGACAGTGACAAGCAGATCCTTTTGACTCCCACCGTACTGCAGGATAATAGTAAAAGAGTCTTCGACTTCGCTCTCGATGTCACGCTGGGTACGGAAGAACCCAGTCACAGACTGCGGCCGTCCAAACAGAGCCAGGGCCTGGTCGACGCTGTGGGTGCCTGCCCTACGGTTAGCACTCAATTTGAACCAGTTGTTGGTCCAGAACTCACCAAGGCCAAAGGCCATGCCTGAGCCAGGTGTATACTCCTTTTCTGTCATCATCGATAGCCAGGGCGGCGACTCAAAGTCGTAGTGAATTTCGGCTTCCTTGATGTCCCCCAATGCGCCTTCCTTGATGAGGTGGCGGAGCGTTTGGAAATCACCATCCTGTAGGAGTAGTCAGAACATCTAGGCCACGAGAACATCCAGACACATTGTCTCACCCATCGCCTATTCTGGAAACACGTGAGGATAAGGTTTTTCTGCTGAGATATCTTGATCACTTCGTCTGCTTCTTCGGATGACATCGCAAATGGTTTATCCGCAATCACTAATCATTGTGCGTTAGCGAGTTTCAATTATTTCAAGATGTCCCCGGCGTACCATGCTTGTTTGCAAGGAGGGCCTTTTTGGCAAAGGAAGCATGCGTATCTGTGTGAGTTGCGACCACGACAAACTGAATTTGAGGGTCGGCAAAGAAGTCATCCGCTGTGCGATAGTGCTTGACCTTCGGAAAGTCAACAGTGCAGTGAGAGCCTGGAGGGGCGGAGGCCGGGTCTGAGGGAGCCGCAGCTCGCTGTAAGATGGCTACAACCTCGTAGTCTGGGATTGCCGTGATGAACGGGAGATGGAAACTCTTGGCAGAAAAGCCGTAGCCAACAATGCCGACTTTGATAGAAACCATGACCGAGTTTCTACAGCAGAACTTTGATCCTTTGTGTGAGCTTTTCTTAGTTGGTAATTTCTCTGTTCTGAGACGCAAGGATGAGAGGCACAATATGGGATGCCGCTTTATATCCCTGTCATGAGAGGAGCAGAGCTTGCCAAGGAAGACTGTAATGTCGTACAAGCACCAGTGACTGATCCTACCTGATCGTTATCTCCTGTTCAAAACATCTCTGGCCGCGTCGATATTCGACTCGAGGACTAGCCCGCCGTTGCATCAATTTACCCGACAAATAGCCGCCCTCGATGCACACATATGCTTGCGGTGTTCCACTGCCGCTAGAATGCCTCATGTCCGGGCATCCCCACCCGAAGCCAGCAGCCGGGGAGTGTCGGGATTTCCTTATTCGGGATAGTTCAGTCCTACGTTTATGTGGGGCGCAGGCTCCCATGATAATAACCGTAGAGGAAATATGAATGACTCAGGTAGTACGAGATGCCCTCGTCTTTGAAATAGCACCGATATTTTTCTCTTGCTAAGTGTTACAACATCGAAAATACATTTTACTCAAAACCTCAAGCCTCACCAGTCTCGCCACAACGCCTAGACGACCTTCATTAGTCGCATTTATGGCCACGCAGGGAAAGTCGCTGTCCCAGCTACGATGGGGCATCCTGGGTATGTCCCAACCCCAAGGCATGGGGCTGTTGACCCGAGCCAACGCTAACGGCGAGCCTCTGAATCAATAACAGGCACAGGATGGATCTCTACAATGTTTGTCCAGGATTTGTTAGCCGCCAGACCCGATGCCCCAGTCCGCCATGTGATGGTTGCTCTGGGTTCCTCTTCACTTGAAAAGGGGAACGCCTTCGTTGACAAGGTCTGGGAAAAAACGCCAGAGCAGCCTCGACCACAAGTATATGCCGACTACCAAGGGGTTTACAATGACCCTAACGTCGATATTGTCTACGTTGGGACACCACACTCTTCACACAAGAAGAACTGCCTGGATGCGATTGCTGCTGGCAAGCACGTGCTGTGCGAGAAGCCGTTTACCATCAACGAGAAGGAAGCCCAAGAAGTAGTGGACGCCGCCACACGCAGAGGAGTCTTCGTCATGGAGGGTAAGTAGACTTTTTCCCGGGTGTTGTGTGGTCACAGAAATACTGATACTCAGTTAGCCGTGTGGACAAGGTTCTTCCCATTGTTCGAAGCCTTGCATGAGGAGATCATGGTTAAAAAGTCAATAGGAGAAGTTCAACGCTTCTTCATTGATTTTGGCAACAAGATGCCCCTAGAGACACTACCACCGGACTCTCGACTCAAGGATCCTGCTCTCGGTGCTGGGGCTCTACTCGACATAGGTGTGTACGCATTGACATATGCGTCAATCATTCTAGGGGACTGGAAGGTCGGCAAGCAGCACCCTGAAGTAGCGAAGGTGGTCTCGTCTCTAGACATTGTCAACGGCATGGACGAGGCAAATGTGGTCGTACTCGAATATCCTTCTGGCACTGTAGGTGCCAAGAAGACGGCAATTTGCACGTCGACCTTTCGGTACAGAGCAGCCGAAGACTTTGCGCGCATCGAAGGGTCCAAGGGAAGTATCACCATCTTCGGTGTTGGGGCAAGCTTGCCCGGCGGCTTCCGCGTCGTCGAGGGATCACGGCCAGGATCTGGGGAAGCCGATGAGAGATTAGAACGGACCTTTACGGTGGAGAAGCCGGCTGGAACCTCGGGCTTCTTCTGGGAAGCAGATGCTGTTGCAGAGGATATTGCTAATGGTCGGACCGAGAATGCCACCATGCCTCTGGACGAGACACTGCGGATGATGAAGTTAATGGACGGCATCAGACGCGAAGCAGGGCTGAAATATCCACAAGACAGGCACTGAAAGTGCACTTTGTGCCATCTAATGAAGAAAGCAGCCCTGCTGTGCTATAGCTATCAGTCGCGAGTAGAAATATTTTCCCCTACTAACCTACGCTTCTGAACAATCCTTCCAAGATTTCACGAGCTCGCATGATGTCTGGTGGACTCTCAGCCTCCCAGTATCGAAACTTTTCTATGCATATTTGAATAGTGCGTCCGTAAATGTTGTCTTGAGCCACTCCATCGGCTGAGGGTGAGGTCCATGTGATTAGACCACTCCTGTTCGCGGCCACGAGCATCAAGCTCATCGACATGCTCTCCCTGAGCCCATACCAAGTGCCATGGTGGCGGTGTGTCATTCCTCGACCACTGATGAATTCGACACATGCGTCCAATGCCTTTCTCACGAACCCTTCGAAAGTAGCGCTTGTGTTGGGATTTGTTCTGTCGGTAGAATGAACGGCGAGATACAGAAATGGCCGGTACAACAGGGCTTTCATATTCACGCTACGACCTTGAGTTACCAAGCGAAGCTCATCGAACTCTTGGTCATTAGCGACGTTGTCGGGGCGAATGGAATCTGGCAGGGAGGAACGCCTTGACGTTCCAAGTTAGCAATAAACCGTGTGGTTGGAGCATGGCGGAGTTAGGTAGTGAGCATACCAAATCGCCAATTGGTCCTCAATACTGGTAGCGGCGGATATCAGATCTTCAAGGTCCACTTGCGTCCAAGAACTATGGTCAGCTCTATAGAAAGTGTTTAGAATATGATTTTCGATTCGACGGAGGGCAATCTCGCTCAGATAGTAAAACCAAGACTGTTCTTCTCCTCTCTGGGAGGACGATAAAGAGGCTCTTGAGAAAGCCTGGGAGGAGGGCGTTGTTGTAGAAGCTGGGGTTGACGTTGGAACAGAACTCTCAGGAGTCTGCACTGGACTGGTTGGATTTGGGGGTGAAGGAAAGAGATAAGGGTATTCCAGCTTGCAGAGGTCAGACTGAGGCAGGTCTAGCTCTGTTCTGACCTCACATTCCGACTTCAACACAGTCCAGTAGATTCTTTGCTCCAGGTGTCTCTCAAGCGGTTCTGGGGCGTGGTGTGGCCTATCGATTCGCATCTGCAAGGCGGCGTGCGCCTTCAGATATAATGACAAAATCGACCCTGCTTGATGAATTGCTGACCAGCCTTGAAGTGGCCGCAAGGTATAAAAGAAATAGACACCGGAGAACATGTGACATTGACTTGTCACGATACCGGGATCGAGCAACCCAATCCTCTTGCGAGCTGCGTGGAAATAGACCTCAGCCGTCTGACGACGGCTGGCCGTTTCTTCGATTGAGCTTCGGCCATGAAGTTGTCCAGCCTCGTCGCTTGGATCAAAGGGGATGGCTATAGCCCCAAGCGCGCAGGCCAAGAGCTGTGCGAGTTAGCAGTGCATATCTTAGAGGCGGCTTACTGCCGTACTGTGCACTTCAAGACTGCCGACTTACAACGATGCACGAGGTGGCATCCCAGCCAAAGCCGTCCTCGGCAATTCTTCTAGCATGCTCACGGATCTGCTCGATGTATAGTATGGGGTTTTTGGGGTGCACAAATTCCAGAAACCTGTCGACAAGTTGAGGGACATGTTCCTCACGGATGCCTGGTCCCTGGTGCTGGCGTGCTGGAAGAGCCGACGAATCATTACCAGATTCGGTGAGATGAAAGCTTCCGACAAGAAGCTCTCGTGAAAGCAAGGTGTGTGGCCACTGTCCGGCAAAAACGGGCCAAGTCAGAAGGCAGTCAGTAGACGCAAATGGTGCATGTACCTCCAATGACTCAATCGAGCATTGTTGGGGCACACGGTCAGGTCCGTCCGCCTGGCCATGAGTCTGAGAGCTCTGGACACTGGCCGCAGCCTCGGCGAGTGGACTATGCTGGGGCTGGGCTGCCCGAGTGCTGAACGAGCTGCTGATGGTGTCAACCTTCAGCAACACCTCGTTTAGCTTGTCCAAGATCAACAGGCTCGCAGGATCAAAGCTATGGTCGGATCCACATCAGTCCTTGATCCCAAACGCGCGAAGCCAAGGCTGAACCCACGAGGAGTGATCAAGCCGCGGATCGTATGAGCAGGGCAGACTGTTCTTGATACATGACGCGCACCGCGGCCGCGCATTGTCACATTTAGTCTTTCTGACCCTGCAGCTTTCACAAGCTGTGACGGCTCGCTTGCGCGGATACGACATGGCGCGAAACCTAATCCTCTGTGTGAGTAGTGCTGCACGAGACTCGGCGATGAAGCGTCGAACTTGCCCTTGGCTTTGTGGGCCCCGGTCCATTGCGGAGCTGAGGTCACTAGTGTCCAGTATCACTGTCCCAGAACAGTATTGATTGAAAGCATGCCAATGGATCGCAGATCTGGTTGCAAGCACGATGGGGAGTTTCGGACATGAAGTAGCCAAGTAGTCATTATGCGTTTGGCCTGGACGCCAACCACATTTGCACGGCGAGTGTCCGAGACCCAGGATACCCCGCGTTCCGGTGGCATCGAGCCGACTCGCATTTCTGCAAATCCCCACATTTGAAGATGCCCAACTTGATCGTCCCTGGAGACATACATCTACAGAAGCGTACACTAGAGGCCGTACAAGGGGAGGCCAAGGGAGATAGAATAGAAGTACCTTCTCCTGAGTACGTCAGGACCGGCTAGATAGTAATTATATACTACCATGTATATTCAACCAAACTTTGGCACCAAATAGGTGTGTATTGGTGGTACGGCAGTGAAGCTGGTTGAGCCGACATAAGGGGCCGAAACTCCCCGCAAGGCTCAGATGCAATGGCACTCCCAGCGGGTGTTTCTCTGATCCGAGCCCTGATCCGCTAATGTCTTTGACAACTGAACAGCGCCATGGGTCACCCCGCAACCTCCGCCCTAGAGGCAGTTCCCCATGGGGATGGCAGCCGGGATGCAGGGATGGCAGTGTGTACGGGCCCTGACATCCGGGACCTAATTACAACCTAAAGGCCCATCCATGATTCAGTCCTACATATAGTCCACCACTTCTCGAACTGATCTCTCCGAGCGAGAACACCATGGGCGAATGCAGGCCTTGGTCTTGTTATTCCTAGAGTCGATGCTATCGTTTCAACATGACTGCCAACACTTTCAAATCTGTGGGAGCTGAGCTCGCCGCAGTTTTACCTTCAAACGACAAACCATGGTACAAGAAGCGGAACCAAGTTTACCTCAACTTCTGCATCATGAGCCTTTTCCTCCTCTCCTCGGGGAACGGCTATGATGGATCGATGCTGAACGGCTTGCTTGCTCTCCCACCCTGGCAATCGTTCATGAAGCATCCCAGCGGCGCTTGGCTCGGATTCATCAGCGGGGCACAAAATCTGGGCAGCATATTCTTTTATCCTGTTGTCGCATGGTCGTCCAATCGCTTTGGTCGCAAACCAACAATCTTTATGGGCTACTCGTTTCTATGCCTCGGCGTGGGTCTCCAGACTGGAGCTACAAATGTTCCGATGTTTGTCGCATCACGAATCATTGTCGGCATTGCGAGTGCCTTCTTCGGCGGTTGCGTACCTCTGTTGATGACCGAAACGGCTTACCCAACTCATCGCGGTGTTCTTACCAGTCTCTACATGTGCGGGTGGTACGTTGGTAAGTGTTCACCCTGAAAAGATGCATACAAGGAGCCCCCCGTGGATGAATGCTGAGAATAATTAGGCTCTTTCCTCGCTGCGTGGTCCACATTCGGGACTCGCAACTACGACAATTCTTGGTCTTGGCGCATCCCGTCACTCCTCCAAATGCTGCTTCCCGTGGCTGCACTCCCTGGGCTCATAATGATGCCGGAATCGCCACGTTTCTTGGCGTCCAAGAAGCGAGACAAGGAGACTCGGGCATTCCTCGTCAAGTACCACGCAGAAGATGACGAGTCGTCCCCTTTGGCGGCATTCGAGCTTGCAGAAATCACCCGAACCATCCAGATGGAGGCAGAGATCCAGAAAAAGACGTCGTACCGGGATATGATCGCTACACCTGCCAACCGCAAAAGGACATTCATCACCGTCTTCCTGGGAGTCTTTGACCAGTGGGCCGGCCAGAACGTCGCAGGATACTATCTGCCACCGGTGCTCAGCACGATCGGTATCACGACCGCCACTCAGCAGACTCTCGTCAATGGCTTCTTGCAAATCTGGAATCTTGTGTGCGCTGTGACCGGTGCGTTCAATGTCGATCGTGTCGGGCGCCGTTTTCTCTTCCTCGCGGCCACCGTTGGCATGCTCATCTCTTATATTCTGATCACTGCACTTTCTGCAACCTTTGCCAATGGACGATCAGCCGCGGTTGGAACTGCTGTTGTCCCGTTCCTCTTTCTTATGTATGGCTGCTTCTCCCTGGCTTTCACTCCCCTGATGACAGCGTATCCGGTCGAGATCTGGCAATACAGCCTGCGCTCTCGTGGCCTTTCTGTGATGTGGATCTCGACGGCTACAGCCGTTTTCTTCAACATCTTCATCAATCCCATCGCACTCGAGGCCATTGAATGGAAATATTACCTCCTGTACGTGTTCATTCTCTCTGGTGGGGGTGTTGTGATATATTTCACATTTCCGGAGACGAGAGGCCACAGCCTTGAGGAGATAGCACGGGTGTTCGAGGGAGAGGATGCGCATATCCCCAAAGAGGGCAAACTTGCGGACGAAATTGCCGAGACTACTAATCACGTTGAGCACATTGGCAAAACCGAGACCCAGGTATCGGACACAGCCTGAGTCACTTGACATCGGCAGCGTGCCTTCGGCGACGGACATGGTGTCTGTTCCCAGCACCAAACCTCCTCAACATAGTTGAACTTGCAATTACAAATTTCCCTGTGTCGTTTCTCGGGTTAGGTGGGCGTCAAAACTTTCTACTTCAACTCCTGAACTAAAAGACAAGAAACTGAGTGAACCCAAGCTTTCATAAGTTGTTTATTTGGTAATCTATTCAAGATCTCCAGTGATATCCTTCATTTTTAGTACCGCACAGTGTAGTAGGAGCAACCTAGAGTCTGTTTGAGAAGAGCACATGTGTAAGTCACTTGTCCTTTAGCGTGTGCCACATGAGGTCGGCAGGGAGCTACAGACGCGAATTGGTCCGATCTAGGACAATTTTGTCCTTTGTATTCGCCAATGTCATTTGAAGTTTGAGACTTGAGGCTCTGCAGTCCGTAGAGGATGACCAGAAGATAGGAGTACTGGTGGTATAAAAAGATACCCTTGTTGGTCAATCAACTATTAGCGGCCCCTTTGTATACCAACATTGAATTGCTTCGGCACACTGCCTACCACAGAAGCAACTAAATCACTGTTTTGTTTTTCAGTTTGGAGAAATCCTTCAATCTTTATTTTACGAGATTCTGGTTGCCGCTTAAACATCACTTCCAACTGGACTTATCATCAGCCGTTCAGCAAAATATTTCCACTCAGAGTAGCCAATCAAGATACGTTGCCTAACCAGTCAGGGGATTTTCCTGAAGACTGTTCAATGTGAACACGAGGATGCATTGCATAACGCAGCCTAACATCGGCGCCGAGTTCTGGTTCCGTGGCGGGGTACTACCATGTATCATCAGCAGGGTGTGTGGCATAGGGGCCCATCTGGGGTATTAGCGCCGCCCCGGGGAGTTTCGGGCATTTCCCAAAATGGAAGACCCATATCATAACCGCTGCTGGCTAGATGGAGCTAGGTACTCTCGCCGGAGAAAGATTTATTAGATTTGTAATTCGCTCTTACTATAATACGGTAAGCAAATGCTGCTCTATGAAGTACAAGTGTACACTAGAGGACTGCTCGCATTGTTTTACATACATTGGTTCTCTCGTCAATCACTGGAATTCCAATGGCGTCCAATCCGCTAGGCACCCCATTGGCAGGCGTGAGTTCTCCCCGTTGCCATTTCAAATCCTGTGTCCATAATGTAGATTCTGGCTTACCAGGACAGTTTGACAAAATTACGGCTCAAGAAAAGTCCCTTGTGCTACCACATTTTACAGCCGAGGATGCCTTTGAAATAGGAGTTATAATTCGAAATCGGCTCAGGGAAGTCAGTGAGAATCCGGCAGTAGTGAACATTACACTTGCGAACAACAAACAACTGCTCTTCCACGCCACCTCGCGACCTGGGACCGTGCCAGAGAATGACAACTGGGTGGCCCGCAAGAGGAATTTTGTGCTCAGGTTCGGGTGGAGTACCTGGGCTGGCCACCATCTCTTTGAGCTGGGTAATGAGGACTTGTTCAAGGCACGGTTCCAACTTGGCGAGGCAGCTGGTGACTACGCGATCCACGGTGGTGGTTTTCCCGTCCGTGTAAAAGGCGTGGAGGGACCGATTGGTGCGATCGTTGTGAGTGGTTTAGCCCAAGAGGAGGATCACCAGGTCATTGTCGAGTCTCTACAGGCATTCTTGAGCAAGGAAATCCAAAGCTAGTGGTTCAGGGGAGCCTTACTCCTCCTCTACTCATGCAGCCTTACCAAAGTAATGGGAAAGCGTGCTGCTAGCCTTGACAGGAAGGTAGCACAAAGAATCTCACGTCAGCTATCTGAAGAGGGGACGAACTCTCTCAAATTTAGATGGGCTATTTGCAAAAGCTTTGCTTCCTTTTGTAATGCCCCACCACATTCCAGTCGTCAACGGTATTATATTGATACTTCGTTTACGTCTGCCTCTGAAGTAATCGAGATAGTACTCTCAAAGGCTGCCTCACTTGACTACTAAAACCTTCTCCTTCCAGTTCTTCGCGATTCGGCGATCCAGGCCACCCCAGGACGTTCCATATCTCAGCATTCACGGGCGACGACCAAACCTTCTCAGAAAATAATGAGACTCATCAACACCAGGACTTGGGAACTCGTCCAGTTCTATGGCCTTGACATACCGGATTATGCCATACTCTCGCATACGTGGGGGAATGGAGGTCACATTCCAAGACTGGCAAGATCTCGGCCAATGCCGGGGCAAAGCCGGCTGGTATAAAATCGTGCAGGCGTGCGAGCAGGCCCAGGCACATGGCTTGGATTACCTCTGGGTTGACACAAACTGCATCGACAAGACGAGCTCATCCGAGTTGAGCGAAGCCATTAATTCAATGTTCGCCTACTATCGCAATTCTCGCATTTGTTACGCTTATCTTAGCGACGTGGACCCACTTCCACCAGGATGTGTTCATATGTAAGGTTTTCAAGTCCTCCACTATCTAATCTATAGCATATGTGGCGTTTCATTGTTGGCTATGAGAAAACACGGGGATTTGTCAGAATATTCTGGTTTCACCCTGCCACAATACCGTGGATCTCGGTAACTGCATTTCTGACTCTCCATTGTGATACACCACCGCATAATTCATCAAGCGTCGACTCACGAAGGATTTAGGACATTGGAATATAAGCAGCGATTTTGCAAAAGCAAATGGTTCACACGCGGCTGGACGCTGCAGGAACTATTAGCCCCCACTCAGATGGCCTTCTACGCGAAAGACTGGTCCAGAATCGCGTCTCGCTCAACCCTTGCTTCGTTCATTGCTTCCGCAACCAGTATCAATCCAGAGTACCTGAAGGGAGATGAATCACGAGCTCTTTCCCATGCCAGCGCAGCGCAGAAGATGGCTTGGCTGTCCCGCAGAGTCACAACACGAATCGAGGACATGGCCTACTGCATGTTGGGTATATTCGATATCAACATGCCTCTTCTCTACGGGGAGGGGTCCAAAGCTTTCGTTCGACTCCAAGAAGAGATCATCAAGGTCTCAAATCACCACACGATCTTCTGTTGGGCATGGATCCCGTCGGTCCCAAAAGACTGGGTTAGTCATCCTTCTCAAACTCAGGCCCGAGCCTTGGCGCTTCCAACGAGAATATATTCCGGTAACATTGTAATTATCTGCTTGCCTTTATTGTGTACTTTGAATGGTGCGCAGGCTCTGCAGCAAAAAGCACAAGGGAGGAGGACGGAAAAGAGAAGGCACTTCCAGCACCGGGTTTCCCGAACTAACATTTCTGGTCTACAGGTCAGCTTCCTTGCGCCAGACCCTAAGGCCTTCAGATACTCAGCCGGGTATATCCAGTCAAAGTCTAATCTGACTCATAAGAGGAACTTCATGATGACAAATGCAGGCCTCTCCATTTGCCTTCCTGTCGTGCAGACCTTTTCCTACTATCTGGCCATACTTAATGCACAGAGTTATGAGATGCACTCAACGTATGACCCAACATATGAGCGCCCGAGTACCACCGTTCATTATCTGGGGGAATTGAAGCGCTCAATGAACAATTTCCACCTGGCCATACCGATTCGCGGACGCCTTGAAGACAGGGTTGTAGATAACAGCAGAGACGAATCTGACGACAGCGACTACCGGTATTGGCAGCCAGGGATAATGGAGAGAATCTCATTCCCCCCTGACCCTTGTTTCATACAACCTATGAGGTCCCTATGCCAGCCTGAATTGCTCATTCGATCGAGACCAGACGCCCTGAGGCTCGAAGATTGCTCTGCTCGTTATGATCGACTCGCACGACCATTCCAACATGGTTTCCTGCTGGTACTTGACAATGTACGCGCCCTCGATAGGCCACGGAGAGAAGAGACGGTCTACAAAGCCGAACAAAGCGAAGATCTGGATGAGGCCTTTGTGAGGCTGAAACTAATGCCTACAAGCAACATCTTTCTCACAGAGAGAATCGGTCGCTCCGAAAGACGAGATTCAATCGAGACATACCCACCGGGACATTTTGATTCATCAAGAGGCATGGTTCTTGTTAAAATGTCAGCTTCGAGCTCTGGGGTCTTGGTGAGATTGGGAAGCGGAGAAGATGCCTGTGTCTTATTCCTTGGCGTTACGTATCGTCATTCTAGCCAACCTCTCCGTTTCTGCAAGCTTCTGCGAGCTGGCCAATGGATGCAGAGCCCTGACCGCTGGTTGGAAGCACATCTTGTACAGGTAGACCAAATAAGAGGAAGTGAAGAGAGTTGTCCGACAGAGAGAAGTGATGGTTGCTCAGTCGTGATCAACGAAGGAGTTGAAGTCCGCTCCGGGGGAATGGTTTTCTTAACATATATCCACCATACGTAGTAAGAAGGATGCCTGATATGAGGATGAAAGTATCTCAATACGCAGACCAGACTCCAAGGTATACTGTATGTCACTACTTTTATCGGCTCATTTAGCTTTGATGTTTATCAACAGCATCGCTCGGGTGCTTTTGATACACACTTCCTTCGTCAATTGGTGCCCGGAACCGGCGTTAAGACTCATATGCATCAGCATCAAATCCTCCTCCAATCACCGCTAAACTGCAATGGGATAGCCTCCTGTGAGCTTCTCTCGACATCGTCTTCTGATTACAAGAAACTCCCAGATAGCAATGCAGATAAGACTTTCGCTTATGCACATCTCGCCCAAACAATCTTTAACGCTCTCGTAAGACCGCAATAGCCACCCATGTACCTTTCTATCCGCTACACTTGGGGAGACCCTCAGCTCACCACCTATATTCTCATCAAGGCAATGGATAAAAACACAATCGGTGCGCGAATCTCCACACTTGGTAAGGTTCCCCTCATTGCCCAACAATGCCAAGGTAGCTTGGGCGGAGATCACGAGTCACAACCCTAGCAAGATGCCCCGGTCGCGCTGCCATCCAGAATATTTGCCGAGGGAGATCGTCAAGAGTGACAAGTAGAGAGACGGTTACGTTGACCTGAGCTTTGGAATCGAGGTCAGAGAGAAGAATGCTTTTCTACCCAGCATTTATCTTCGCATTTCAACGGATGCTTGACAAGATGTATTCAACCGTTGATTTGTTACACGTGCTGTCGCTTTGCACGATAGTTCTAGGTGGCGCGACGAATGCGCCAACAGCACAGGTAAAGAATGGCACCTACATTGGCCGGTACTCTGCGGAGTACAACCAAGACTTCTTCCTCGGAATGCCATATGCGCAGCCTCCATCTGGGGACCTGCGATTTCGACAAGCGCAATCTCTGAACGACACTTGGGAGGGCGCCCGCGAAGCCTGGACCTACTCGCCCTTATGTGTTGGCTACGGTGTAAGTTGATCATGTCTACCAGTATCCTAGTCGGTATCCAACATCGCTAATGACTACGGTCCTAGCTAGACCAAACATTCTACAATCAATCAGAAGACTGTCTTACGCTCAACGTAGTACGACCTTCAGGCTACACCGAACAACCTCTCCCGGTTGCGTTTTGGATCCATGGAGGTGGCTACACCAATGGCGGCGGTGGAGACCAGCGCTACAACCTCTCCTTCATCGTTGACCAATCCGTCAAGATTGGGATGCCATTCATCGGCGTCTCTATCAACTACCGCCTACATGCATGGGGTACGTACGGCGTATCAAGAATATAGACTTCTTGAATGATCAATCGGAAAGTCTGACTTAGCTAACGTCTGGGTCGCGATAGGCTTCTTGAATTCCAATGAACTCGCGAGTGAAGGGCTGACCAACACCGGCCTTCGCGACCAGCGCCTCGCAATGCATTGGGTGCAAGAGAACATTGCAGCTTTCGGAGGCGACAATACCAAAGTCACCATATTTGGAGAATCGGCGGGTGCTGCAAGCGTGGGTCTGCATTTGACAGCGTACGCCGGGAGGAACGACAGCCTCTTCCGGGCGGCGATATTGCAGTCCGGGAATCCTATTTTCTACGCAGCCCAGGGTGGAAATAATGCATACCAGTCCCAGTTCGACGAGGTTGTTTCCAACACGGGGTGCAGCTCCACATCAGACCCGGTGCAGTGCCTGCGGCAGGTACCTTTCGAACAGCTCAACGCCACCCTGGGTGCGTTGTACTTGGCACACGGGAATCTCAGCCCTGTGATTGACGGGGATATCGTTCAAACCTACGGCAGCGTACATCTCCAGCGCGGGGAGTTCCTACGTGTACCACTCATCGTCGGCGCGAACAGTGATGAAGGGGCCTCTTTCGGCCCGCTGGGCATCAACACCACGGCAGACTTCAAGGCCACTCTTGCGAGCCTCCCGGCACCGTTTCAAGACCAAATCCTGCAGGCCTATCCCGATGATCTCTCCGTGAACGTGGTCGCTAGCCTCGGCCAGCAGCGCCCCGGGCCCCCATACGGGGCTCAGTTCCGCCGGAGCGCCTCCTACTGGGGCGACGTCTTCTTCATAGCCGCGCGCCGGCAGACGGCTGCGACCTGGGCTGCCCACAGCCTGTCCGCGTACTCGTATCGCTTCAACGCGATCCCGCACGGCGTGCCGCCTGAGGTTGGCGCGGGACACTTTAAGGAGATCGGGTACATGTTCCGCAACTACATTGGCACCGGGTACAGGCCCGACATCCTGCCCTTTGAGGGGATGCCGGACAGCCACTTTGAGCTGGCAAGGCTGATGTCGAGCAGCTGGGCCGGTTTTATCAGCGATCTTGACCCAAACGCCGCGTGGGTAGGCAGGCCGGGGAATGTCAGTGTGTGGTCGAAATACTCCGTGGACAATCCGACAAATCTTGTCTTCGATGCCAATGTTACAAGTCAAACAGAAGTGGACGATTTCCGAAAGGAGGGCATTGAATTAATTAATGGAAATGCGTTGGATTTATACCGTCGATAGCGTTCGGAAACTTGAAGCAACATTTGATGTCAAGGCTTCTGCACACCTCCGCTTTACTCGCAGGTTCCCAGTCTTCGTTTTGGCAATGGCAATATGTAGTTTCAGTAATGTGGCGTGATTTAGCATCCGGAATCTTATCGAAATTATGATATTAAAGTTATAATCTCAGGATTTGGATAATAATTTATTTACGAATGGGTATAATAAATATAAACTAGATAATTTACACAAAGGTTCTGAAGCGAAGCTGAGGTAGAAAGCGCAGCGCCGAGATAACGTTAGGGACGTTAAGAATTGGTTAGCTGTCGGACAGGATTTCACATTAATACCTGACGTCTTCACCAGCAAGGAATCAGGCGGCATTTAGGTCGCCACGCACGGAATATTTATGCTGACTTAGCTTGTCTGATGAATAGGCAACCTAACATATATGTGGGGCGCCCTGATTACGGCGCCAGGTGCGGCACCACATGCCAGTTATTGTTACTGGGAAGCTTCATTCACGGTCATTCATAGCTGTTGTAGGTTGAAGTGGTGGAGTCAAGGTAGAAGTACTTGGACATGGCCTTGACCATGCCCCACCTAGCATGAATATCTGGTCCGGTTAGACAGATTAGTCTAGCAAGGTGCATATCGGGATTCACCCCATTTACAACGCGCTGTAGGTCGCGTTTTGTACCTAGAACAAGACAAGTCAATCAATCCACCCTCGCCTCGGTGATAGTCCGCTTGATTGAAGTAGCGTTAGTCACTGACCGCCAAGTGCTGATGCCAATGCTAGGCGGCTGGGTGACAACTACCCATGATTATCGTAAGACACGTAACGTGTGCCGCATTGAGAGGTTGCATGTATTCCTTCGATAAGCGACCTTGCCCTAGGAAGAGTACGTTAAATAGTAGTCTACACCGTGAATGTCTTCTCTAATGACTCCCACTCTCCGTCTCTTCCCCTCCGTTTACATGCCACAGTGGCCTCCCTTGACAGGCCACCAGGGAGTGTTAGGACAATTCCGTGAACTCGATGCCACTCCGGCACTTTCAAGCAAGACGATTGCGCATCGTCGGTGTTGTGATATGTCGAGCCAGGGTCCATGTCGATGTAGGACGCATCACTCCCGAGACCCTGTTCCTCTATCATAGCCACCTTGCGGGCAATCTTTGCCGCAATAGTCCCATCCCAGAAGCTTTCCCTATGCGTGTCGGTCTCCAGTAGGTTGATAGCCCGACGCCTGAGAGAGGGGACCCGGCATTTGAGAGCTGAGTAGTACAACGGCGGGATCAGCCCGATGTCAGCCGTGAAGCTGAATATCTCCGAACAATGTCCCGCCGCCGTGTCTACTACTTTGAGCGGAGCTGCTGTTATTAGCATCTCCTCGCAAGTCGACACCAAAGAGGCGAAGGTGGCTTCGAAAGAGTCAAATATGGCCTCATCTGGCGAGGCAAGACATGTCGCGACCATGACGAACGCCATGGCGTGATATACCGTCAAGAGAGGGTAGGATAGCGCGTCTCGTGTATTGAGCTGCGAGATCAGGTTCAGCCGGGAAGCCTTGTAGGCCTGGTGCCAGAGCCTTAGATATGTCTGAATGCGACTTTGCGTGTCAAGCCACGTTTTGGGCGCCACCTGGACAATTTGTTTCTTCGGACAGCGTGCCGTGAGGCAATGGATGGCGTTGAAGATTCCGTCCAGATACTGTCTCGCCTGGTTCAAGGAGCCGAAAAGCGGAGGCGGGGGTTGAATGGCTGCGCCAGGGTTTACACTGGCGATAGCGGCCGGCTTGCAAAAGGGCCACGGGGGTTGTCCATAAAATGCCGACTGGGCGTAAAGACGGGAATATACCTCGACCAAGTAGCAATCGTTGTAGGATTCTTGAAGGTTGCCTAGGACAAGAACGCCCTCGGTCCCAACAGGACATTGTTTAGCTTGGAGCTGGCTCAGGAGATACAGTCCACTCTGGAGGTGAGTCTGGCCCTCGTCATACCTCCCTTGAAGAAGCTCCAAGCATACAAAGACCATACAGGTAATGAGAACCACACGAGTCGATTCATCGTCGTGGTCCGTCTTGAGAAAATACGGCCGAAGACAAGAAATAGCCTTGTTGTACTGTTCCAGCGTAAATTGTGTGTCCTGTTCGCGAGCTTGTTTGGTCGGTTCTTCTCGCTCCGGAGGGCATCTTCCAGTCATCTCCGCCTTGTGGGCAGAACTCAAGGCCAGAAGTGCATGCAATACTGCCGGTGCTGTCATGCTCGCCTGCAAGACCAATGTATCCCAGAATCGCGACCCGAAAACACCGCACAGCTTGACAGCGGCTCGACTTCGGAACCAGTCAAAGCTGGCTTGCTCCAGGCCATTTCTCGGGCCGACTCGAAGCCGCATCGACATACCGCGCAGAGTTCGATTTCCTCGGATAGTGTTGAGTGTCGATGCGCTCAAACCCGATCCTCCTCCCCAGATGCCATATCCGTCGCACACGCGGCCGGTCGAAATGCATCGTTAGCAACCGGGTCGTCCCTAGTCACATTTGAGTCGTCGGATCCTGTAGGTAGAGCGGGTCATAATACGTCAGAAGCGCCTGGCTACTCGGAAAGTCGGACGGTGGCAGGCTCTTACTTGCAAGTAGTGCAGCCAGATTTCGTGTAGGCTCGCTTGCGGAGGGTTTGTTTGGGGCTTGGTGTTATTCTGTCCATCATGCATGACTTGGCTAGTGGAGATGCATGTTGGTAGTTGGTGGTCGGGGGCCATTTGCGTGTGACCTGCCTCTCGGGATCCTATGTAGGCCATCGGGATGTCTTAGAGCAGGTTACGCTCGGGCGGGCCAAGGCATAGAAGTTATCCCTGATTGGTCCAATCGGGATTGTCTTCCGTCTATTCGTCACCACGTCGTCGAATTGATGTCTCGTGGGTTCGGTCTCTGCGGTGGATCATAATATTTAGAGTTTGGCTAATGATTCGCACCGTATGTATTACGCACTTTTAGTGCAAGATTCTGATTTGCTTGATCGGGATTCACGCAATTCTACTGGCAGGCCCCTGAATGGACCCCATATATATTCGAATCTGAGGCACTCGATGCCGCGCCTTAGTAATATGCTGGTTCAAACTGCGTCAATCTACGCTTTTAACATCCAACGCACAGTCCAATCAAACGGCACGCAACCCGAACCGGCCAATCAATCCTTCTTCCCTGAAGTCCGCCGCGCGACTCCGTTAATTCGCACTTTCTGTACTATTTATACGACCAACAAGAATAACTCACATGACGGTGATGTTTTGAACAGCAGGACACGATGCATCTCCTCATCTTAGGGGCCACTGGCAGAACAGGCATGTACGCTTGTCAGTATGCTCTTGAACAAGGTTGGTCAGGAAATCCAAGCATAGTGATCTTATCAGCACACATGATGAAAAGTCTTGATAGCTAAGATGGTTTAAGTTTAGGCCATGATGTTACTGCCATTGTCAGAAATCGGTCTGCCCTGAGCCCGCACGATAACCTCGCCATCGTTCAGGGTTCCGTAACTTCAGAACGAGACATGGATCGTATCTTCAAATCGTCGCAGAAGCCTATTGAGGCTGTGGTACAATGTCTCGGCAGCTCTAACCTTAGCCCTCCAAGGCTCATGTCGGATGCTGCAGCCAACGTGATGCGCGCATTCCGACAACATCGACACCGGACGGAAGGGCGTGGGGCACGTCTGGTCGTAATGAGCGCGATCGGTGTGGCCGAGAGTCGTAAGGTAGCGCCGTGGCTCTCTAACCTGCTGGTCGACTATCATAGTGGCACCGCAAGGATATACGAGGACCATAATGCCGTCAGCAGGGAAATTGAGGCGAATTGTGGGGCTGAGGTCGCCTGGACACTGGCTCTAGCTGTAGGGTTGAGGGACTCTGGTCGTTTACCTGTGAGAACCTTCGATTCTGAGGAATCTGGGGCCAGCTGGTTTATCACTCGAGAAAGCAGTGCAAGATGGATGGTGGATGTTGCCATGGGAAAACATAGGGATCAGTACACAAACAGACGAGTCATCATTTGTAATTGAACAGCGTCTGCTCTTGCTCAAAAGGTTGGTATGTGTCTCATGCGAGTGTAGCGGTAAAGCCCCATCAAAAATACGAACAAGACATGTTGATTGACTCAAGTACAAAGTTTGTGAAAGAATGAAGATTGTGTGGAAAGTCCTGCTACATTTCGTCCGCGCGCGTTCGCCATACAGTGGTGTCTCTAAGATGGGTTGTAGCTGACGAAATATCTACGTTGAGACGTCTGACATCCAAGCTTGAAGGCTAGAGACTGCTTATATCGCGGAGGGCGCCTGTCTGGGGACAAGTCAAGCCCTCGTTCCAGTCACGTTCCCCTGTCAGCATTGTTGCTGGCGAGATGGTGCTGCATAGAGGCGACAGGCCATTCCATATGCTTTTTCGTCTTCTTTTCCAGCGGCATGGGTGCTCCCACCATTTCGACCTCATGAGCTAAGCCCAAGGTCAGCTGGGCGGGTATTGCTGTCGGACGCATCGGATCTACTGTGCGTGTGTACCCAGCCCCATATCGATCCACCTCATTGAGACATCCTGGTTTCCGATCCCCACTTCGCATCATGAGTGGATCCCGTCACTCCGACTCAGCCTCTTGCTAGACACGACACCTTTCATTCTTTGGTTTAATCCAGAGAGCCCAGTCATTTAGAGGTGGCACCCAAGCTGGGCGTCTGATTGGTCTGATCGGGATTGAGGTAGTAGGATTGGTGATTAACTTAGGATCTGGTGTTGGCAGCTGTAAACTATCTTTAACAGCGTGATGTAATCTAATGCTGGTCTTGGACGAGGCCGTTCCCGGACCATCAATGCACAAAATTCGATTTGCTGTATAGAGGTGCTGTCATTTCTGACGGGTCCAGCAGTGCGAAGCGGTACATAAGACCATAGGGCTTCCCATGATTCAGCGAATTTTCCTATGCCGATTCGTTTACCATCAACGAACTCTTTCGCACCAAGTATTCATAACCCCTTGAAACGGAAAGTCTTCGGGCAATTCATTTATCCAACGTTCAGCGCCAACATGCCGCACGCCTACGATCCCATGAGAGAAATACCGCACCTGGAAGGCAAGGTCATACTGATCACTGGCGGCAATATCGGCCTTGGTAAACAGTCTGCTTTGGATCTCTCAAAACACAATCCGGCCGAGATCTGGCTCGCTGCACGAAACTCCCAAAAGGCCGATGCTGCCATCGCGGAGCTGCGGAGCCACGCCCACAACGTCTCTGTCAGGTTCCTGCAGCTTGACCTCGCATCGTTCGAATCCATCAAAAGTGCCGCTCAGACATTCATAACAGCTGTTTCTCGCCTCGACATCCTCCTCCTCAACGCCGGCGTCATGGGCTGCCCCCCCGGCAAGACTAAGGAAGGTTATGAAATGCACTTCGGAATTAATCACGTCGGACACGCTTTTCTCCTCAAGCTCCTGACCCCTCTGTTGGTCAAAACAGCAAGCGAACTGCCGCGGTCGAGTGCGAGAGTAGTCGCAGTGAGCTCCGTCGCACATAAATTCACCGTTTCGGGAGGGATTGATTTCGACATCCTCAAGACGGACGGCAAAGGGCAGTCGCCAAACAACCTCTACGGACAGAGCAAATTGGCGAACCTCGTGTACGCCAGCGAGTTCGCGAAGCACTTTCCGGGACTAGTATCAGTCTCCGTCCACCCAGGGATGGTGAAGACCGACCTACAAACCTCGGGGGGTAACCTGCTGATGCGAAGCTTCCAGAAGTTTGTGGTCCCGCTGATGGGGGTTGAGGTTGACGAAGGCGTCAAGAGCCAGCTCTGGGCGGCAACCGCGGCAGGCGTGGAATCCGGAGAATATTACGAGCCTGTTGGTGTCGTTGGAAGAGGCAGTGCGTTATCTAAAAACCAGGATCTGGGACGGAAGCTTTGGGAATGGACGGAGAAGGAACTTGCTGGACATGGTAATGCAACTTGATCCAAATATGATTTCTTATTCGCTGTAGGCGGTTCATACAGTTCCTGGTTCTCATGATGTTCATGGTTTTGAAACGCGTAAAAGAACATTGGAACCCACCTCCGCTAGGACGTCAGTCCAGAAGCCAAGCTGTTCCCCTTCTAGAAGACATTTCAATTTCTCGGAACCCCCAATTTCCAGTGTGAGCAGTGAGGCGATGTTGGTACAATGAGTGGTGGTCTTTAGGTCGACCCTCGTAAGACAGGTGACAGATGGCGGAATGCATACATTGCTTATCGATCCAGCATGCCATGATTGTGTTTATATGGATTGAAAACGAAACCACCCTCAAACTATATAAAAATTGTTTCTAAATACTAAGAATCGAGTGTGCTATGCATTGCAACAATTGAGTATTTTATATGGTGAGGGTGTTTATGAGGTGAGGGTGGAATAGTATTGAGGACATTTGCCCTGTCTCTGTATCCCCTCTCGTGACAGCAACCAGAGTCTATCAGAAGGGTCTGTCGAGCCTAGCGAACTTTAAGCATTCCTAGGGTCCTCATCGGTCCTAAGATGCACTCAAATCAGAATGAAATCGACCAAATCAAAGTGCCCAGCTTCGTCCTCTTTGATGGGCCGGTACGCAATTCCATGCCCAACGCGGCGGAAGTGGGACTCCTGACCGGGGACCTCCTCAAGCAAAAGCACCCCAGGAACTTTGCCGTCCGTTGCCTGGAGGCTAGTCGACAACATCCAGTACTCGTGAGCCTGATCTCGCACAAAGTCTGGGGCAAATCGAATGTCACGCATACGGGTCGCCTGGAGCCCAATGTCGATCTCAACACTAGACGGGCTGTACTGCACACGGGCGAGGAAGGCCCGAATCCTCAGCGCTCCTCGGACCTTAGCCGCCATAGGATCGTCGTACCCATTATGCATGTCAACTGCGAGAACCTCGAATGCTCCTCGATCGAATCCTTTTCGGGCGTTGAGGCTGAACTCGATCGGTCCATCAACATTCGCCCAGCTCCAGCTGGGAGCCTGGGGCTCGGCAGTCCTCTTTAACACCGAAAATGATGATGCCAAGGGGCTCTGTTGGGCCCCAATATGCCGGATCGGCCGAGCACCCCAGAAGAGCCCGACGACCAGATCATCTGCCCAAAGGCCGGCGATATAGGCACCTCTAGGCGCGAGGGAGCGGAACTGATGGACCACTCCGGCAATAGCAGGAAACTTGTCCGTTTCAACTGTCAGGTTACGACTGCTGAAGTCCTCAACCACGGCGTACCAATCATGGAAACCCGCGGCTGAACGGCCGCTGAATTTCTTCCGCGAGGACGCAAAGTCCTGTTTAGGCAAACCGAATGCTCCACCTGGCCTGCTACTATTCTGCATCTCGACCTCGCCACTAGCTTCCGTGTAAATGGCGTGCTGGCACTCCCATACCATCTGCTCGCGGCCAAAGTGCAGAAGGGCGGGCGACAACAGCCTCTCTTGCAGGCACCAGCCTCGGGAGTCCAGGCCCGATTGGTGCATGACATCCACGACTGGGAGAGGATCTTTGCATACAGAGAATTCGGGCCCTAGTTCGACGTGAGTCCGGCGAGGGGCCTCAAGGAAGCCTTCGGTACTTTTGGCCGCGTCCAGGACGGAGATGGTGACGACGGCTCCGCTGTAGTAAGAAGCCATCTTGGCAGCTTCCGCAAACCAGTCCTCGGAGGAGTCTTGGATGATACAGATCGCGTCGATCCTGAACATATATATGTCAGACTCTACAACCTGCAGTCGGGTGCAAAGCGCAAGAGGCCTTCATGGCTTGGACTCACCACACGTAACGAAAACCCAATTCCCTAGTGACAGAGATAGCGTCCAAGAAGTTTTGAGGAAACCTGTCCACCGGCAGCCCTGTCGACGTATAGTCCTGTAGCAATGCGTTGGTAGTTTTGCAAGGGATGTTGCCTCCCCAGCAGTGGCTCAATGCAACGTAGGGCGTTGTCTCGCCATTTGAGATATGGACCCTGGGGATGTCATGAGAGCCAACACCAATGTCAACGACCCTCGTTGGTAGCTGGCTAGGCCGACGTGAGCAAGACGAATGGGTTTCAGTGCAATTCTTTAGCCAATGGCGGGCTGTATCAAACGTATCTCGGCACTGGGCGTTTTCAGGAACGGCGCGATCAAATGTGAGCCTCCTGCCCTTGATCTCATAGTCCCGTAGACCGCCCGCCAAGCTCGAGTCGTAAGGGCGGTTCTGCACGATGCGGAATTCATGCGGCTCCCACTGGCCTTTGTACCAGAAATTGTGCTTAGAGGACATCCAAGTGGCCACAAAGGCGCAAGGCGAGTGCAGGAAGGTTGCATACAAGGCGAGATGCGATAATAAGTTAGGACTCCTTGTATCGGGCCCATCGCCGAAATCGTCCAGGAAGAGGCGGCATAGGCGACATGTTTGAGCACTGGTCCGAAGCTCCTCGAACGTGTCGAGATGCTGAAAGACTGCATGTGGGTTTTTGGTGAAGCCCCTTCGAACCCAGCTTGACAGCTCTGGGGTGTCGTCTAGTTGGAATTTGTAGGTATTAATGTCATGTGCGAACTGTTTGCAAGCTTTGCAAAGTTCATGCCCGGGTGCTATGGCGGTGATATCCGCCATAACTCATGTCAAGACAAGAGTGTCACAAGTCTGCATTGGACTGAGATTCGGCAATACTTTCCAATTCAGTAGTTTGGACAACTGAAATCGCGAATGTGGGGATAATGTTGGCGTAAAGCTTGAGAATGAAATAGCAATTGGAGTATGGACTTCATGAAATTGATAGTAGCACGTGTAGAAAAAGCGCAAATGGCATCCTTGGGGGAGCTTGAGCGGGGCAGTCTTGGATAAAATATGCACGAGATACCCTGGGAACATCCACGCCGGTGCTGCGTTGTTACATGGACTCGAGATTCTCACCAATCATGAGCTTCACCATTAGTACGGGAGAAATTGATGCGGCAAAAGACTGATCGGGAATTGAGGAGAAAAGCGAAGGGTTAGGGTGCAGGGAGCTCCATTTCTATGTGTTCGCCCTCTTGACATATACTCAGACTTTTACCTTCTCATGTACACTACTCGTCGTCTTTTACATGAAGTCCTTCAAGTGTCCTATAAGCTGAAGGGGAATAGTGGATCAAGAAAGATGAGAGATTCGGCAGAACCTTGGAAATTTATCAAATATCTAAAGGCAGCGTCAATGATAGATAGGATACGAAAGAAGCAGTGTCAAAGTAATCCAAGCCAGATCAATGAGGCGGATTCCTGGTGCCTCTTTTCTTCAGTGGCCTAGCTATTAGATTAACACAGCTAAAGTCCCTCACGACTCTTAGTACTATAATCACATGATCCGAGCATTCCTTGAGTGCGAGCGCCTGGGCTGCGTCGTCACTCACGTAGCTTTACTGGCATCACAGCAAGACCTTCCTTCTTCGGGCGAGCCACGGATTCCGTTCGTCGACACAGTTGGCCGCTGCAAATCCTCGTACAGCACACTCTTGTTGAAAGCCTGAGTCGAAGGTGGCACATCGTTGGTGGGGTTGTGTGCGCAGAAATTGTACGGCTTCAAGTGCATCTGGGCTATCTCAGCAGGCATAATCGGGAAGTCCTCAACACGAGGGATATGGTTGAACCCGAAAGTATGCCAAATGACAATGTCCTCGTCGACGACATAGTCAGGCTTGTCCGTCCAGCTCTTGATGCCGGTGCCCCCTATGGACTGGTTCGTGTAGTCGCCAGCTGGGAAGAGCTGCCGGTCCTGATATTTGGTAACCCAGAACGGGTGCTCTGCGAACTCGGAGCGCCTCCAGTGCCAAGAGCCCGGCTGGGCAAGAAGCATTTGCGAGCGAATAGGAACAATCTTGTATCCGATCGGTGTCAAGGACACGGGATTCTCAATGGAGGGATTGATTATCTTGAAATTCCGCCCGTCAGCGATACTGTCCTCCAGCGGACCCGCTCGGTGTACCACCGTATCCTTGGAAATGTAGCCAGTGCCCAGTGGATTCAACTCCTTGTCCCAGGGCAGCCTGACAGAGTCAGAGTACACGAAAGAGTTCTTGTGGCCGCCGACCGCGGGATCGATCCGAACATTGAATAAATGCTGGTGGTACGGTGCCATCACACCGTCAGCGACTCGTGTACCCCAAGGCACTTTGGCGTCTTTGTCAATTGGCTGTGTTGACAGAATCCCTGTTGCACGAGTTTCGAACGTGATTTCTCCCGACTGGTCGAAGATCCAGGCAAATATGTACTCATAATTGGCGACCGTGATGATGGTCTGTAGTACGAGTTGTCGCTTGCGAACAACGGTGGCCTTGCCTGTCCTGTGGTTGGTGTGTTTCCATTGAATACCATTATCGATTTCGTGAATACAGATCGCATTGGGCCGAGGAGCGGGTGAGCCATCGACGTTGACAACATGCCCATCCAAATATTTGATCACTCCTAGGCAGTCACAGCCCACTAGAATCAAAGGTCAGATAAGAATCACCTCTAAAATGTTCTTGAAAAGAAAATGATCTCACAAGAGAGGTTGTTGGCAGTCACGCCAGCGCCCACGTTGCCAAGGTCGAAGGCGCCTTTCCTATAGATGGGATTACGTGGATCCCCATAAGGAACAAACATCTCAGACAAGGACAGTCGATAGAAGATGTCTCTGTCCATGAATCGAACGTCGTGAATAGTCATTCCTGTTGATGCAATCAGTCCGAGCTTCGATATTCAATCGTTGTGTTTGGCGTTCACTAACCCTCTCTCCAATTGAAGCCAACTCTGAAGCTGAACTTCTCCCATGTGATCAGGTGACCTTCGACAGTGAATGAAGCTCCTTCTGGTTGAATCACTTGGTAAGGCCTAACGGTGGTTCTTGGCTTCTGTTTCTGTAGACGATGATCATACTCAGGCTCAGAGGGGTTGGTGCGACGGTGTGGGACATCAGTGCCAACAGCAGTTGCAGACGCGTCAGAACCCAAGGGAAGTCGTATGATCTTCTTGACTCTCATGGCACTCAAATCCACAATTACCATAAAGTCGAGGGGAAAAGAATAATGCGAGGAGTCCGGATCATTATTTTCTGGATTGCGCATATACATGAAGACCTGGTCCAGAATCAGCAGAATTCATATTGAAGTTGGTGAGATACGACGTACCTGGGTGTGGCGTTCTTGAGTCTCCTCGCCATCGACACCGTAGTCCCAGGGGTCTAGGACCACAGTGGTCTCATCTATTTTCAGGCGTTTAATCTCCTTGAGGACTTGCGGATCGCGCATTACGACCTGTGCAGCCTCGTTGAGTTCGGTGCGGTCGACAGGGCCGTGAAAGTCGCGTGGTAACTCCTTGGACATCTCTATGCGGCCATTGGTGACATCGACAACGGCCTCGAATAATCTCGGGGTATGCTTGATGTACCACATGACAAAAATGCGACGGGGAAGATCCGGCAGCGTCTGGCCTTTGTGCTCGGCTTCCAAATATGCGGATAATTCTTTCTTCGGTGGCTCATCGATACCTGCCGCTTTGAAGTGTAGAGTAACATCCTTGAAAAGTTGCTTGACAAGGTCTGTCGCCTGCTGGATCTCCTCGGCCGTAGCGGGATCGAGTGGGTGGGTAAACGCAAGCGAAACCATTGTGGATTTCAGGGGCGGCAAGGTCAAATGGAAGATCAGAGATGGGCATGATAATGAACTACACATTTGAATTGAGCTGATTCCCGTTCCAATATATGTATTGACCACCCCATGAGACCGAGTCAACCAATCCCTGTGTCCTTCTCTTGGGCCGTGTAAGCAATGCTGGTTCGGTCTCTTGGCGAATATCCTGGGATCCGCGTACGTGCTAGGGCTGATCTGTGGGGTGCAACTGGGCCGAGTCAACTGGGCCGAGTCCAGGCGTTTGCTGCGCGGATCCCGGTGCCGGGGCTCACGACGCGGTAAGACCTGCTAACGTTCTTTCTCATTCGTGCTCTATTCATTCCCACTTAAACTCCAAGACCAAAGGCATCTTCCGCTACGGAATGGGAGGATAGCCTTCATTAGGCGAATTAGTATGTTAAGTAAATTACGACTGTAACTAGAGATAGTTTTAAGAGGATTGTCAATTTCAATTTCTAAATCGATATCAAATTACGTATCCTGAGAAATACAAGTATGTATCTTGAACATTTCAAAGCTTAGTTGTGCTGCCTGGGTACTTCACAACTACAGCCTCTCTCTACCGGCGCAACCGAGCTGTTACGAATCTTGCCGACGTAGTCACTGCAGGATGGATTCTCTGGTATTTCGTTGTTCGATTAGCACATGAGGTCGGCCTGGACTTTGTAAGCCTGAGCATTACAGAACCCACCTCTTCGCAGATGCATACATGCTTGAGACGTCCTTCAGGTTGTGACAGTACCTCGCGGGGAAAGCTGTCTCCGCTAGCTCAGCCAGCAACTACATTAATTTTGGAGAACCGACGCCAGGGATGGCTCCCTGTGATGCCCGCTTGTTTTAGCTTGGCTCCTGTCCCCGTGATATGACTCGGCCCAAATGTCGAGAAGCCACCAAGTACGGCAAACACAAAGTTTACTCGGCCCATTTGAGTCCAAGGCTGGCGCAACTGCATAGTGCGGACACCCGGTGAGACGCTTCGACCAAATCATGGCCGCTGAATTTTGGAAGGGCCATCGTTTCACATATAAACTCCAATACCTCAAGCCTTGACTTCTTTCGACCTCGCCGCAATTCTTATTGCATTCAACCTGTGACAAAAATGGAGCTTAACGAGATCGCCCACGATAGGCCGAGTGCTGTCGTCCTCGAGACCGATGACATGAAGAAGACGGATACAAATCATACTGATTTTGCATACAGCGAGGCGCCTCTGAAGCGGTCGCTGGCCCAGCGCCACCTGGTAAGACCTGTGGCGTGTTTTCCCAAGCTATTCAACTATATTGACCTGTATCAAAACGCAGATGATGATGGCAATTGGTGGCGTAATTGGCCCTGGCTACTTCGTGGGGATGGGAACCGGTCTCTCGACTGCAGGACCCGCCGGCCTTCTCTTGTGTTTCGTTGTCGTTGGCATCCTCCTTTGGACAGTCATGCAATGCCTTGGTGAATTAGGTGCTTTCATATCTGTATCTGGTAAGTCTTCCCTTGCCATGATCATAGGCACCGTACTAACAACACGTGCGATAGGCTCTTTCGTTCACCACACGGCTCGGTTTGTTGATCCTGCCGTTGGCTTTGCGCTCGGTTGGAATTATTGGCTGTTGTGGGCTGGTATAATAATGGCGGAGTACAGTACATCATCTCACAAGGGACCCATACGGGAAAGCATCATGGCTGATATCCTTCTGCAGACAACCTTGGACTCGTCCTCACGTATTGGGAGACGCCTATACCTCGTTGGGGCTGGGTGCTTCTATTTTGGTAAGTTGGTCAGATGGCCAAAAATCACAGATGCTAATGTCAAGTAGGTGTGGATTCATGGCGTTTGCTTTACTGGGAGTCAAATCCTTTGGCGAAGCGGAATTCTGGCTTGCACTGATAAAGGTCCTTGCCGTCGCCGCCTTCTTCCTCTGCGCAATCTTGATTACTACCGGAGTCATTGGGGGTCAAAAGATCGGATTCTCCTTTTACCACGACCCAGGCGCTTTTGCAGACGGCGCCAAGGGAGTCTTCCAAATTTTTGTCTTCGCCGCCCTCCAATACAGCGGCACTGAGATGATCGGCCTCACTGCGGGAGAGTCCCAGGACCCTGCAAAAGACATACCCAAGGCCGCCAAGAGCGTTCTGTGGCGCATCATCTTCATCTTCCTGGGCGGCATATTCTTCCTGAACCTGACTGTGCCGTACACAGATCCGAACTTGTTGAGCGCAACTAGCAAGACTGCTCGTTCGCCATTTGTTATCGCCTTTACCCGTGTCGGTGCCACAGCCGGAGCTCATGCAATCAACGCGATCATCGTGGTCACGATTCTTTCCGCGGTGAACAGCGCGTTGTATGTTGGATCCAGAACCTTGGTGGGCCTCGCTAGCCAAAAGCAGGCTCCGGCTATCTTTGCCAGGACGACTGAGGGAGGTGTCCCAATTTATGCCTTGGCGACCATGAATCTTGTGGGATTCCTGTCCTTACTCAATCTCTCGTCCGGGGCAGGTCATCTCTATTCGTGGATAGTCTCTATGACAGGCGTTGCAACATTCATCACTTGTGAGTTGGTCATTACTGCTGACGATTCGTGAAAGTCAAGAGTTCTGACCGAGCACAGGGGGTTGTGTGTGCCTGTCGCAGATCAGATTACGGCAGGCGCTAGCAAAACAAGGCGTATCCACCGACGTCCTCCCATGGAAAATTCGTAGCCAGTGGATTGCATGGTGTGGCCTGGCAGGCAATGTGTTTTTTGTCTTCTTTCAAGGCTGGACGTCCTTTGTGCCTTGGGATATCGAAACCTTTTTCATGAATTATATCGTGGTCATCATATTCTTGCTCCTGGCTGGAGTTTGGAAATTCTGCCACAAGACGCGCTTTGTACGATCCAGGGAGGCGGACCTGATCAGCCACCGACGAGATGTCCTCGCGGTGACTGTTGATGAGCAGCAACATATTGGACCTCCCACTATGGACAAGACGATTTAACTTCATTTCTTTCAACCTGGCAATCGTACAGCAATATTCAGGTTGATTTATTAGACCGTGCTCAAATGCTAGCATTTAATCCTCTACTTATCGCATCGTAACGTTACTCACAATCCATATTTTCTAGTTATGATAGTGGTGATGGTGATAATGGTGATAATGATGGTGGTGGTGGTGGTGGTGGTGGTGGTGGTGGTGGATTTGTCTCGCCAGGGACCTGGTTGAGGCGACACGGCCTGGCAAGCTCGTCGAGGGAGCCGCTCTACGACTGCCCTCTAGACCGTCAGCCTGCTCAAGATTCCAATCTGAATGGCTTTCCGATTGTCCAGAATGCGCGATATCTTCGGCTCTTATCTGCGCAGCTCCAGTGTCCTGTCGAAGTGCCGTAGTCTCTGCTTCGAGCTCAGCTTGGCGCTCCGCACTTCTGCCCTGATCAAGCATCCGAGTATCGAGAGGCATGCCTTCGCGGAAGCTTTGGTCCGAAGCGGCTTCAGGGCCATGTGATCCTTCGGGCAGAGCAAGAGTATTTGACAAGTCCGGTAGTATGGTCGAAGTGCCTTGGGACTCGTAAAGCTCCTGTAAGAAAGAATCAAAGGAATGACTCATATCTCCCAACGTTGAGTTCGTTCCAAGATCCCCTTCCGTTACTGCCGAATATGACGATAGAAATAAGTCGGCTTCGACCTCGAGGTTAGGAGAATCTTCATGGTTATCCCCCCCTGCTGTGCTTTGCGAGTCAAACTCAACCGACTGCGAAACCATTGCATTGTCCTTGACTGACTGAGGCCTGACGGGATCAGGAATTGTGTTGCCACTGCTTCTCCGGCTAGTATTCCCTGCCTCGGAGTCTCCTGCCAGCGATTTCTTAGATACAACCCGCCAACGGTTGCGGCAAGTCAGGGGAGGGCGGCCAGGGATCCGGGCGGATATTGTCGACCAACTATGACCAAATGAACGAACCCCTTCAAGCAGAAGTTCGTCCTCCTCTGAGGTCCACTCACAGAGCCTGTTTCTGACAGCTGGGCTCAAAATCTCCCTGTAACGCTTCGAACACTGATCGTCCTTCCTCCCAGGGAGAAGCAGTGCGATATCGCGCCAAGCTGGACCGAGCTGGTTGTACGCATCAAGAAGAATCCGGTCTTCCGATTCACACCAACGCCCTTTGCGAAGCGACGGATCCAGCGAATGAAACCATCGCTTCCGGCAATCCTTTTTGCAATCGGTTAGGCACCATTGAATTGCTATCGGTTTGCTCTGATGGACGTACCTTGGCCGTGCGCGCGTTGAATCGTGAGCTTATTTCTTTCCAGTGACCGTTTGAGCCTCTTTTGTCACCAAATTTGGCCACAAGTTGCGTGAGGAACTTGTCCTCGGCCGCAGTCCATCTCCGAGGTTGACTCCGGGTCTGCGGAGCAGACTGTATGCTGCTCGCGGGAGAGTCACAAATGCCAGATGTCACCGACATTGCTGGATTCTAATCTCTTTCGGTGTATGGCCGATCACCGAACGGATGTCAAATGCTCGCAAAATGAACACTTTCGATCTTGAACGATCCTTCCACTCGGCTATCTTGGACGGGGGGTCTGTAGATGCTTTCGAAGGCTAAGATAACGGCGGCACGGCACCTGGGCCCTAAGGTCCACTGATTAAAGCTCTCCCCCGCATCCGCACGGTGAAATGATAGACAAGTACTCGACAGGGATAACCCACTCTGCTATCTGACTCGGCCCAGAAGCTACTGTAATTACGTGCCTCGCCTTTGACTCACGTGCGTGTGAATAGCAGAGCATTAGGTCACATGCTCCCCCTTTTAGCCATCCCCTAATTCACCACTCTAAACCCACTGTTAGGATTCACAAAAAGAACGCCTAGAGCTATACTAGGGGTATGATTGATTTTTTAAGGATACTTATTACCATTCTGTTTTTGCTTACTATAGACTCAAAGTGCTAGAGTCTTTTATTAAATTTAGCTACTATACTCTTTTAAAATAGGGCAATATTATTATTTCTATTACCTATATAGAAGTTATTAAGTAAAATGATAAATCTTATTAGGCAGCCCTTGCTTGCGTCGTAGAACTCAGAGCGCCTCTAGTGCTAAGAGCCCGGCCAGGCAAGAAGTATTTGCGACTAGATGGGAACAATCTTGTATCCAATCGGTATAAAGGAGGCGGGATTCTGAATGGACGGGTTAATTATCTTGGAATTTCCGCCCGTCAGCGATACTGTCTAGTAAGTCTATTGTGAAAGAAGCTCAAGTTGATTACCCAGTCCTTTCCAACAGTCAGCAGCGAGAATGATGTGGCTCAGAGCTTTGCAATATCCTCCTCAATTTTCGTCCAGGTTAAGGGCATTAGCTGAACTCCGGTTATCCAGTAGTTATCATCATGGTCCTTTCCCAGCACCACCACTACATTCCTAGCCGTCGAAGTCTGGATCATCGAATCTGCGTGATGATATGTAATAGTGCCGGGAGGGCTGCGTCTCGAGGCTGCGTTTGTCGAGGCTGCGTTTGCCGACTCTACAATCGCAGGACTGAAGTCGGCAGCCTCGAAGATATTTGCTCGGCCCCAATTAGTAAAGGGCAGTAGCAGGGCATTAGAATCGCCACACAGCACCCGTGGGTCGCCGCCCGACTTTGAATCCTTCAACAGCTCGTGCATAAAGGCCAGGACCTGGCCTTCCGTTGACTGGTCCAACAGATGACGCCGGTTTTCAAGCGCGATCTGTCCAAGCGGGCCTCTCGCACAATCTGCAGATAGAAAGGTATAGGCTGCTACTGCCATGTTCTGTATGAAGACGCCCGGTGCCTCAATCAGTGACGGAAGTCGGAACCGTATGTTGAGTGCGTGAAGTATAGTTACTGGCCGTGGCTGCGGGAGCGACGAAGCCACCGCACGCGTTGCCCATGCAGTAAGTATATCTCCGTCGCTGACGAAGGGTGGTGGTTTATCGCCGCTCGAGGGTGACAGGTCCATTTCAGCCTGTTGCCGCAGCTTTGCGACGGCGCTCTGAGGCAAGAAGATGGTCCGCGTCTCAACAACAGGATTGCGCACAAGGTCCAAAGCAAATTGCACCCCAAATGTGATGAGGCCCCAAGCCCCCATTACCTTCTCTCTCAGTTTGAATTCCTCCCTCTCCGCATGCCCACTTTGAACTGCGCATATCTCATCCTCTCGGGCTCCCAGCACAGGCGGTACATCGGATTGGCGGCCAGCCAGCACCATAGACCAGCCGCGCAGAAGTGCCTGCTGGCCCATCACATCCATTAGTGTATGGGGCCAAGAGAGTCCAATGATCGTCGCGTCTTTGAATGTAGTAATGTGTAAAGACAGCTGGGGAATATCATTGAAGATAAAGTCATCAAGCGTGGTTGGTGCGTCTTGCCGAGCTGCGAAAAGTCGGAAGTGTTGAGGCCCAGACTGGATAGAAGGGCCTTCTGTTGCTCTGGGAAGTGTTTTTCCTAGGGGATGATCCGCGATGTTCATGCCAGTGTATAGGCTTTCCTGGCTGTAACTCACCGCAGGACGTTCCTCTGTGAAAGCCTGCGGAACATGGATTTCTAACCCTCCATTTGCCTAGCAACTATAAGTTAGCTATTGAAACCTATTAAATGTAAATCAGATGATCAACTACCTTCATCCTCAGGCGACCACCGATCTTCCTCCAGTCACCCATCTCTAGGAGCTGGAGCAAAGATTTGTGCAGCTTTACCGGATCGAGTACATCGTCAAAGCGCAATGTCCAAGTAACCACAATCCCCCGGAGCGTCTTGGTATCATCCAGCATATGAACAGGGTAGATGTCGTCAGTCTCTACTCTCGGTGGTGGGCTTCTCGCCGCTCCGAACAGGCGCTGCATTGCCTCCATTTTGTTGGTGTTGTGTTGTTGAAATGGAAAGCGAAAACTTTGTGAAATGGGACATCTCGTTCCTGGCGTCTTGCTGCAGTCAATGAGATACATGTGCTGTGGTATTAAGGGGGAGCGTATAGAGTACTGCCAAGATTGCCCAGGGGGTCAAAGCATACGGGCAAACTAAACCTCACAAGGCCAAACTACCGCCTTGGGAGATTACCCAATTTCCTGTTGAAGCACTGTCTTGAAAATGATTCACAGATATAAGTAGCTGGTATTATAGAAGTCGTGTGGGAATGGCGAAACATCAACTAACCCCATAATTTTAAACCGACTTCTACCACCAAACTGATCATTTGATCAAAGTGTTGAGATGTTCTCTAGTGATTATGATGCTACCGATACCTTCAGCACCTCTAACATTTCCATAAGGATCTGCATAGCGGTTGAGCTCCTTCCGGAAGATCTTGAGGTCGGATCTACTGCTCATGCATGCCGGACGAATAGATAATGAAGATAGGGGGCCGGGTGTTTGAAGGGGCTGTCCCCGCTTTATGGGCATGGCCTTGCTGATAAGCTGATCCAATTGCGGCGACTCTAGTATGCAATTTTTCACACTCTGCTAATCCAGCCAATCCATTCTCCGTCAATTCCACCTTCAGGGGAATACTCCATCCATGAAGCAAAAACATCTATCAAGCTTAAGAACGCCCAAATCCAAGCATGCCCTATGATATGACTCTGCATTCACGAGGTAGTGGTTGCTGTACTCTGTTTATGATTAACCGCTCATAATTGCTAGCAGGAAACATCATAACAAAGTGTGCAATACCTGACAGCACAAAGCTTGTCTATACCAGAGCCGGGGCCCCAGTCAGCAGATTCAATGGACTTTCCCTTCGAAGTCTATATCAAGAGAAGACCGGCCGACGTCTCTACTGAAAAATTCGACTTGTCTATAGCCCCTTAAACGACTCATTAAAAGCAATCTTGCGATAAAGAAGATACCCTAAAAGACAGTCGCACATCAAAGTGGTGACGGATATCTGCTTAACCCCATTCCCCCGAGCGTGTATACGGAAAGGCGGCTAGTGGGTCTCATACTGTCACTTATCGGGCAATAGAAGGAAGCAAGCCGCAAGAACATTTCACACATCGGTCTAACATGCAATGCTTCCTTGCTAGAAAGATATCTTTTTTATCTTTTACATAGAAACGAGCAGGGTTTGGCTCAGCCATATCTATAACGCCGAGTGATTGAAGGCTCAGGGAGGAGGGGGAAAATGACAGTATCTGCGGACACAGGAGCGGGTGGATAGAAAGGAGTGTGTCCCCTGCCTGCACTTATCCGATACATTCCCCTCTTCTCTCATCTGTTACCAGTCCTACAGGCCACGGCACTACATTTTAAGTCCTTTTCTTCTCTTTCTCTCTCTCTCTCTCTCTCTCTCTCTTTTTCTCTCTCTGCCTCTGGTTTTGTTGCTTTGTTCACTGGCGTCAACTCGCTCAGCTACACCTAAGGAGAGCTTGAAGGGCAAGTTTTCAAGACTTCCTGAGCTGTCTTATGAGCTGTAAACACTTGTTTGTAATATATTCATATATAGTCACATGACAGTCGTGTGGTGCCACAGATAGACTGAACCCGCTTGGAACATTCGCAATATATGTTAATTCAGAAAATGCCTCTTTGAAGTATTTGCAGTATCTTGCAAGTCGTGGGAACGATGACTGAGTGTTCTGGCGATGTGAAATGTTTTTATTTGAACCATGTTTAGATTCCCCGAATCCAAATGCTGAATGGCCCCGAGAAAGCACCTTTGAAATAGATGTACGGACTCCATTCACCGTAATCCCCTTTCACTGCTACACAAGTAACATGTTCCAAGTGAAAGCACCTTCGCACAAAGTCATTGAATTCTAGTCACGGAGCTCTAGGGAATTTTGAAGAATCAGAACCGCTTACTTACAAGTGGGCTGCAGGCCGCTAGTGGGTCCTGGAGTGGGTCCTTGAGGTGCTGCTGCCTCAACCACCCTGGGCGTGTGTGATGTTGTGGGCACAAACAAAAACCAACGACGTCCTCTGATCATCCTTTGTCCTTCTTCGTCACAACTGCACGCTTTGTTCATCGCAGGTTCCCAGTGAGCAACCACAGGTCGAGTCAACATGTCTGACACAGAAGCAGCTGACGTCGCACCGTCGATGCATGTGGGAATGCTGTCACGCTGTTTCTTGTGCCACGAACCACTTCCTCGACCCGACAGGAGTTACGAATACAACTTTTATCATGGGTGGCCATTTGAAGGCCCACTCGTCTCTGGTGCGTTCGAGCTCCGCCGAAATCTGGTCGGAATATTTGCTCACGAAATGCTGTGAAGTTTTCCCTTACACCGCTGAAGACGGGTCAGTGCGGCAGCAATTACGTTCCACCCACACTCAGAAGTTGAAAGCGTTGTATCCGTCGTTGCACACTTCATGGTACACCGAGTTTTGGAAGGGGAACCCTGTCCCCACAGGATTCGAAGTTCAAGAGTGTAGGGAGCAAACCTTGTGTGGGGATTACTGCCGGGAGTGTAGACCAGATCGCATGGTCTACTTCGCACACCGGGACTGTTGGAAGGTCGCCTTCTCCTGCCACCGTTGGTCCCATCTGGATTGGTCTCGCTTGGCCGTCCAAACACGACCGTTTGAGATCCGTACCTGGAGGATGAAGAATCAGCTTGTGGTATGCCACGAGGAGCCTGTCACCCCGATTCTTGCTTCAGTGCCGCCCATTGAAGGAAAGCTATGGACAAGATTGGGAAGGCTTCTTGCCAGGATTCGTCTTCTACCGGCCGAACTTCAAAGGCAGATAATGGGCCATCTGAAAGGCACAATGTTCGCCTCACTGCTACAGGCAAAGAAATTTGTCTTAGAAGTGATGCCTCGTCTACCTTCCGAGTCCACTTGGACGATCCAAGCGAAAACCAAATTCTTGCGGGAGGTTGGCCAGGTACGCAGCGACAGCCTATCATGTGGCTCGGTGAGCATCATGGGCCGCCCTTATATAAGCGAGTTGGGCCTCGGACAACCCAATGGCTCGGGATCGCATATTCCCATATCCAAGAAAGCTGTGCGAGGTGTGCAATTCGCTTTAGGCAGATTTGGCCTACGAGGCATTCGCATCTGGTACGAAGACAGTTCATTCTCCCCGTGGCTCGGCGAAACGACGTCTTGCTGGATAGGAACAATTCGCTGCTGTGATCTTTTCGATTTGAGAGTGGTAGCCGATGTGAGTTGCTATGATTTCCATATTATACCAAAATGGGGTCAAGGCGGTTCTATCTGGATCCAAACCCAATTAATAAATTGAGTTTAAATGTACCTGCTAACGCATTTATAGGAGCTACGCGTCATCAAGCTCGATTCAGGACAAAGTACTCTAACACAGCCGGAAACATCAGTCATGTGGTGGGGCGATGGTCCTCCGGCCAGAAGTCTCATTATGGCAGAGGAAGTTCCGCACAGGGAACTCCATCACTATCGGGGTTGGAAACAGTGCCAGCATCTCCCACTTAATTTTGGAGAACAGTATGCCTCCGGTCTGACAGTCTACTTGAGCTCTAATTTCACCGACGTGATCAGTATTGTCTCCCACGGGCCCTCTGACTCGGTGTCTGTGCAGACCGAATACACAAAGGCTTCCCATGTCCGCGGAATACCGTTTCATTTCGCCTTCAGTCCGCGGGAGTATCTATCTTCTGCTTGGCTACATCTGGAGCCGCGTTCAGCTGGTACAGATCGTGGTATGATCGTGGTGGGATTCATCCTCGCCCTTGACACGTTTGAAGCAGATACTAACTTTCTTGAGAGCCCAGCTCGTCACAAGCCTCGGCCGAGCCCATTATGTCGGAACCTACCCTTTCTCCAGACAGAGAACGCTCACCCATTCGGCGTGGATTCGTCTCAGCGCTGGAATGTCAACGAAGATTCATGGACTAGTCATGAACATGCCCGAATTGATTTGGGGTGCACATGACGTTCCACTATTCGGCGTGTCCCAGGACGCCTTGCTTCCACAGAAAGGCGATGAAGATATCCAACCTCCCCTTCTACCCGTGCTTGCAAGAGGCCCTACGCTCCCTTCGCAGTATTTCACCTACTATCTGCGGAAGCGTGAGAAGCGATACGGCTTTTCGACCGCGTCACTGAACAACATAGCGACGATACATAGGCGGAAAAAGATCGTTAAAGACAAGTCGCGGAAGTCGGAATTGAGCTGGTGCGTTGGACTGTGCATAGCCCATCACGATTCGAGCATCGAGATATTGGGGCGATGGGACCCTAGAGACAAGCACTCGATTTCAGAAATCTACGATGCTAGGAAGGGTTTCCTGACGAGCGTATCATTCCACATGGCAGACTTCTCGGAGGCAACAATTGTGGAAAGCGTTACTGTAGAAGTAACAAAAGCTCCGTGGAAATTCCAGCCTCTGGATGCGTTGTCTGTGGTTCCCATGACCCCTCCAGACCACCGTTGGAACTGCGGATCTGCTGGTGACCCGCCATTTTCTCCAGGTACGAGAACATTCGACTGCACACAAAACTCCCAGGTAAGCAGTCCTAACTCTTTCTCTCGGTCCTGGCTAGGGCATTCGCGTTCTGACAACGAGTTCTCAGAGGGTCGCCTGGTGGTTCACAAATCGTTACGATGATATAAGCCGTGATCACGGCAGCCCAGCAGTTCAAGCTCAGGCGGATAGTTCTGATTCAGTATCTTTCTGCAGCCCTCTCAAGGCGATACAAGTCGACTGTGATGGAATGGCCAGTTCATAAGACTGCATTATATTTGAAAAGTGTCAGGGACCATTGTCACATGCTATGGGAAGGGAGCACCCCAGCCACCTTTACCTATGAGGGAACCCAGGGACGGGGTGCCAGCACAGGGAGGACGCAGGGCTCACACTGCGAGGGAGGGACATCCTCAATTATAAAAGGAGGGAGAAGGAAGGATGGAAAGGAAGGAGGGAGGAAGTCAACGATCAGTAGTTCTCTATCCTCTACACACTGCTCCTACACCACTTCTACGCTGTGCCTACGCTGCGTGTACCTATTCACTCTACTCGTGACCCTTCAACCTGACAAAAAGTCCAGAAAAGTTAGAATTCTACCCCAACAATAATTTTGAGCAAGATGGATGTTTCATGTCTAATGAGCTGCCTCAGACTGATCTTGAAAGCATGAGCACAGTGACAGACACCATTTCATTGACAGAAAGCGTAGTAGCCAATATTGACAAATGGCTCTAGTGACTAAACTTTGAGCCCGTAATAGGTAATAAAGTATGGCGATGGACACCCTCTGGGAACAAAAATGGTGCTAGTGTGCAGATTAGAGAGCTTATAGAAATCTGACACACCCTCGAAATACCATTCAAATCATAGTGTCATCGCGAGTATTCTCATATGAGAAAGGTAAATATGTGTAGGAGATACCTCAGCCAGCTTGATGACGATAACGCAGCAGTCATCTAATATCTAGTCTAGATTGATCGATATACACGCCTGCCCCTAACCTTTGCGCATCTATATATTATAGACGAATTTCTTTCTCATAGCACAGCTGCTTGCCTCTGCTGCCCCCTCCCCCAGCAAAAGACAAAAGACTCCACCACCAGAGAGAAAGAGAAAGGAAACTCAATTCTCTATACATATTTTTGGCTCGTCGTTTTGACTCTCTTTGTCGAACTGTCACCTTCGACGTCCACAATCTGTATCCCTTGTGCTCCGCGATCAACCCGTCTCCGACTTTTGCTCGGAGGAGGATAATCTATGTCTTCCTCCGGTTGACGAGGCCTACTACGTAAGCGGGAAAAAATCAGGCAAAAGAAAGCAAGCATGTCGGGGAAAGAACTTTGCAGGGACTTGCCTGACGAATTCGCCAAGTATATTGATTACATCCGCTCACTTGCATACGGTCAGAAGCCCGACTACGTGCATCTTCAAGCCAAATTTCGACAACTATTTTTCAGAAAGGGGTTCAAATATGACAAGGTGTTCGACTGGACCGAACGGCTATTTAACGAACTTCAGAGCCGTCATCCTGGAGAGGTGTGGATAAGATCAATGGCTCGATCAAGTTAATCTGCAAGATAAGACTCGATCCGGCGAATTTGGCCCAACCACTTTTAATAGAAACTTGTGGATGGCCACACAATGCTTACTGCCAAGACTCAATATGTTTATATAAGTGGGTTTTTTTCACCCTCGGCAGCAAGATCATTCTCATTTCCTTCATCCTGTAGAAATAATTGCGTGCCTAGCTATTTTCATAAACAAGAAAGCGCTCCGGGTCCATAGAAACGATCCGTGACCCCAGTCGTGACCACCTGTGTGTGACAGCGACAGCACAAAGTTTAAAATCATGCCCAGCAGTCCGACGCACATGAATTCTCCAGGAACCCCTTTCTTAATTATGTACAGCATATCGCTATGTCTTTAGGTTTGAACAAGAAATGAAAATGCAACAGAGAACGGCTTGGATGAGACTCTTCCTCGTCAGCGTACGCGCACGCCTCAAGGCCCTCTGACAAATAACTTGAGGATGAAAGTCAGGAAATAACAATCATCCGGCGAGATCACGCTCTTTGTACACAACAAGTGACAACTGGCAACTGTGCTGCTATTCCGTTACCAATCATGTTGGCGTCCACTTTGCTCAACGTAGCCCTCGCGGGCTCGTGCTCTCTTGTTGCTGGAGAGTTGCTGAACACTGCCTGGCTTCGCAATGACGGGGAGCCGCAGGGCAGCCGGCAAAATGTTAGCGGAGGTCGGTCGAACTCAACAAAGATAAGTTTCTGCAGGGTGTGGACACAGCTAATTCTACCCGTACTAGTTCATGTATATTTCGCAAGACCACCCAACAACATCTCAACTCGTGCCGACAAAGCAGTCTTGCTGCTCCCAGATATATACGGACTAGCAATCCCTTATGCGCTGCGGTAAGCAGAATACATCGATACAGCAGCAGTTGTCGCACGAAAGATCCTCAACCCCAACCTTGTGTTCTCCCGGCCCAGGGCTAACGCGGGAAGGAACGCGTGCAGAATGGCAGATAGCTTCGCCCGAGCAGGGTACCTCACCTTGGCCGTGGACACCTTCTCGGGGGACCCAGCACCGTATCCGTTGACTTCAGATCCAGACTTCGATCTCGACGCATGGTGGCCCCTTCCCGACGTGGTCGACCCTATCCTTGAGACGGTCATGGAATACGTCCGCGACTCGCTTGGATACCCGCGAGTCGGCATTGCCGGATATTGCTACGGCGGATACTACTCGGCTCGCTTCCTCGCAGAGAACCGTACCATTCGCGCCGACGCCTCCTTTGCTGTGACGCCGAGCCAGTCTTCGTTTGGAGTCGCCGACACTCTGGGCGAGATTGCCTTGGTCTCCGGGCCCATCACCTATGCTTTTGCGGGTATGTTCCTGTCATTTCGTCATCGTGACAGGACTGCCGTAATTCAAGTTATGATGCACTCCGGTCATTGCTGACATATTGAAAACCCAGAGATCGACAACAGGATGCCTAGGGACTTGGTAAATGACATCGTGGACACCCTGAACAACAGTCGAACCACGGATGCTCCTTACCAGTCGGTGGTATATGGGAATAGTAACCATGGTTTTGGACTTCGTGGCGAAATCCTGAACTTGCAGGCGAACAATTCTTCAAACCCGGAAGAGGTGTTTGCGAAAGAGTCGGCTTTCTTACAGGCCGTCCGGTGGTTCGACACATATCTCTAGCAAGGAAGTCACCCAGCTATGAATCACGGCGATAGTATTATCTCTGCAGGTCCGGACTCAAGGGTGATTATTTTGTACGAGCAATCATGTATGAACTATATGTAGCAATCATGCGAGATCAATGCAAGTGTTATGCCATATTCGCGAACTGAGTCTCCGATTTAAAATGCCAGCTGTTGAAGAGTACTTCGAAGTTACTACCTGGCTGGCCTTAATCTGACATGCATCTTGGGTTTTGCCCAGAACACAACAGAAGTGAAATTTGGCCTCACATCCCAATCACGATCTTCTGGCTTGAGCTCAAGATCGAAATGCCATATGAGTTTCGCCAGGAACATGCGCATCATTCCATAGGCAAACCTATTTCATTTCCGTCAGCGCCTTGGACTCATTGAATTAATTATCATGCCACTCACCCTTTCCCCAAACAATTCCTCGGGCCCTTTGAGAACGGTTGACAGGCTCCTTTCTGATCAGCGGCAAAGCGGGGATCGTCCACAGAAGACTTCAACCACCTTTCAGGCAAGTAGGAGGTGTGCTCTGAGAAATTGGAGTCCATGTGATGTGCTGCCCATTGTGGAACACCAACAGTAGTCTAGTTTCATGAATTAGCCCTCTGGCCCAGCTTGCAGAAGAGCACGTACTCACCCCTTCGGGAATAAAACAACCGTCGACCATGCCGCCGCCAGGAGGCCCAACGCGTGGGATCACTGCTGCAACTACTGGACGCATGCGCATGCCTTCATCAATGCAAGCTGTGAGATACTCCGTGGTCGCCAGTCTAGCGAAAGTAATTTCCTCATCACGTTCAATTGATCGGATCTCGTCGACCAACCTTTTGTATGCATGAGGATTGGTCAGAAGGTGAAAGATGACGACGGACAAGGTCGTGGCGGATGTCTCGCTTCCAGCAAAGAACAGAAGTTGAGCAAAGTTGATGATCTTGTCCCTCGTCCACGACTCTCTGTCGTCGTTCTCCGCCCAGATAAGCGACATGAAATCAGGCCGATCGTTGCCCATCCTCTCCCGCTTCTCAGCTTTCTGCGCAACGATGTCTACCGTTTCAAGCCACGTCTTCAACCCTTTCTGGCTTGAAACCGTCTTGTACAAGAACTTGGTCACAGGCAGTCTGTTGAAGAGCTGTAGTAGACCAATGAACGGAGAGACGTTCAGGATCATGTCCACAAAGGGGTCCATCTCACCCTTCTCCATGCAGTAAAGTGATTCGCCAGTGGAAAGGTCGGCCATCACATCAGCAGTAGCAAACGTGACCCAGTCGACTATATCTACATCTTCCTCGACTCTGTCACGAAGTTCCGAGACCAGCATGTCTGCATACCTCTGGATGATCGGCTCCTGAGACTTGAGTGCTTTCTCCGAAAAGGCGGGGGAGACTTGCCGCCGCAGAGCACGATGAGTGGGCTGATCGGCTGAGATCATAGAGTCGTTGAGTGGTGTGCCTCGCACGTCGTAAAAAACTGCATCTTTGGGGAACTCAAGCCTGCCCTTGGTTTTGACGCCGTATATGTCATCCAGGGCTTGGGCCGACGAGAAGGAGAGTTCGTTCGGCCCGACTCTCACGACTGGGCCGTACCTCTCATGAAGGACTTTGGCGTGCCTCCAGTAATCAGCCCTATAAACTTGGCGATAGAACTTTGGAAGCCATGAAACGGCATAGTACCATGGCCCCGGGAAGTTTCTCAGAGGATGAATGAAGAGGTTGTATAGAACGATGCACAGTCGGTATGCGACAAACTACACCTAGTCAGAAAGAAAATATCAACGGGCGGCGTAACTTACGGCGCAGATGGCCAACAGCCACATTGAAGACATTGTTGAACGAGACTCTGAGACTAGAAAGAGGCTTACGACGCGCCCGTTCGAATTCTGTATCCTGTTGCCAAAATTTACATTGGTCTTTGCAAGCCGGGGGGGATCATTAATGTTGAAGTGCTGGTTCCATCATCGGGGAAAATCTCTCATCCACCAAATACAAAACTCGGTAGAGCCCCACGCCTCCATGGGGAGTGAAACGGTCGTTACTCATGTTGCAGTCTAATTTACCAGAATTCTCAACTATCTACCAAATTTAGTGCGTGATGAGTCAAGAATATTTCATTTTCAACGGCTAAAACTACTAGCAGCGCACATGGTGATGTGCCGGTAACCGACGCCCCATTTTTGGGCATGGTTGACTGACAAAACCGCCGATAGATAAGTGTGTGCAAACATTCGTGCTCCCCATATGATCCGCTTCTCGCTTGTAGAGACCCAATTAGCCGCTTGGGTCCTACTTCCATCAGGAGGTTGATTCAAGCTTTAATTGGTTACTTGAGCAAGAACTTAATCGCGGATGCTGTGAGACACGGTGTTGCTGGGAGTTTGAGTAAGAGTACGATCCCACGCCGATCATCTAATCTTGATAAGAAGACAAAATCTTGACCCATGCACCATTATTTGCGTCAGCGTGCTAACATTGTTTGAACCTCCAGCAGCGGTCGGTGTGATGCAGAACAGTATTACTTACTGGTGTTGGCGTTGATCCTTGAGGGGAACCCAACCAAAGCAGAGTTCAGTGCACAATCCTTCTGCTAAACGCCCACGTGTGGCACACGAGTCATATTACAGGTCTTCGATAAGTAGTAGTGTATTTTGGTCTCCTATTGTGGGTACTCTCTTCTTGATAGTCGAGTCATAGCAATTCTCTGATGCAGCGACAAAGGCGATGATATCTGACAAGTCTAAGATCGACATGGCTACACAAGGGAGGCGGCATTAAGGTGACCCTTGATACGCGATGTTGCATTTCAAGGGTCACTACTCATGTGTACAGTATTCCACATCATGATGTGATGTTGTCACAATGAATTGTTGGGATACAAAGACACTGCACTCAAGCACGAGCTCCAGACAGAGACAGTTCAGAGCTCGTCGCCATCCTCAACTTAACACCAGTCTCAGCCAGGCAACTTTGTTCAATAATGGAAGAATTAATGTGGAAATATTCCACTGTAATTGACCCGGAGACGGTCAGACAGACTGGCTGTTTCACAACTCTGCCAGTCAGGATCAACAACAGAGACGAAATTGCAAACGCAGCATCCTCTCGTGTGCTCAAAGACTGGGCAGAACACACTGGCACTCAAGACATAGACCCGAACCGAGTATCCTTCTCTCCGGTTGGAAGCTTTTGCTCCCTGATCTACTGCGAGACTATACCTGAACGCTTGGACTCTATATCCTACCTCACAGATCTCTTCTTCTTGATCGATGGTTCGTTCCGTTGTCCGCCCATATTTTGACAGACACCACTAATGCATGATCACAGATGTAACTGAAGAGGTTGAGAATGATGAAGTCGCCCAAAAGGAGTGGGCTGGTTTCTCTGGGGCGATGACGGACTCGCTCGACGAAGTCTCTCAGCGTGACCACGGTTTGGTGTCCATGAAGAAGAAGAAGCTGGTCGCTAGGGTCATGCTGGACTTCATGAGGTTAGACTCAGAGCTCGGCTTGGATCTTGTCAAGAGCTGCAAGGCTGGCTGGACTCCTTTGGCGGCTGGTGTCGAGTGGGAAACGATGGAGGACTACCTTCATTTCAGACGACTCAGTGCAGGTCTTGAGTAAGTTTACCTCGCAGACAATCTGGCTTGGCTAACATCAGCAGCATCTACTGGACCAAAACCGTATTCGGCCTCGGTGAGAAGCTCTCAGATGACGAGGAGAAGCTCATCCGTCCCCTCGTCTGGGCTGCTGAGAAGGCTGCTATGCTCAACAACGACTACTGGAGTTGGGACATCGAGTACTTCCAGGCAAGTCAAAAGATTGACAACCTTACCAATGCCGTTGCAGTCCTCATGAGGAAGGAGGGCATCTCCGCCCAGGAAGGAAAGGATCGAATCAAAAACTTGATATTGGGGTATGAGGCCGAGTACCTTCGGTTGCGAGCCCAGTTCTACGAGAATCATCCTTCAGCACGTCTGTACCTGCGGAAGCGAGTTGAACTTGCAGGGTCCATGGCGGGCGGTGTGAGCTTCTGGAGTGCTAACTCTCCTCGATATCACCTGCCCACGACGCAGGCCAAGCCAACTGATACTGGTATGGATGCCTCAGTTGCCAAGATGGACGACCCGCATGAAACAAGCTTCGCCCCAAGTACTGCCAGCATCGACAGCGATGACTTTCTTGATGCGACATCGGGCAATGCCACCGACATCACGAGCCAGAGCTCACATTCCGAAGAGCCCACCAAGCGCTCGGATTATGACATGCCGAAGCTGGGCCTGACGGCAATCAATGAGCCTATCGACTACGTCAGCAGCATGCCTTCGAAGGGAGTGCGCTCTTCCCTCATCGATGCGATGAACCAATGGTGCCAGGTTCCATCCGCACAGCTTGCGGTGATCAAGCGTGTCATCGATCTCCTCCACACCTCGTCGTTGATCCTTGACGACATCCAAGACGACTCTCCAATGCGGCGTGGCAAGACTGCATCACATTTGATCTTCGGCGAGGCTCAGTCCATTAACAGTGCCACCTTCCTGTACGTACGCGTCGTGCAAGAGGTGCAAGCTACTGGCAACGCGGCGTTAATGACGGTGCTCCTCGAGGAGTTGGAGGATCTGCACGTCGGCCAAAGCTGGGATCTGTACTGGAAATATAACATGAAGTGGCCCACGGAGGATGAGTATTTCAGCATGATTGACCTCAAGACCGGCGGACTTTTCCGGATGCTGGTGAGGATGATGCAGGCTCTTAGCCCTCGCTCCAGCACGGAATTCGTCTGCGATGCCCTGGTATCCATGGTCAGCCGTTTTTTCCAGGTCAGAGATGACTACATGAACCTCAACTCTCGCGATTACAGCAATCAAAAGGGTTGGTGTGAGGACTTGGACGAGGGAAAGTTCTCTTACCTCATCATCCACTGCCTTGAGAAAAGCCCCAAATTTCGCGACCGGATCATGGGTCTTTTCCGGCAGAGAAACGGGTGTTCAGGCCCGATGCCCAGTGTTGCAAAGGTTCAGATTATCGAGTACTTGCAAGAGGCGGGAAGTTTTGAGGCTTGCTGGGAGCTGCTCAACAAGATGGAGGACGAGATCGAAAGTGAGATTAGGGGGTTGGAAAACGTCACAGGGGAGGAGAATCCTCAGATGCACCTATTACTGAAGCTTCTCAGTGTTAAGAACAGCAAGCCCAGCAAAGGCTCAGTGATCGTGCCGATGGGAGTATAGTTGTCTTGTCATATTCTACCCTATTGTATATATGTTGTTGGGCTGGCACTATAAGTCTGTAAAAAGCCGCCCCTGTCTCTCAATTCGTTCAAGATTACACATATTCGGTGTAGCTGACTAATAACACTATCAACTAGAAGCCATCCGTATCATAACGGCTTGTTAGGTGGCAAGAGAAGAAGCAAGATCCATAGCCAAAATGGCGATTATATAAAGAGGTGTACATAATGCGTATGCCGTTCTAGAGTGGTGAATTAGGGGGTAGATAGAAGGGTGCGTGTGTGACTTAACGCTCCTTCCGGATGACTGTTCACTCGTACGTGATTTAAATGCAGGCGACGTACAAAATGCTGATGACATGGCAGTTTGTGTGCACGTTTTGGGCAGTGTGGTATGCAAATGAGTGCAGCTTCTGGGCCGAGTCAGATAGCAAAGTGGTACTTGTAACCTCAATTTCCACGCCTGGATTCCAACGAAAACAAGACGTCTTCCAAGACGCCCCGCTAGGTCAATCAGTAGAGTGTGAGACTATTAAGACACGTCACGGTATCTTACGATTCTACCGGAATCTAGGTAGGGGTCAGCCATTCAGCTGCTAGCACTTGAGACACGCCTGAAAATGGAACGTTTAGGATCCAAGAACGATTGGTGGACTCAGAGCCTCAATTATTTTGTGGCCTTGGCTGAAGGAGGGTCGGACTCCTTTTCCAAAAAAAAACAAAACAGTCAATAGCTGAATTGAAGAACCAGCTACCACTGAGATTCCCCGAAATCAAAGCAAAGACCACCAACATCTATGATAATGGCAATCCAAAGGTCTTGGACGAGGAAGTACTCACGTTCTCGACTTCTGGGACAGATGAATGGGGTGATTTTGGGTTCAACGGTTTCGTTGATCAGCTGAGCTATGTGTGGTTTGTGAAACTTTATGAAAGCCAGGGCTGGCTCTACAAAGGTAAACTGAGTGACGACATGAAGGAACTGAGAGGCACATGGGGAGGAAACCGAAGACTGTGGCATGGAACCTTTGTGCTCTCCATTGTTTCGACTGGGTCAGTGTGCAAGTGAGACATCCACTCACTTACTAGGCAAGCTTTCGCCATCACATAGGAGCATAGAGATATCTCGGAGGACTGGGATGCGAAAACATTTGTGTGCGTTGAATTAGTAGTGATTTATGTCAATAGCATTCTTAACTAAATTATTATCCATAACCTTTGTTGATAGCCTCCTTCAGTTCAGTGCTTTCCTGTAGTGGCTCCTACCTATAGCCTAAAGTGATGTGGCAGAAGATTAGAAAGAAAATTTCAGCGCCCGATCTTACCTAAATACCCACCTAGGTAGGTATCTGGACAGGTAAATAACGATAATCATGGCCCCAGATACCAGGAGCTTCTGCCCTTGCAGATACTGTTCCTTGGCTGCAAACCTGACGGAGTAGATTTTGCAGCCACCACTGTACAGGTGCAGGAGTAGGTAGGTATCCTGTGCCACCTGGTGGACCCGCTTTGCTCCCTTATCTGCTGCAAACATCAAATGGAGACATTATTTTTTACTACAACATGTGCAATTCCCACAGAATCACTTCCCACCGGGGAAAAGATGTACTAAGTTGCATGAGCTGATCATTCGTAAAGTTGTGTTCAGAAGTAGCCATCATTGATAGGGTGTGGGGGCGGATGCCCACAGCATGGAGCGGCCCCGTATTGTGGAGATTACCGCAGAGTTCCCGAATGCTTCAGACCAACATGACTAAAGATTGCCTCCTGCATTACTCAAATATTATATAAAATATACACAGAACGTCATCCATGCAGACGTATTCCTAGCGCTGACAACCTTGGAATGTGAACCAAGTCCTATACACCGGAATCAATCTCAGGAACAAGGTCATCACCCCGGTATTCCGTCCAGTCTCTGCACGTCTGATAGACACTAGATGGCACGTCCATCTGCGCGATGTCATCCGGACGCTCTAAAAGATTCACATACAGACCGGCACTGACGTGCCAGGCCAGGTGGCAGTGGAACGGCCAGACCCCCGGGTTGTCCAAGACAAAGTCAATCACTAGGTACCCGACGCCGATGCCTCTGACGCCGGGCTGGAGGACATGTGTGTCGCGCCTCATAGGGTTGTCCAGGTTGACATTGCCGTCCCACTCGCCCAGCCCTTCTGCCACGACCCAGAAATTGTGCCCGTGGAGGTGCATGGGATGCTGGCTTAGATTGGTCATGCTGTAGTTGTTGAGGATGATCCGGACCGAGCTATTGCTCCCCAGGTTGTATGTGAGCCAGTCTGGGTTTGGGTATGATGTGTTGCCTGCCTTGGCCAGCAGGAAGATGGGGCGTCTAGACCGTCCAGGTTAGCATGCAGTGATGGTAGAGCAGATGTATACAAAGGCACGGGACAAGATAAATGAAAGCCCAGATATCCAGAGTATGGACACAGAGGTAGGGGCAGGGGCAGGCAGGGTTGTCGTGGAACTGGCCCCGGACACTTACTCGAAGTCAGCACGGAATGTCTCGTTGTTGACAAACCACAGCCTGTTTCCCGAGACGTTGTAGTCATATCGAATGTCCAACTGGAGCGTGGTCGCAGGGACTGGGGGCGGATCCATAGGGTACAAAGGTCGCGTCATGTTTAAGAAAACATTGCCACAGAAGCTGTCGTCATACGGTGTAGCCGTCGTCTCAGGCAGACGCGATGTGTCGGCGTCTTGGTAGTAGATGGCAGCCTTGGCGAACCCCTGAGTGCTTGTCGAGCACGACGGACTGACATCGGACCGCATCCACAGCGCATCTGTAGGCCCCCCAGTGGCCTTGACGAGGATGTCTGTCCTCTGTCCAATGCCAATGTTTACGACGTCAGTCTCGTACGGTACCACGGGGATGAAGTCCTGGGCAATCACCGTGACGCTCATGCCGTCGATGGTGAAGCGCTGCATCCCCTGGCTGCCCACGTTCATGAGGCGCAACCTGTACGTCTTGCCGCTGGTCATCCTGAAGTTGGAGTACTCGGCATCGGAAGAGCAAGTAAGGTTGTACGCCGTCACGTTAGGATTGCTGCAGTCGAACGGCATCCGTCCGTTGATCAGATTGTTGTCCGAGTACGGTTGCGTTATGGGGGCCGGCAAGCCCACGGTGAATTCGACCTGTTCGTTGTAGTCTGCATGATACCAGTCGGACTGGGAGAGACATTTTTCGGTCAGCTAATTGCAGATCCAAGTGGCCGTTCCTGGACACCCAACTTCTGTGGTCACATAGAGTTGACACCGGCAACGGGCGCGTCTGCGGCGTGAAGGGATAGGAACAGGGGTGACTGACCAAGAAGATGGGGCCAAGGTCATCGTCGTAAGTTACGTTCGGGTGCTTCGGTCTGGCTGCGTGTTAGTGCATGGCTCTGCTTCCTACTGTCACGTCTCCCAGGGGCTGAGATTGATCCTCCGGATGCGAGATGGAATCAGTTACGCACCCATGAATAATCATTGCACCATAAACACCGGCAGAGTATTGTGCGCTGTAATGAGAGTGGTAGAATGTTGACCCGTAAGCGTCCGCCTGGAACTTGTACGTGAAGGAGCTGCCCGGGGGAAGAGGGCACTGAACTGTCGAAGGGACACCGTCGTACCATGGTGTACCGATCTGTCGGATCCCGTGAAAGTGGATGGTTGTGCCCTCGGCCGGCCCCACTACTTGGTTTTTCAGGGTGACTTCTATCATGTCACCCCAGTTTGCCTCGATGGTCGGGCCCGGAAACTGCCCGTTGATAAGGATCATGGACCGGTTGACCCCGTCTGGGGCGAGGTTGGCGCGCGAGACGGTGAAGTGGTACTGGTGGGTTACCCCTGTACTTGGAATCTGATCCGGGTCTTGGAGATCGGCAGTAACATTTCCCCAAGGAGTTCCCGTCTTCTCGGATGGTCAGCGGTTCCCCGGGAACATGTTATGTAATCTCGAGGTGTGGGTTCAATATATGCGTGTGTCGTGGGGGGGAAGCAGGGTGCTGGGGTGAGGAGGCATGGGCAGGTTGCAGGGCTCACCGTTTCTGTTGATCGGCCAACTCTCGTGTGTGAAAATATGGGCGCGGAAAAAGTCCCAAGGCTTGACATGCGCGGCTCTGCGGTAGCCACCACATGTGTGCCCAACGTGGTTGCAGCCAGTGCGATAAGCACCAGTTGCTTGCGAACGGAACCAACTATCCAAGACATGAGTGCGAAGACTCATGCAAAATCTTTGGATCTGATCTGAAGCTTAGTGTCCAATGGCAGTTTCGACGCAAGCTGGAGATGCTACACGAATGGCCAGCTACGATAGCCTCTTATATCAAATTCCTAGCGCCTCTACTCTGCCTCCTTCTCTATTGGAAAGCTTGTCTGACTGTATCCATGCGGAGATGTCGTCAGCACACAAGTGAAGACTATATTGTGTGGCAATCTGGGTGAGGTGGAAGCATTTTCTGAAATGGGAACTGCATATGTATCCTCCACAATGTGCATGCAAAACTTCTTATACATAATTACTGGAATAAGCTCCATATTTGGTTCGAACATTGGGATATTGGCATGATATCAATTATTGTTTATTTGTGGATGTCTCCTGACAGGGAAATTATTGCTTTCAACTGTGACAGTAAAAGAAAAGGTTTGGTTGCAGCACCGTGCTGTTATTTTACATCGAGAAGCATGCAGCCATGTGGGGTGAGGGCGGGCGTGAGAGTACTTAGTCACTCCCATTTGGGAAGGACGACGGGGACGGAGTTACTCCTATTTGGGAAGAACACATGCGGTATATCCAACATCAGCGGCATGCACCAGCCGGTGATCGCGGGGATGAGAAAAATGCACAGCTACATGGTCGACCAACTCGGCTCTAAGGATACGTGTGGAACTTGACAACGGACATAAGACTAACTAGGTAATCCCGTTCTCGGGAATGACAAGCTGACCGAATGAGACAACATATGCCGTAAGAGGCTCAACCTTGATTGATGCCCGCTGGCAACACTCTCCAGATGTCATGGCAGGTAGCTTACATCAGACTGTCAACATTGAACATGCTTTAGTATTCTGCAATTGAAAATTAAAATCACGTTACATAAGCCTGACTAGCTAGCTGTACCTGCCGGCAGACTCTTCACTGTCTGCATACAATATCGTGATATTTTGAAACTTCGCCTTGGGTGAGGGTAATGAGTCTGATCCATTTGGGCAGCAGTGCAACAGCAGTGATCTGTCGAAGCGGTGAATGAGTAGGTAGGTGATTCCCACGACAATCAGTCCAGTCAGGTAGTACTTTTGCATCTTAGGTAGATGGCCACGAGGAGAAGAGAGAGGGAGAGAGAGATCTTGTTCGAATTATTCATTCGGAATCCGCCTCTCCTGTCGCTGACGAATGCTTTGCTTTTCCCACCGCTGCTTGTTTTTCAGCACGTCAACAGTCTCCACAAAGCCGACCAGAATAATCCTCTGCCCACTGGTGATCTTGGCGCCGGCATCTAACGAAATGCAAGTTTCAGTACTCAATCATGTCGTTGTTAAGAATTCTCGACTATGAAAACTTCCACAGCCCCACGTCGGGTTTGAGCAATACTTACGCTCCAGTCCAGCGTCATGCATGAGTAAGCCGCCCTGCTCCACGCGAAAGGTCTTGCCACTTCCCTTGAAGAACGTGCCGCCGCCCTCAAAGGCGTCGCGGTGATTCAGCAGGAGCGAGAAACTCAAGAGACACCCATCGCTGTGAAGTGAAAGCGATGCCTGGTTCGAGGGAATAGGATACAAAGGCACATCTACCCGCTTCCTAGCAGTTGCCTCCTCTGACCCAGCGTAGCAGACAACGAACAAATCCTTTAGGCCAAGATCCTGGGGTCTAAACCCAGTTGCGCTGGCCATTCGGGTCAAGATTCTCTCCAGAACCCATTCCTGGATCACATCACCGGCGGTCTTCTCCCCCAGACCAGAGGCATCGTCAAACCCCTGCGTCAATTCTGACACAGGCACGTCCGTCGTCGCGAACTTCTCGTGCCGGTCGGTCTGTAGTCCACCTTGGCGCTGGACGTAGTCAGCAACCGAGCCGAGTACCAATTCGCAGTCCCGGACGCTGAATACGTTGGCTAGTATGGTGGGCTGAAGACGCTGTGCTGGTGTGAGGATGTAGGCCACCCGGTTCTGGGCACATGTCCGTTCCGAAAAGGGTGGGAGCTCGGCAAGCTTTGCACGTCGGGCCTGGTCCGCGCGGTCCCGGAGTCGCTGTTTGAAACTTTCGGTCGACGCAGAGTCTGCATCGTCGCCAAAGAGGTCGAACTCTTCCTCCGAATCCGAGTGACCGAGTGAGGAGGGTGCGCCAGGTTCTGATCCGACCCCAGGCATTTTTTTTGTTAGAAAGGAAGGTGTTTTCTTTTTACCATGGGAGGCGTTTGGAGGCCGGTGGCAGGACGGAAGGAATTGACAGGTTAGAACGGGGCCGTACGCCCAGCATCGGCGCCCCGATAGCCGCTAAAGCCGGCGCCGTCTGCTGATACTTTGACACGGTTACAGACCATAGAATATGGTTGAAGCCGAAGTAGTCTTAAATAGGGGCTATTTCGACATGTTGAAAAGAACTAATGAAGAGAAATATGGAATATGGTAGTGTCAAATCAGCTATTCAACATACATACTTGCAGCCTTTCATGCTATACTGACCTCCCTCTCTGTTGGCTTCGCCGCTTGCCCTGCCGCGCCGTGAATCACGGTGACTGTGCATCGATCCCCAGTGGAGTCCGGATAGCCCACATTCTCATCGACAACCAGGACATTGGTCAAGCCGCTTTAAGGTCCGGTTTCAGGGAAAGCCTCATGGTCGAATAATCTGATCGGTCCCTCCCTCGACACGACTCGGCCCCTCCCGCTGACGGTAACACTCTGCGTAATTACGAGGAGACGCCCACCATGATCAAATTCTTCTCGGCGTCCGGGTAGTTAGATCCCAATTCCGAACCCATTCATAACCTCCTTGTTCCGAGTAAAGCCCACAGTGCTTTCCATCGGAGTCTGATATGCGGCGTACGACTCTGAGAGCTCTGGGCGTGAATGTGGTCCACGGAACCAAGATACTCCCTATTGGCTGCGATCTTGAAGGCATCAAGAGCAACGACGGGGCCGTTCATCCGCTCAGCTGGCAGCTCCCCAACATTGAGACCAAATTCGAGCGCTGCAGTCGGCTTGTCTGCACTGGGTCTTGCGTCCTTCTTGCAACACCCCTAACAAGACGACTTACACAGAATGGGAAAAAGATTATCACGGTATCTCAGATGAACGACACCACGCGGCCGAGATTCCGTGACATGAGTCCGAGGCAACTGATATGACTGACTCCGAACCTTGCGGCTTGTTGTTTACTCATATGTTGGCACAGAAATTCAATACAACTTCAGCATATATGCCACATCAAAGTTACTAAACGTATATAACCATGAAAAAAATGTCTTGTAAGCGAAAAAGGCAGAGCTCCATTGCAACAGCCGTAAACGGATAACACTTTAAGCCTCGGTGCCGCTTCGGCCGCACATCATCCGCGGCACTATCGATAAGACACAATCGAGAACGTCACCTCGCCGCCACCTTCCACCATCAAATCCCACTCACCCACTATCAACAATATTCCACGTTCAGCGATTTCTGGGAAACTTCTTGTATTATAAAATTCGGAACATTCTCCCTTGGTCGATTTTCTAAAGTATTTCCCCGGACCATGAAGATCCCCCTATCAGCAATCCTGCCGGGCCAGCCGTCCGAGGCGTGCTGCACGTGCGCCACGGTGCTCTCGGATGTCCCCAGGTACTCGCCCCAGACCGAGAAGCCGTACCCGGCCGATAGGAGGCTGGACTGCTGCCCGAGGGTTATATGCGGGCGATGCATCCACGTGGGTTTTCTTGTCTCTCTCGTCTTCCTCACGTTTCATGCAACTGCAAACATGGTGCGATGCCCCTCTAGACCTAGGCTGACAGTGTCTACTCGTCGCGACCAGGAAAACGCCCGATTCGCCTCGTACTGCCCCTACTGCCAGGTCGCCAGCGAGGCGTCAAACCCCCTACCGCAGGGCCTCCGCGAGCCGCCCTCATACGATTCCGCGACATCCAAGACCAACAACACCACCACCCCGACAGCAGACACAACAGCCGACGTAGACGATGACGCACCGCCTCCGTACAAGCCATCCCCGCACCACGCCCACCACCCCCAAGACGAGAAATCCGACAGCCCGCCGCCCCCAGACACGCTCCACTTCGTCCACCCAACAGAAGACACGATCCCCTCCCTCTCACTGCGGTACAACGTCCCCGCGTCCGTCCTGCGGCGCCACAACAACATAACCTCAGACCACCTCTTGTCAGCGCGGCGCACCTTACTCGTCCCGGGGACGCACTATCCCTCGGGGGTATCGCTCTCCCCGAGGCCCGTGGGCGGCGAGGAGGAGGAGGCCCGCAAGGCGCGGATTCGCCGCTGGATGGTCGCGTGCAAGTGCGCCGCCTACGACGTGGCCGAGCTGTACCTCGCGCAGGCCGGCGGGGACCTCGGCGAGGCGGTCGAGAGGTACCTTGCTGACGAGGAGTGGGAGAGGGCGCACCCGCTCGAGGGCCCGCGGGGCAAGGGCAAAGGGAAGGGCAAGGTTGGGTTTGGCTTGGGAGGCGGCGGGACGTGGGCTGCGCAGGCTGCGTTTCTGAAGCGGCAGGGGCAGCCGTAGTAATCCCGACGCGGACGGGGGAATTAGGGCGAGTTAGAGGCCGTTGTAAGATGTTTGTCGAGCAAGCCAGACTTATTGTTGTTGATTTCTGCTTTTACCCATGGTTGGTATATCATGTATGTCCTGCACCAGACGCCCGGCAGAAGAACCCTCATCATCTCACCAAGCCAGTTGTATGTACATATACAGATCGCATACCTTGAATGAAACAATCATTAGATGCTATCACCACCCTATTTCCACAACGCCTTGACATACACACAATAATGACTCTAGAATGCAGAGCGCGTGCGGACATCCTGCATGATTTTGTTAGCTTTGACCTTGAACCGAGGGGAAATGTCAACACGGGCCAGGTTGAACTCACCGAAAGCTTTCGCTCGACCTCCCGGACCGAGCGGTCCAGCTCTCCCGCGATCATCAGCTTCTTGTCGTTGGGAAGCAGCGAGTACCTCTCGCAGAGGTCGCCATCAATCACGCCCTTGACGGGGGCGTAGTAGCCACGGTACATGAGGTGGTCACGCCCTGCTAGCGGTGCGTCCTCAGACCTCATGTGTTGCTCCAGGCTCTGGAAGAAGTCCACGTCCTCCCTGCTCATGAATGGGATGAAGACACCAATGGTCCCCTGGATGCCACTCCACAGCAGCACCTCTTGACCACCAACCACGAGACTCGTCTTGGTGATGCTGGTGGGCAGGTCTTGCGTGTAGAAGTGCGCCATGAGGTCCACCCTGTGAGGCGAGGCGTGAAGGTACGGCCGCGCGTGGGTAAGGTGCACCTCGGACCCTGGCTCGTCCGCCTCGAGACTGGCCTTCTCGGGGCACCGGAGGATCCAGACGTTGCCGAACTTGTCGGCGCCAGCCACTGACTCGTAATCGACCATGGTCGTTGAAGTTACCCATCGGTTGACAGTATCAGACACAAAAGGTATTATCTTGTTAGTCTCGGGCTTGTACACGACGTACGTCACGCCTTGCTGCACGTCACTGACGACGATGCGGTTGCCTTGGGCTTGAAGAGACACGATGAGGTTGGGTGAGACGTCCGCCTGCGCCTTTCTCAGTAGCTGCCGCAGACCCAGGTCGTAGATTAGTAATGTTGTGCCGATGCCCGCAAGTAGCCTGCCTTGGAACGGCAGCAAAGCCATTGGTGGCTCTTCGACCTTCGTCTTGTGAATGAATTCCAGTTCCCTTCCGTTCTCCTGGAACCGATAAACGTGGATATAGCCTTCGGTGAACTGGCGTGGGTTGAGGATCAAGTCCTTGGCTGTGCCTACGATCAGGAAGCTTTCGCCATCCTGGCTTGCGAAAGGTACCACAGCCACGCTCACTGCTGCCTCGTTCCCCTCGAGATCTACCCTGTACGTAACGCCGGGTTCTTCTGAAGCGGGGTCGACTACATTGATGCACGATGCCCATCGTCCACGTCCTCGAGGGTATCCGAAGTCTTCTGGTGGGAGGACTGTGGAGTCGCCATTAACAACCCCTGGATCCGCCAGTAGTTGCTGTCTCAACTCCGGAGGCAATGTGTTGTTATCGGCCTCGATAGTGTAGAAATAAGGCTGCTCGGGATGTTTGACCAGTTTTTTGGGAGTGTAGGTAAGTGGTATCGACTTTTGAATCAGGTTTTCACTGAGCTTCTCGATCGAAAAGATTCTACTACGCCGTCAGTATAAATGCGACACAGGTAGCAACGGCAGAATCTCGGGGATTGTGGGTATCATCAGAAGGAACAATTGAAATCTAAAAAGATTACAAGGCCTCATAGCCAGAAAAGGCGGTCGGTATCCCTTTTATCATCATGAAATTTACGGGGGTGTTGTTGTGAAAAGGTAAAAAATACTGACCGCAGATAGTTGGCATGTATACCTACAATGCCCTCCACACATTGCTCACTGTTGAAACTCCAGCCCCATTCCAGTTCAGGATAATCAAGGGGCGTCATCATGAAGCTCCGAGTGAGGGGGTCGGCGTAACCAAGCCACGACCGGGAGCTGAGGGCGAGGACGCAGACTGATCCTTGGCAGGTCACCTGGAACAGCCGGACAGACTTGATGCCCAGGAACTTCTGTCGAGTATCTGTCAGGTCGCCCGTGATCTCATCCAGGACCGTCCGCAGGTAGACGCCCGAATGCAGGCCAATGTGTAAGTAGAGGGTCGACCCTCCAGTGGCCGAGTCTTCCATCGCCATGATAGACAGCGACGATGGAGCTGCAGACAACGCCTGAACGGACTTGTTCTCGAGGGTAGAGTCAGGATCCAGACTCAGCACGCGAACCGTGCGGTCGTCGCAGCCTACGGCCAAGAAGGAGCTCCTTTGCCGGCCCTCAGGGACATCTCCGAGACTCAGACACGTCACAGTCCCGAACATCTCCTTCTTCTCGTCGTACTCAGCCAGCGACCCATCCTCGTCCATCTCGAAGTAGACGATCTCACCGGAGCTGAGGGCGATGGCGACCTGTCTGGAATTCGTGGTTGCGGCTACAATGGATCTGTGTTGGGGTGCGCTCCACTCATTTACTCGGCCGCTCCGAATATGTCTTATTCCTTTCGGATGGACCTGAATGAGACCATCATCTCCGAGTTGTTGCACGGCGAGAGTCGGGACTGAATCCAAAAATCCAGTATCGCTGACTTGCTCAACAGTCTCGCCGATGCTGAGCACCAGAGTGCTGTTGGTGAACGTCAAAATAATGTACGCGTCAAATTGGTCGTCGCTCTGAAGCTTCGTGGTCCAGACTGCCGATGGCGTGCCAGGGAGTTCCGATGCCACGATTTCATTAACCTCGAGGCCATGTTTGAGCGTGCGGAATGTGCTGCGTGCGCCATTGCCGCTCACGGCGTAGATTTGTGGCGCGTCGTCGTCTGTGAGGTTTGCAACCTTGACGTCTAAGAGGGGGTTCATTGAGTTGACACTCTCAACGAGAGCTAGGTTCTCATTCGGCCGGGGATGGAAATAGGCTGGCTCGTAGGCCGTTTGCGGGTCGGTCGGGAAGTTGTCGCTGCTGAACTCGAGCTCCTCGTCATCATCACCAAGCTTTTCGAACTGATAGAACCGGTGGTCCCCGAACTCGCTCGCGACAAATAAGAACCCGCTCTTCAGGATGCACAAACTAGATGCGACCGGAACGGTGTCAAAGTATTTGATCTTCAGGCGCTCGACTTCGCCAGTTGCGTTGCCATCGGCGTCCTCGACCATGTCAATGGTCACCTTGAACAGGTCTCCATCTTCGGTCTGGAGAAGGAAGAAGAAAAGACCGGCGCTGTTCTTGAGCTTGTGCATGACTCCTGCAACAATGGAGCGCTTGCGCTGGGGGTCCTCTGTTGCGCCCCTCCGCCGTGGAATGGGCACTCTGAAAGCTTCCTGGTTGGAGTGTCTGTATGTGACATTCTCCTCTCCGCAGACAAGCACACCCGAAGGGCCGTCGTTGCCTCCCGGGACCTGGAACAGCAGGCTCGAGGTGGGGTCGACAGGCTCTGACCACTTGCGAACCACATGGTTCAACCCGAGGTCGAGCTCATAGTACACCAGTTGCGTTTCCGCCTCCCGGGCGGCTTGGCCTGAAGAGTCCTGGTCCGCTTCCATGTATTCGGTCTCCAGGGCGGCGAAGACGGGGTTCGCATAGCCGACGTCGAGGGCCACGAGGGAGAAGACAAGGACGCCAGGCTTGTGGGCCTCCAAGGGGGAGGAGATGGTGAGCTCTGCCTGAGAGTTACGGTTCAAGACGTAGACGAGCTTGTTCTTCTCGACGGACGCGATAAGACACGCTCTGCCCTTTGGGTCTGCTGCGAGAAACTGGCCCGGGATGACACGGCGGATCCCCGACTTTCCGAAGGTCTCGAGGTGGATCCGCGTGAACCTGTTCTGCGACGGTTGGTACTCGACGATGGCGATCCTACCAGAGTCGGTGGCCAGGATGATGTAGTCTGCGACCGTTATCAGCAAAGGCCTGGGACATGAGATGGGCCCTTCGTACAAAGACAGACACAGCCCGATCATGTTGGGACTGGCGATAGATCTGGCAGGCCGGCTTTGAATCACTAAGAGCCCACGCTTTAAGAAGGGGAGTGGGTTGCGAAGAGGGTGGGCTTACCTTTGTTGCTGCCTGCCAGGCGGAAGGCGGCGACGGACCTGATGATGCCAAAGACATCGTGGGAGAGCAGCGTGATGACCTTTCCCTGGGTGGGATCGGGCCGCAGGAGGGAAAGACGCGAGCCACAGGCCGTGATGATCTGCTGCTCCTTGGTGCCTGAGAATTGACCCAGGATGGCCTGTGTCATGGTCGACGGCGGCTGGATCGTCAGGGAGTACAGGAACATGTTGGAAGTGGTCGCCATCTTGACTTCTGGGTCGCAGATGGCCTGCGCAGAGCCCTCATGGGTCTATTCAAGCTGAAGTTAGACGGGTGGTCGCGCGTGTCGAGGGTTGAGGTTGAGGGTCGAGGTTTGGGTTGTTTGTGAAGCTCAAAAGCTCCAGTGGTTGGGTTGTTGGGTTGTCCCAAGGCGCGACGAGGCAGGCGAGGTCAAAAGCTCCCGTCGTCCAGCTCGGAAAAAAATGGCAAGTACTGCTGCGCCACTTTTGAGTTCCAAGCTTCAGCCACAACTACCCCAAGGCAGGTTCCCCAAATCATGAGCTCACTATTCTCCCACCTCACTTCATTCGCCCTGCCTTTTCGACAGGCTTGAGGATTTATACTACTACTTTTGCAGTTGGATCTCTTCCGTTCAGAACCGGGAGAACTACCTGCTCCCTTCAATTGACTTGCAATGGCACCGTCAATTGAGTCGGCAGCACGCGCTGCGCTGAGCACCATGTGCCGGCAATGCGCCCGAACCACAGCGAAGCGATGGGCTCCTCGAGTGGCAGCATCGTCGACGACAGCGCGGACAGTACATACGGGGAAGACGAAGCCAGCAAGGCGCGCAGTGAGCGCCCCGAGGTCAGACGGGACCACGCGGTCCTCTTCGAGCTTTGCGCAAGCTGCCAATGCCTTCGGGTTCAAGAACGAGGTCGGCAGCGATCCCGACGCCTCAAAGAAACAAGTCCTCACCGAGGACAACCTCTTCAACTCCTATACCGACTCGCCCATCCCCGAGATCCGAAATCGTGCGGCCTTCATGCGCCAGCATGCCTACTGCCCCTGCCCAGAGCACCGCCCAACCCGACTATCCGAGAGTGGCACGCCCCTGCGGCAGGATGCCAGCACCGCGCAGCTGCCCCCCGCGAAGGTCGACTTCGAGTGCCCGGACTGCGGCGTGCCCGTATACTGCAGCAAGGAGCACTGGATGGCCGACTATGAGTCCCACCTGGAGATATGCGACACGCTGAGGCAGATCAACGAGGACGACCACGACCTCCGGTCCGGCAGGTTCTTCCCGGAGTTCCAGTACGCGGGCCCGCAGCTGGAGGAGGCCATGGTGAACATGACCAACTGGGACACGTTCCTGTACACGAGAAACTTCGAGGCCATCAACTCGGACAGGAGCATGCGGCAGGCCACGAGGCTCCTCACCTACCCGGTGACCGTCGGGAGCATCCTCCACGAGCTCAGCCCGCACACCCTGCGCGAGGGCGGCCAGCTGACACCCGAGGGCCTCAAGAGCTTCAGCGCCCTGAGGTACACCCTGCACCCGCCCAGGACGGGAGGCGGCACCGAGGTCAAGAACCTGCGCCTTGAGGCGCCCCCCGTCCGCCTCTTCGTCCTCGGCGCCCGCGCCGAGTCGTCGCTCCCGCGCGACGCATGGGCCCAGCTCGCCCACCTCTTCCCGCGCTCCAGCTTCCACCTGGTCTTCATCGGCCCGGAGGCCATGGCCAACCGAGACGACGAGTTCCCGCTCCCGGAGAGGACGCCCAGCAACCCGTTCGGGGCCGTCGTCGAGAGGCCATGGCAGAACATGAAGATCAGCACCATCGTCGACTACTACCACACCATCCACAAGACGGGCCACTTCTACCCTTACGACCCTTACTTCGACTGCTTCGTGCTCTTCCACCCGGGCCTGGGCCACCCGGCCAGCTCGCACGAGTGGGCCGAGACCATCCCCATGCTGCTGGAGACCAAGGCGCCCATCATCGTGACGGGCTACACGCAGTACGACATGGAGAGGGACATCGAGTGGGTCAACAAGACCGCCGCCGGCGAGTTCGACCTGTTGCTGAAGCCCGGGGAGAACACCTTCAGGAGTCTGAGGTGGGACCTCAACGACATGGACCCCCAGGATGTCACGTGTGGTAACTGGGGAGTGTGGGCCTTCCGTGGAAAGAGGTACGTCCTTCATTCTTTTTCTAAAATTCGCGGCGACATGCACAATGCTAACCAGCGAAAAAGGTACGAGACGACGAGGAAGGAGGTGGAGTAGAATCTAGAAACTCCACATTGGCAAGCCCTCGTCGGCAGACCAGAGCAGGAAGGTCTGATATGTGTACCATACATACAGTGTATATTGCTTGTACATAAGCCATGGTCTACGAATCCCATATCACAACTCGGCGCTGACTGTGCCATTGACAAGCCCCGTCTCAATTGTCCAAGTCCTCAGTCCTCGGTGCCTTTTCGCGAGCAAGTAACAATATGCGGCGTCTTGATTAGGAAGCCATGATAGTCTCTTGTCTTATCATGCATGGGTGACCAACAAATATTGCTGGAACCGCCTATATGCCTCGGGAGATATTGTCCGTTTCACGTGCTTGTTATACGTTCAAATGTCCCAAACTCCCTCCCCCAGAGTTTGTACCTGTATGTTTTTCTAGACTTGGACTTGGGAGTGCCGCCCTTTCCCCCCTGTGTGGGAAGCCCCGTCGCCCGCCGTAGCTGCTCTTGTTTCGACGTCGAGTCACCCGGCCTCGTCTTGCGTTGTTTTTGGTGTTCCCCAGCCTGTACGGCGGCCAAAGGCCGCATCCTCATGGTAATGGACATGCCGGGCCTGATGATTTGCTCCCACTCGGCGGGCCCTATGATCTTGTCGTCCGGACCTATTAGATCGTAGTGCAATGGTCCGAGGGTTTTCACATGGCGGAAGGCTTCTGCGACCAATTCTTCGATCCCCTGTGTGTGTATGGATGGTTTAGTCCCTGCAGCTTGCAACAAGAAACGTACGTGTAGGGTCGGAGAAAACGCCTGGCTCACCTTCCAAGTTTGGACTAGATGAAAGGGGAAATTGAATTTTCTCCCGATTGCATCCTTGAACTTGATAGTTTCGCTTTTCCACAGCTTTACCTCAAACTTTTTCCCTGGGCCAACGGACTCAGCCCATAACTCCGGGGGTATGGCCTGGCCCTCGTGGTATATGCTATACTGGCCTTTCCCGATTTCTCTCCTGCCATCCTGGCGTGGGTAGGACTGCTTGATCATCCTCTCCATATCCTGCTTGTTGTATTCGGTTAACATTGCGAGTCTTGGCAGAAGAGCTCTGGTGGGGTTGGGGGGGACGCTCTTACCACCCACGGCGTGCATACTTCCAACGGAATCTTAAAACGGTGACCCAGGCAGTTCTTCAACACTATTGTCGGCGGCGGAGATGAGTTTTCTAACCCCCAGGCCTCGACCTGTACCTGCCGTGGGAAATCTTCAAAGTCCGGGTCCTGCTGGTATTCGATATTATCCAGGACCGTCTGGGCGTCACTCCTGCACTCGTTCAGGAAGCGGTCGAGCATGACACCGCCGCCCGCAGGGTCCACGCCGCCCAGCGAGTCCTGGCCCCTCGAGACCTGGCGCTCAATCTTGCCGACCTTTGCGATGAGGAGCTCCATGTTGCTCCGGATGGCCGAGATATCGCCCACGATCTGGGTGCTGTCCTTCTTGATGTCCTGAACGACGACCCTACATGAGTGTCACTTATACTGCCGGACTAGACATATCCGGCCGGGGGGTGAAAGGAACTAAGCCAAGCTTACATGGTCCGGTAGTCCAGCGCAACATCAAGCGACAACTTGTACGTCTCCAGCCTCTCCCTGAGCTTATTCACCCTCTCTTTACCAGAAAGAACCCACCGCAGCCGGGACTGGCCCTCGCGGATGACCGCCTCGATCTCCAAGAGGACCGCGCAGCAGCCATGCGCAATGTCGACAATGTGCCGCTGGCTGTGCGACATGTCCCCACCCAGCGCGGAGGAGTCACCCTCCTTCTCCAGGTCCTCGGCGACCATCTCCAGGACGGTAGACAGGTCCGACATGTCCTTGCGGACCTGGATCATGTCCCTCCTCGCGTCCCTGACGCCGCGCATAAACGACGCCGCCAGGGCCGACACCCTCCCGACCAGCTCGACGACCGCGAACACGGACGCGGCCGCCCCGGCTGCTCCGACGGCTTCCATCTGTGTTAGACGCGGTCTGGAATGCGCTGCGCAGTGCTGAAAAGTCTTATGCGGAAAAAAAGTCAGGAACGAGTGCCGGATGGTCCCACGGTTGCCCAGAATGATGTGAACCGGGACCTCGATTTGCTTGGTGAGGCCAGGATCGACGAGAGAACGTGGGCGGTGAGTGCTATGAAGAGTGCAAGGCATTCCGAGGTCCTCGCAGTCTGCCTGGGCGGTTGTTACACCGCAAGGACAGGGGCTGGCAGCTAACATGCTGCAGGAGAGAGCCAGAGGTCAGCTGGACTGTGTGGGGGGGTTTGGCTGCCAATAAGCGCATGAGCCAGCCTCATTCTCACCGGGCGGCTTCCTTTGTTAATTATGAGATGGACCCTGCCCGCTTCTCAGTGGGTGGGCTGGGAGCTGAAGCTGAGAGGGCAAGGATGGGATGTATGTATTGAGGTGTGGACAAATATAATGCTGAGAATTCGTATTCATACATGCACTAGATCTATGCAAAAGTATATGATGTAAATAGTGAGGTATTTGACATTGTGTACCATACTTGCATTGTTTTGCGATATTGGATCGCATGCTTCAACATGGTCTCTTGCAAAGTACCAGAGATCGTGTAGTTGTTGAAGGGACGAGGAAGCCAATAAGCATCCACACTACAAGAACCAACTAACCAAGCATGTAAGGTTATCTCAATTTATCTGTATTTTCTGTCTGTCTGTCTGATCCTTCTCTTCATATAGGTAAGGTAGGTTTGCTTGTAGTGTATCGAGGCTCCCTCTAAAAAGGCCTGCCCGAGCGAAGTTGCTGTATGCCGAGGTTGTGTTGTGCTGTCTGTAATAGTGTACACGTAGAGAGAGGGAGAAGGAGGCAGGCAGTACGAGAACAAAAAGGTGCGCGATTGGGGTTGGGCAGTCCTCGGGAAAATAGGCGGAGGTAGGTGTGAAGAGCAGCGCAGTAACACAACATAGACCAAAGTCTTCCCCAGCACTGCCATAACTAGTCTCACAGAAGTGTTTTTATCAGGTTCAAGTCGGTTGTGCTCAAACACACAGGGCGCAGCTCATTGTACACAGTCATTCGACAACCGGCAACCATTCAAATCAACTACTCAAGTCAAATGTGTAGTATCCCGCACTTGATCCCACTCAGACAGGCGTCGCAGGAGTCTTGGGCTTCTCCATAGGCTTGCCGCCGCCGCCGCCGCCCGCCATCCACGAAAACGCAGAGGCTCCGCCGACGGGGTTCGAGCGGGTCGCAGGCGCCTTGGGCTTATTGTTGTTGTTGTCCGCCGTGGCAGACGCAGACGACGAAGTCGGGGTCGGCGGCGCCCCGCCGCTGCTCGAGCCGGGCGTGGCGGCACTGACGCTACGCCTGACGTTGTCCCAGCGTACGGGAGCCGGCGTGGAGGTGGTACTGCCGTTCTGCTCCAACGCGGAGGCGGCGCCATGGCTCTTGCGCCGGCTAAACTCGCCGCTTGACCGGGACGACGCGGCGGGCGCGTCGAACCCTGTTCCGTTGCGGGCTGCGGGGGAGGATATCGAGACTGATTTCTGAGGCTTCAGGATCTTCATGCTGCGTCCGCCCCTGCCCGCCGGCTGGTACCCGCTCAGCCCGTTCTCGCGCTGAGTGGCTTCGCCACCGCTGGCTGAGCCGCCTTGTCGCCAGGATCCCCAGATGCCGGCTGTAGAGTCTCGCCTTGTTCCTCCGTCCGAGCCTGTGGCATTTTCCTTGCCGCTGCCTTCGTCCACGCCCTCCGCACCGGAAGCAGTACCCCTCTGTTGCCGCTCGCTGCCACTATCAGATGGAGCGCTAGTGGCCGTGTTCTTCGACGAGTAAGCCGCCTGATTCGTGCTCGAGGAGAAGGGACTTGTGAGCTCAGACTCTCCTACATCAGTGTGGGAGGCGGACGTCTCTGTCTGGTCAGGGACTGACGCCATCTGGGGACGAGCGTCACCAGATACGAATGCCGGCGCGCTGGCATTGAGTTTGAGCTTCTCCGGCACGACATTGAGCGTGGTGATGTGCCTATATGTCGACTCGTCTTCAGGGCGGACAAAAGGCACGGAGAGTCTGTCACGATCATCACCGTTGCCGAAGAGTGTCATCCGATTCTGAGACAAGAGTAGGTCGGCACTGTTCGCGGTAAGAGTGTCGCTGCCGACAAAAATGCGGATCCCTTGCTTGTGGTCCCCCGCCTCCCCGTTCTCCGCTCCAGTGATCTCGAAGTCGACATTGATATAAGGCACCTGTCGACGAGAGGGACTGGAGGACCGAGAGCTTGATTGGGCCACGGTGGCTTCAGCAAAGTAGACGGGAAGTCTCGCGTGCAAGACACCGTTGATGTTTCGATGAGCCTCGTCCACGAGATTCAAGTCCTTCAGAAGCGAGTAGTCAAGGGTCGATTTCTGAGACCCCGTACAAACAACCGCATAAAGGAGCGTATCGTGTGCGTACTGGGTTGTGAGCCAGCATCGGACAATAGACGGTACGGGCCCTAGGAACATGAGTCCTGGGGGCGGCCGGGTGATCTCAATCGGCGACTCGTCGTCGTCGTCATCATCCCGGCTACTCCCCAGTAGCAAGTCAAGACCGAGACTACTGGTCCTGCCGGACGCCACCGAGTGGAAAGAATGGACAGAATGACCCGCAGAGCTATGTCGTCCGTCGGATTTGTGGGAGAAGGAGCGCTCCATCAGGGTAGGACCTCCCAGACCACTTCCAGGCCTGGCAGGACCGAATTCGCCGGAGTGACGCGCACTTTGACCCCAGTTGGACGCGTGAAGAGTAGCCTCGTCGAAGCGGACACTATTTGCCCTCGATGCTGCCCCCCGACGGGTGGGCTCCTCGTCTGCATCCAGGTGAAGTGAGCCCAAGAGGTTCTGACCCTGCTCATCGTCGAAGTCATCGAAGACCTCGTTGTTGGGCATCTGCACGGGTCCTGAAGTCTGCGTCAGCAACAAGTCCTGAACTAAAAGGTTGGTGATCGCAGGCGAAGCCTTACCGTGCTGGGGTGTCCCTCCCAGAACACTGGGGAAGGGGGAGGGGTTCCAGACCGACTTCACGGCATCCTCTGTCTGGCGTCTCTCGAGCCTCATCAACCTCTCGGCATGACTGGCCTGGATGAACTGGACCTGCTTTACTTCCATCTGCACATTATGGAGTTCTTGGTGGAGAGGCGTCAAACGAGAATCCATGCCAGAATGGACTGACCGGGTGATTGGCTCTGGAGGCTGTCGTCCGATGGAACGAGGCGGGGATTGCGATGAACGGGCAAGGCGAGCAACTATGGCGCTTGCTGGGGCCTAGGTCGATGGGCACCGCAATCAACAGCGGGTGTGTTTGTTGAGCTCCTCAGTATTCTCATGTATTACCCAGCCCAGAACCACCCCAGAGGTTGTCGTTTGCGACCTCGATCGTCGAGAATCAGACCACCAGGTTGTACGGCCCCCACATCGCACGCAAAGACCAGTAGGTCTTTTCTGCGATGTGTCCCGCCGGAGTTGGGATTGGTAGCGGCGTGGCTCTGTTGTAGCAGGTGCAGCACTGACGCAAAAGTACAGGTCGGTCGGGATCGGGGGTTGCGTTCGCGTGTAAGCCGGGGAGCTGTTGGGCGGCAATGGAACGCGAACGTCGGCAGGAGGATGCGTAGGTTGGGAGGGAGCGTCGGGGCCTGTTATCTACTGATGTTGGAATTGTCTGCCTCACTTTTGGGTTGACTCGAGGGGTTGAATGGATCCAACGATGGCCGCCTGGGGCTTGTTGTTGCTATTCACGGCCAAGTGGCCAGGCGGGAATCCTGTGCAGCGTTCCTTCAGTTGGCCCCCAGGCACGTTGGAGCTCCTCGGGATGGGCGTGGATGTTTCGATGGGAAGGACAGACCAAGGTGGCAGTGGCACAGTCGCAGAGGCGATGTTCGTGTTGAAATTGTGGGTTCTAATCGTCGCGGTTTGGTGGTTGGGATCGTTCACGGAGGGGAACGGCGAGTGCGGTGGACTTTTGGGGGGGTCGAGGGCAAGGGCTGGAGAGGGACAGCAAGGGCGGATGTTTGGCTAAGGCCAGATGCAAACGGCAGGTCAAAAGAGACAACGATGGATTATTAGAGGGGGGGAGGGGCTGAGGTGTTGGTAAGGCAATCAGGAGTCAGGAATTACTCGCTGGTTGGGACAGAGTTTCGTTTGGAGGCAAGGCGGAAAAGGCGAACAGATTACAGCAGATTGCCAGGCAGGCGTGGATTGATGATGCGTGGGCGTGCAGTCAGTCAGTGCTGCATTTGGGGGAAGGCTGGAGGTTGGGGCTGGAGGCTGTGCGATGATGATGATGGGTGTGATTTATCGATTGGATCATCCCAGTCCACCCCAGTTTACGGTCCCAGTCGAGACTAGTCCTGCACCCAGTTCACCTGTCTGTCTCTCTTTCATGCCCTCTGCCTGCTGTGTCAGTGTGTGTGCACCTGCACTCCAAACAGCAGTTCTGTGCCGAGTACGTACCACAGCCTACCGCAAGCAGGCTTGGGTCTGCCAAGCCATGCCTTGTTCTCGATTTAGTCACGGATGCGCGACGGAGCGAATCGCTTATCTAAGCCTCGCCCCTGCCCCTGCCCGTCTGGTCTTGTTTCCGTCCCCAGGTTTCCGTCCGAAGTCCCCCATGCGACCTGACAAGGAGGGGGGAAAGCTGGACATTCCAAGACACCGGAAAGACTGCTACCCACGTTTGACCGTAACTTAGGACGTAATATAATTTTTAAAAATAACTATCTCTCTTTTTCTATTCCATTCCACTTCGGCCTGACATGGTCTGCTTTGCCATGTAGACTAAATGTGGTGTACTCACTGCCTACACACCCAACACCAATTTACCAATTTGCAACATGTTGAACTCCATCTCCCGGACCTGTGTAGGCATCCCCCCAAACCGACTCCATCTCGCGATGACCGTGCACTAAAGATACAGAAGACACGAGTAAGCAAATGACAGACAAAAAGAAACATTTGATCTCACTTGGTCGAGTTCCTCTCCAAGACAGACTGCCCAGGCTCAAGCCACGCCGCATCCCTCCACACAGGCCACACATATCCCTCAGTGTTCTCATTAGGGAACCGCGGCTCGATCTCAGGCTCGACGAGCGCCCACAGCACCCGGTACGCCTCCCCGCTCATGTGTAGGCCGTCGGGCAGCAGCTTCTCGAGGTACCCCCGCGTCCCGCCCGCCGCCGAACCCAGAGGCGGCTGGCTGGCGTCCCAGCCGGGCGTGTTGGCCACGGCGTGGTCCATGAGCGCCTTGGCCAGGTCGACACACACCACCGACCGCTCCTTGTTCTTCTCCTGCGCCGCCGCTGCTACCTCCCGCGCCGCCTGCGAGTACGCCGCGCTGCGGGCCTGCTCGCGCGTCGCCCGCCCGTGCTGCGCCACGTCCACCTCGGTGCGCCGGATCTCGTCCAGGGGCGGCGGCGTCACCACCAGCACCTTGCACCCGTGCGCCGCCACGCGCGGGTGGCCCACCAGCCGCGCGAGGTTCTCCTTGTACTCGTCCAGGGAGACGCACTGGTTGTCGTCGTCCAGCGGGAGGGCCGCGTCGTTGGCGCCGAGGAGGATGACCTGCGCGGGGCGGGGGTCAGTTTGTTTTTCTGAATGGACCTCTGCAGGTTATTTGTGTCACGGTCCTATGCTCTCTCGTCTCTGGTCCCTTGCTACCCGGGGTTGCCGTGTAGAAGAAGAGAGGAAGGCAGGCAGGCAGGCAGACAGGGGGGATCAGGCCGGACTCACCAGGTAATCCATCTTGGGCGTTCCGGGGCCTGGCGCCGGGAACAGTTGCTCGAAGATGTTCAGGGCTTGGGATGTGTTATAACCCGAAAAGCCCCGATTGACGACATCATACCGGCGAAGGCAGTCTGTGGAAAATTCCCCGGTCAGCACAGGAGTGTATGCCTGCGGCTTTTAGGTGAGACTCATGGAGGACATACGCTTCTGGAAAGTGGCGTAGAATGAAAAGCCATCCTGGACATCTACACAGCCCTCGAACAACGAGTCGCCAAAGAGGACGACCTGGGGATATGGGGTCTGGGCTCGCATTGTAAGTAAATCCGTTTTGGTCGAAACGTGATCCTGCGGTCCTGCGGGAATAAAATAGAGTTTCTTACCGCCATGGTTGACCGACTGACTGACGTTTCCCGTGGGTGCGGTTTGGCTATAAACACCGACGTATAAAACTCCTTGCCAAAAAAATCCAAACTCCACAGATAAATTCAGGAAAGATGCAAAGATGCTGAGCGCTCTGAGCTCTGGTATAAGATTCGTGCAAGTGACGTCCTGTAGCGTGGGGGCATCGCGATATATATACACAAAAATGCTGCATGTGCTCGCAATTACAAAAAGAAAAGGGTAGCGTGAGTTAAAGGTTTTGCGGTAAGTAAACGGGTAGCGTGAGTTCGTGGCCGGCCGAACCCCACTCACATCCATCAACCGCAATCTCTCGACGAACTACCTACTACAGTCACGGTTACGAACCAGGGCCCTGTTCTACGACATCGCTCGCGCCCCCCGAGCAAGCCCGACATTAGCCTCAAACCCAACACATGGGTTCGATGAGGGAGTGACCCAACAATAATAATAAAAAATAATGGGCAAAAAGAAGCAGGTGCCATGCCAGGGGGTGGGCCGGGGACCGGTTAGGAAGGACGAGGCAAGGTCTGCCAGGATCTCACGATATGCCGGAGCACGTCACAGCGGTTGCATGGTTCCCATAACCCGGCCGCCACGATTCGCGAACCCTCGTGCCTCCCCAGGGTGATCATACTGTAAACAGCTGGCACCAGGGCCAAGCCGGCGGCCTGCAGTGCCTGCAGTGGTCTGCAACGGCTGTCTTCTTTGTCCTTCTGTCTTACATGTGTGTGTATGTGTACGTAGACACAAGCAAAGTAGTTGGCGTAAAGAAAAAGCATCCGGACAGCACTACTAAGAACGCCGCACGACTTGATCGCTGGCGCCCCGTGGCGATTCAGAGGCGGTGAAACCGTCCTTGGGAAAAACGATGTCAATCGCTTCTGCCTGGTTGCTGGCGTTGCCCGAAGTCTGCCTGGGCGTGCGACCCCGGCTCGGTTCCTGATTGCCGTGCTGCGTCGTGTGCCCGTCTTGTGGTTCCCCATCTGATGCTGTGTTGTTCGGTGCAAAGGTTGGTTGGTCATCCTAAATCGGCCTTGCGGTTACCGTACCCAGGCCCCGAGGCAGGCAGAGCTGCTGCTTGCATGGGACGATCGGGCCTGCATGCAGGAGCGCAACTAACATAGATGCGATTTGGGGGACACAGGTCGGCCCACGTTGAAGCTCTCGTGTCGAAAGAGGCTCCCAGAGAACCAAAGCTGAAAGTTTTGGAACTGATGCATGAGCAGCGCGACCGGCGGGACTTCCCCTAGTGCGATGCGTTGCAAAAGCAAAAACCAAGACCAGAGTGGAGACGCGCGCCAGAGACAAAAGGCAGAGACAGGGAAAAGCATAGGCCAGCAGCTAGCTGCCAGTTCCCCGGGCCGAACCATACAGGTCCTCTGGTTCCGTGTCACCGTGCGTCACAGATGTTGAGGCTGGACTGAGCTGGCGCGGTGTGCATCCATCGGTTCGTCTCGCACATACACGCACGACCAACAGCAGACCGGTGCAGCACACGGGCAGGGCGACAATGGAGCAGCTCACTAAGGCAGTCGGCCAGCTGCTGTGCTCGGTGAGCCCGGCACATCTTTGTCAGGCTTGTTTCGCACTCACATCATGCGCCGTCCTGGCCGTGGCCGTCACCCCATCCAGGGAGCGGAAGCTTCTGGTCAACTACGGAGCCCGCAGCCAGGGACAACCCACGGCTGATAACGCCGCCGCCAGACAGAAGAGGGACGACGACCTCCTGCTCACGTCGGTCCGGAAGATCACATCGCTCGGTCAGGTCCCCCACGCGTGGTTCTTCACGTTCTACGCAACCTACATTCTATGCGCTGTCTTCTGGGCCGGCCAATACTTTCTCGACGGCTCAATTATGACCTCAATAGCCCGTCTGCAGGTTGAGCTCAACCCAACTCGGCCCACCAACGGCCACGTCGCTGTGGCATGGTGCCTGATGCTGCTTCAGGCTGCGAGGCGGCTATACGAGTCCTGGGCGTTTGCGAAACCATCCAAGTCCACCATGTGGATTGTCCATTGGCTACTCGGGCAGCTTTTCTACGTGGGTATTAGTGTGGCCATATGGGTCGAGGCATCCGGTAGGTTTCTCCACAGGACCCTGATCTCGGAGTCGCTTGGTTTGCTGATTTCTGTGGCAGGCGCCGTGTTGCAAAAACAGCTGCGCCCCTGGGCAATGGAGCTCACGGAGGATGCCCTGCTCAAGGTGGCCATCGCTGCGCCGCTGTTCTCCTTCGCCTGGACCTCACAGTACCGCTGTCACAGACATCTGGCAGGCCTCAAGAAGTATTCACTGCCTGAAGAAGGCATGTTTCGATACCTTATCAGTCCCCATTACACCTGCGAGTGCTTGATTTACTTGTCATTGGCAATTGTCGCAGCCCCAGAGGGACACTTGTGCAACCGAACGATGCTGTCCGCGCTCCTTTTCGTGGCTGTGAACCTAGGTGTGACGGCTCGAGGGACCAAGAGCTGGTATATCGAGAAGTTTGGGTCGGACAAGGTGGCGTTCAAGAAGATTATGATACCGTTTGTGTACTGAGATTCCAGGCCGGGCGGCCGTCAACGCTTGAGAAACTTGCCAATGTTATTACCCAGCTTGGACACCTTCAGAACGTCCCGATATGTCAAGCTCGTTCGGACCGAACGCTGATTAACACCATTGGAGAAATCCTCCGGGGCCCGGAGCATATCCCAGTTGCTGACAGTCTCCGGCGAAAGACCAACGTCGGCTTGAATATCTGCGATACCATGGAGGTACTGGGTGTACAGGTCGTCGGTCGTAATGAGGAGGCTTCGGGGCTCCTGGAGGATCCTGAAGGCTGGTTCAGGGTTAAGGGCTCCATCCTCTTTGCTCGAGTGTATGTTGAGACAAAGGCTGGCTCCCAGGCTGATGGTGCAGACAACCGGGTGGTACGCGGCCCCATCTTTATGCGGCATGATACCTACTCCCGGAGGGTACTCGTTGATGAGGACATGATTAGGGCGCTTGTGAGGGCTAGAGACAAAGAGCTTGGCGGAGTTGTCGTCGGCAAGAGGGATCGAGAGCAGCCGCGACACGACTGGCTCCCCGAGCCAGGCTGGCAGAGGTGCCTCGAGGAGCCTGTCATGGACCAGGTCGGATGGCCACGTCTGTAAACGTCGATGAGAGAGTTGCTTCCACCTCGGCTTCGGCGCGCCTGAGATCTTGTCCAAAGTGAGCTTGCCAGTCCGGTACCGAAGAGTGGGAAATGATGATGCGCGCACCTTATCCAGAATGAGACGCTCTTCCTCTTCACTTATGAAGTCTGCGATGTAGTACGCGGTGGCAGGAAGGCGAGGTATCCTGGCCTGGGCCAGGGAAGAGGGGAGTGAAACTCCTGTGGGGGGAGCTACATGACCCATGGCCGTGGGAGGGGGCGAGGGACGGTCAGTGCAACCCAAACGGAATTGTTTGCACCCCAGAATGCTTTCTGCCCGGTCTGTCCAACTCTTTGACTCGATCTTTGGGTTGCCGAGACCTCGTGAAAGCATACGACTCAATTCCTCTGGTAATCTCGAAGGGCCCTCGTTCGCTCGTCGCCTCGCAGAGGCAGTACTAGTGAGTTACGGTGCGACCTAGAGACGGACGTCCAACCGTTCGGGTGCCGAGACAGTGCGCTGACAGAGTGAGCAGGCTGAGAAGAGTCTATGAATGTGTGAAGACTCTTGCTAAACAGCACGTTTGCTGTTGCGCCAGTCCTAGATCGAGTGGGCTGCCTCGTGGCTGAGATGCCGCAGGCAAGCAACCTTTCTGATGGATCCGTGCTGGTCATGCTGGTTAAGACCGGAGCAGGGTGAAGGTTGTTCTGGGTAAGGCTGGGGTGGGACTGAAGGGGCCTAGGGCCGGACAGGCTAGGGAGCTGGAGCTGGGAGCTCGGAGCTGAGAGCTTAAGAAGACGATGACTGCAGAATATCACCAGAACCGAACGAGTCAGAGAAGGTTCCGCATGCTGTGCGACGAGGCCCCTACAAAGCTTGAAGCCAAAGTGGTCCAAGTCAAGTTTCTGTCTTCACTTAGTGACAGTCGGACGAGATGATGGGATGGACGAGGCGATGTGTGCTCTGTGTGGTGTGACAGCTTAGCTGAGGGCAGAACCGAGGGAAATTGTTAGCCGGCTAACACGCAGACTAGGTTTCTCCTAACTACCCGGGCGAGCTAGTTGCCTAGGTCGGTAGTCAGGCAGGCTGTCCTTGGCCTACCACCCTGTCTTGTCTCTCGGTCTCCTTCAACTCGCTGCCACTATGCCGGGGTTGTATCGGTAGGAAGGCAAATCTTGATAAAAAAAGCCGGGGTTAGTGTGCCGTAGGCGACAAGAGTCCCTCGGATGCTCTTGCTGTCGTCTAACAAGCGACTATCACATTGTGCGATCGTACGCGAGTCGCCGAATGTTGCCAGGTGACAGACGGAAAGTCGGCTGTGAAATGTCCGGTACTGTAGACGCACTTGGGAGCGAGGACACGTGAAGTTCTCTAGGTTTGGTGGCGCTCGGGAGCTTATTTGCTATTCCTGTGGTCAGGGTGGCCTTGCGCGTCGGAGCGCCCTGGGCGGGGAAAGTATCAAAGTATCGCCTCTCTGCCTGTCTGCCTGGGTACAGTAGGTAATGCGAACGCGACGAGACAGAGACACGGGCGCACAGAATGAGGCGCAGTCAGTCTCAGGCTCTCACCAACGATCACTTGGAAGTAAGCAGGTGGCGAGGTAAAAGATAACCCAAGAAGGCAGGCTCTCAGGCACCAGGCAGTCAGGCAGGCTGGCAGAAGTCTGTACCTCGGAGGAGTCGTCATGTTTAAATCCTGGTGACGAGTTTCACCACCGTCTACTGTGCATGTGTAGACTAGTAGAGGGCCGTATTGCCGTACACAGACCAAGCGAGTGAACACATCATCCAGTCTGCCACTATGTGCAGCGGAATAGTGCAGGGCAAAAGGGCAAAAGGGCCAGGCAGGACCAGGCAGGGCTCGAAACGACAGCACAGGAGGTTGTCGCCTGCCGTATGCAGACTCAAGCTGCTGGCCAATCAGGTCAAGTGGCAATGGGAACGCGCAGGGAAGGCGCGGTGCGAGATCAGACTTGGGTCACTTCGAACCCACGGGAGAGGCAGGGGTCTAGAGGTACCCAGTCGGGGCTAGACAGGGGGGCCACCCAGCGAAAATCTCCATCTCCCGCCTGTTCCAGCCAATGGCACCGTCTTATCTCCATGGCTGTCTGTTGTCTGTCTGGTCTGTGTGTGTGTCTGTCTCCTCTGGCCCTCTCCTCTGCTCTTGCTGTCTGATCTTGTCTGTCAGTCAGTCTGGTCTGTTCTTGTCTGTCCGTCCGTCTCTTTCTCTGTGCGTCCCTCTTTTTTTCCTCTTCCAAGCTTTTGGTGGGTGGGTGTGGCCCTCCCCCCTTGACCTCCTCCCCCCTTCCCCCTCATGGACAGATGGCCCAGTCGTAGTGTGGTAATCAATACTGTGGTTTCTAGTCCGTAGTCCCGTAGCCTGCCTGCCTTATTGTGTGTCCCCCCCCACCCCCCCTACCCTGCCTACCCTGCCACCCGAACCAGGCTCTGTGGGCTCCGTCCAGTCAGTCCCAGTCCCGACCAGACCCAGGTCCAAATCCAAGGTGGTCCAATCCAATCCAGCCCAGCCAGTCCTGAGCCCTGGGCCCGTCCTGCCAGTTCAATTCAGAAAAGAAACCCCAATCTCTCTAGCCTCTCTCTAGACTCTTTCTCGCTCACTCACGCTCCGTTTGGGTCTTCCCGCCTCCTGCGTAGTCTTTTTTCTTCCAACCCTCCCGCATCCCACGATCCTCAAGGGGACACTCTGACGGCCACTGAGACATTATTATTATTAGTTTCTCAGTCTTTTCCATCCTGTACACTACTACTACTTCCTACCCGACCAGTGCCGTCCCCCGCGCGCCCGCACCGCTACCGCTAAAGCTACCGCTGCCGCTCCCGTACCAAATCGTACCTCACCGCATCCGCTGCAGAAACCCCCGTTGATCAGTCGTGCCTTGACCCGTCTGTTCGTTGGACTGGTCCTTGCCTCCCTCCTTTTCTGTGCGCGTGTGAGGCCTTTGTTGTTGCACTCCAAAGAGCTCCGACCGATTGCAGACCGACACCCACATCGCGCCGGCCCTCCAGCCTCTTTGATTTCCACCCTTCGACCGGGAGTCCTCGTGACAGTTGGCTTGGTTTCAGTCCACCCAACCCCGACCGAGTTGCTCGAGGCAACAGCGCCCGGACCATCCTGTCCCCATCAACGAACGACCTTGACTGACCTGGCCTGGCCAAGGTTCAGTCTTGTCCCTATCAGCTTGTCCTGTTGCTGCTGTTCCGTCCTGTCCTGTTCAGTCCCACAACCCCGGGCCTCTCTTCTCTCTTCTGGCACACTACACCACGCCACGCCACTCCACCTCAAACCACCTGGCTCGACGCGGTTCATCCAGCCTCTTGTCACCCCCGCCTTCAACTCCGTGGTCCAGAGGTGCCCATGATGGTGCACAGGAACACCTCACCTTCGAACTGAATGATATGGATGCGCAGAATGCTGCAGAGTCCGCCGCTACGAAGCTACCTGCTTCCACTTCCGCCTCTCCTAGGCCAGGCAAGGCTACCGGGCCGGATCAGGCCACCAAGCCACCACCCTCTCCGCCCTCCTTGAAGAAGAAGTCGCCGCTACCTCCAACGTCATCAGCTCAGGAATCAAAAGACCCCAAGGAGCCCAAGGAACCCAAGGAACCTAAGGAGCCGAAGCAGGCCAAGGAAGCCGACAGTCCCAAGGAATCTAGCGACTCCAAGGTCAGCCTTCCCGCCGCCGCCGCCACGCAAAACGATGATGAGACTGGCGCCGAGAACAATTCCGAGGCCGAGACAATCGTTCTTCCGGGCAAAGACGGCTCTCCCATCAAGAGCCGCAAAGTGATCAAGCGCGAAGATGCCAGTGATGGCGAGGATCGAAATAGTGTCATCGACATTTCCCCAGCGAAACGGAAGCCCTCCGGTGGCAAGAACGATGGTCATGGCACCAAGCAAGGCAGTAGCGGCGGCACCGGTCACTCGGCGGACGATGCAAAGCGGAAGCGACTGCTGGATCACCCACGGAGTAAGGACTCGAGTGGCTTGAGCTCGGCACCAGCATCTCCTCTGCAGCGCTCCCGCCAACAGTCAAGTGACATCCGCCAAGAATCAGAGGGCGACTCTGTACACGCGAGGCCGACCAAAGTCATCCCCAAGGAGAAAGAATCCAGAGATCGGGACAGGGACGTGCCGAGAGCAAAGTCCTCGGACAAGACAGCCACACATAAGCGGAAGGCCCACAAGGCAGAGTCTGACGATGAGGCTGACAACGAAGGCCACAAGATTCGCCGACGGAGGACTTCTACCTCGATAGATGCATCCTCGGCTCCACGCCCTCAATACAAGGATCGCGATCAAGTGAAGGCAAAATCCAATCATGACAACATTTCGTCGTTGCGGCAACGGTCAATTTCCCCACACCCTCGACTTCACCGACGAAGTGCGTCCACCCAAATCGTTTCGCAGTCATCCAGCGGTCTCAGCCAGAAGAAAAGGCGTGTTCCTCCCCCTCTCACCACCGATTATCACTCAGACGAATCCTCTGCAAGTGGCAGCCCTCACATCCGAAGCTCGACTATGCGCGGCCTGACGACACCAGCCACTGCTGATTCGAACATGTCATCTGCCAAGAACCCCGCCCACAAAAAACACGTCGATGCGCACGGACAAACGCAACTCGCAAAGGCATGTTCTCGCGGTGAATACGACAACGTGAAGCGAAGGCTTCAAGAGCGCCCACAGGACCTGAATTTTCCCGACTACGCAGGCAATACTCCACTGCAGATTGCAGCAATCAATGGCTACGATGATATCGTGAAGCTTCTCGTTGATGCGGGCTGCGACATCGATTGCGTAAACCACGACAAGGACACCCCGCTTCTAGATGCTGTAGACAACGGCCATCTCGACGTCATCAAGGTCCTGCTCGAGGCTGGAGTCAATCCGCGCAAAGCCAACGTCAACGGCGAAGAACCACTGGACCGGGTAGACGATGAGCTCGAGAACTGCGAAGAGATCCGTCAAGCGCTGATGGACGCCAGGAAAAAGCAGGGAGACCGTCGGCGAACCTCGGAAGAGCAACAAGACCAACAGGACAACAGATCACACGGCCCCGACAGCCCGCGGCGCTCGCCCGCCCTGGCCGACTCTGCCGCAGGCACCAGGAGGGGAGCCAGTTCGCGGTCTCACAAGCTCAGCAATCACCTGCTGTACATGCACATGGATGACAAGACCTTGCGGTCAGCAGCTGGTCGGGGCGACTTGGAAACCGTGGAGCGCATTCTCCAGGTTAGGGACAATTTCGACGACGCAGAATCCATGGTCGCTGCAGCGCGGGGTGGACATGAAACGGTCATGAATCTGCTTCTGGCACTTGGTAATGCGAACCCAGACCCTTCCCCGGTGGATTCGGAACGCCCAGAAATCGCAACGCCGATTTTGGCAGCCATTGGTCAAGAAAATATTAGGGTTATAAGATTGCTACTGGCTCAGTCAAACTTCGACCCGACCAGGAAATTCCGAGGACACACCTACCACGAGATCGCTCAGAAACGGCAAGGGCCAAATTGGAAGGAAGAAGAGCACATCTTGAAAGATGCATATGACGCTTATAAGCGCAACCACCGAGATCCTCACAAGAAATCTCCGAACCGGCGCGAGCTAGAGACCAAGCGAAGTGCCCGAGCGGAGTCCAAAGATGAACCGGCCAGAAGCCTGAAGCGGAAGGTCACTAGCCCCACGCGTGATGGCCACCGTGTCGCAACCGGGAAGACGCGCACGGCCGACAAGGAAGCCAGGGGTGTAGCCTCTGTCGGCTCGAAGAATGAAGAGCTGATCTCACCCAAGCGTGGGCCTGGAAGGCCGAGGAAGGACGACCGCGCACTGCCTACGATCGCCATATCGGACGGTGAGAACTCCCCTGCCAGCAAGTCGACCTCAAGCAAGCAGAAGCGCCCAGACATGGACACTGCCTCGTTCTCCTCCGAGGGCGAATCCAAGCCACGAAAAAGACTTATGTCAGGGAGGGATTTGAAGGAACAAAGGGAGAAGAACCGGCGCCACAGCATGGTGTCCAATGCTTCGTCTCTTCGTGAGCCCTCGAGCCCCCGTGACAGTCGCACCGACGACCCACCTGAGCCTCCAACCGAGAAATACCACGACCGCGCCAAGGCGCTCAAGAGGGATGAGTCGCGGGACAGGTTGTCCGTCTCCGGCGAGCATTCCAGCAAACGTAGCCGCACTAGTGCCACTCCGGACCGTGTGTCCGAGAAAGAAGGCGAGCCCGTCAAGAGGAGGCGGCTGGATGCCGAAAAGAAGGAGCGACTACCAAAACCGAGCTCTTCTCCAGATCGCAGCCGCAAATCGACCGCACCTCGTGATACTGCGGCTTCTTCAAAGCAGGACGAAAAGTCTACTCGCAAACACGGGGATCAAGTCGACAAGAAGGACTCAGTCAAGTCTCGGAAGTCTGACTCGGCATCGGATAGCAACCGGCGAGAATCCGGCAAGTGCGCGCCGTCGGACAAGAGTATCCATGTAAAGGCAGAAGATCCCGACATCGTGATGCGTGACGCAGACCAAGCCCAGGAGGAAGAGAACAAAGCCCGCGCGGCACGAGAGCAAGAAGAAGAGAAAAAGCGCCGCGCCGAGGCCGAAGCTAGGAAAAAAGAGAAAGAGGCCGAGGAGCGAAAACGCCGCGAGGAGGAAGAGCTCAAACGCCGCCAAGCAGAGATCAAGCAGCGCGAGGAGGCCGAAAAGGAGAAGAAGCGCCTGGAAGAAGAGGAGCGTAAGCGACGTGAAGAGGAGGCGAGGAAGAAGCGCGAGGAGGCCGAGAGGCTGCAGAAAGAGGAAGACGAACGACGCAAGGTGGAAGAGGAGAGGAAGCGCCTCGAAAGGGAGAAGGAGGAGGAGGAGCGCAAGAAGCGGGAAGAGCAAGAGCGGATCCGCAAGGAGGAAGAGGCTGCGGAGCAAGCTCGACGCAGGCGCGAGGAGGAAGAACGCAGGGAGCAGGAACGTCGCGAACGCCAGCGTGCGCTTAGGGAGGCTGAGTTGCGTAAGCGCGAGGAGCAGGAGAAGGCTCGTCTCGAAAAGCTTCCCGCGTTTCTGCGCTGGCTTGATCGCGGTGTCAACATCAGGAGCCCAGAGACGGCCAAGAGGTTCCGAATCCTCACAGGCGTCCGGTTCGACAGCATTCGGCCCGAGACAGCCGGCAATGACGAGGGACGTGAGCTGTGGATCTTGAATACGCAAGCTGCTCTTCTCTTGGGCGAGACCGATCTCCAGCTCAGTCGTTACTCGGGCTGGAACCACGTACCAGCATCCGACGCTGCAAAGTACGTCATACTCGGCAAAGGCAGACCCAGCTGCGGCCTCATCGACGCGGATGAATGGGACTTAGGCAGACAGCTTCCTGGCTACTACTTCGGCAAAGAACCGGGACAATTGAGCTTCAAGGAAAAGCGACAGCTCCAGGAGGAGTCCAAGTTGAAGTTCATGGCTATGGACCTGTTCTTTGTCAAGGTGAGCAGACTGTCCATTGTGTGTTCTTGAGAGGATTTAATTTTGCTAATGCGGCTCTAGTTGTCTGACCTTTTGTTCTCTGTCCCGAACATGACTCATCTCCGCAACCTCGAGATCGTGGTCATGTACGAGGAGATTCCCGAGACCGTAGAACAGTACGAGCAAGGGGAGTACCCGTCTCGGTGGAGAGATGATCCCGACGCAGACCGGTACATGGGTTTCTGTCCACGACCCAAGTACTATGTCAACGGTCAACTTGTCCGCGAAGGCAAGGTTGATATCAACACTGTCAGCAGGACGCCGTGGCCGGAACAGCGGGTACCCAGGAGTGGGTTGACGGCGGTATCACCCACGAATCCGAACTACGTGCGACTCGCGAAAGAGCAAGGCCTCAGTCATCTCTTCTCTGGCCTTAGGACACCTCCCAACACCACTGCTGCACGTGCATCTCCCGGTCAACTCTTCTCGCAGCGAGCATTCCAGGGTGCAAATGGCGACCTGTCCCCGCCCCAGTCCGATGCCACGACCTTCGTCAACGGCGATGGACACCAGCCGCGCTCGTCTACAGGGTCGGCGGGTGAGCAGGAGAAACCAATGGTAAATGGCACCACTGGGCGCATCCCACCCAGCAACGATGCGATCGACCACTGATTCCTGGACTGTTTGCCCGAATTTGACCGCGAACTTTTCGTTGCCGACTCACATCTTGGCAGGATTTGCCCCCGTGTCCAATTTTGGATGTCGGAGCAGTTGGCTGGATCTCTCTATGAACATCTAAGCGATAGGATGTGTGGTATGCGCCCTTGACCTCGATACCGGGGCCAGGGCAAAGTTTCATGGGAATTACCCTGTTACTCCAAAGCAGCAAGGCTAGTCGAGTCGACACGATCGATAGCTCTGGGCTCTTGGATGGGTGTTGCGGTTCTGTGTGGAGGATGGCTGGGGTCCATCGTCACCTGAGAAATACATCAAGAGAACTCTTGTGTATGCTCCCAACTGAAGACAAGTTGGAAGATGGCTTCATTCTACGAGGTGGCTAACCATCGTATACAATTATGTACCTGCATCAACATAGCATGGCGATGAGCAATGAATTGAGAGGAGACAGCCGATTTGGTTGTCGAAAGACAAGAATTGCGAACTTGGGAGTGACAATATGACATGTTTTATGTGACATAGGATGCTGTGACTTGGCCTAATACAGAACAACGGACGACGCGGCTGCCTCGGGACACTGAGGAGCTCACTCCAAGATTGCCTGATGAATGTCCTTTGTTGCTGATTGCCTGGTAATCTGTTGCGTCCGAGGTGTCTCGCTCACAAGTGATGAACTCGGGAGGAAGGCGGTGACATCAGCGGGGCAGAATTTTGCTGAGGCTCTCTCTCTTGGTGCCCCTCGACAGCCCAAGTTAATCCGTTCCTCTCTCGTCAAGTACAACAAACGCAGGCACAAAACGCCACACGGTCCGCAATACGAACAGATTCGAATACTTTACCATTTGCTCTGATCTCTTTAGTGGCTTGTTGCCCGACAAGACGCCGCAAAGATGTCGACCACGGTGGAGAAGGTCGGTAGTGATGCTTTGTTTGCGACGAGACTGCCATGGCTGACCACATCCACTACAGATCAAGGAGATCGAGTCCGAAGTGCGTTCAACCCCCGAATAGACCCATACTTCTCGACAGTCAAGGCCTCTCGATGCACGATGGCTGCCCTCGCCCGCGCCCCGTCGCCAACGAGACACGAGATCGTGGCTGTGGACGGGCGATATGATACTAACAGCATGTGACAGATGTCTCGAACCCAGAAGAACAAGGCAACCTCGTTCCATCTGGGCCAACTTAAGGCGAAGCTCGCGAAGCTCAAGAGAGAACTACTCACACCGTCAAGTGGGGGTGGTGGCGCCGGCGCCGGCTTCGATGTTGCCCGTACAGGTGTTGCGAGTGTTGGGTTTATCGGGTTCCCGTCCGTAGGGAAGAGTACACTCATGAACAAGCTGACGGGCCAGCACTCCGAGACGGCCGCGTACGAATTCACGACCCTGACGAGTGTGCCGGGCCAAGTGATGTACAACGGCGCACCGCTGCAGATCATCGATCTACCCGGAATTATCGAGGGAGCCAAGGACGGACGAGGTCGTGGGCGGCAGGTCATCGCGGTCGCAAAAACATGCCACCTGATCTTCATCGTGCTCGACGTCAACAAGCCGCTGACGGATAAGAGGGTGATCGAGAACGAGCTGGAAGGGTTTGGGATCCGGTGCAACAAGTCCCCGCCAAACATCACGTTCAAGAAGAAGGACAAGGGCGGGCTCAACATCACCAGCACCGTCCCGCTGACCCACATCGACCACGACGAGATCAAGGCCGTCATGAACGAGTACAAGATATCTTCCGCGGATATCGCCATCCGGTGCGACGCGACCATCGACGACGTGATCGACATCCTGGAGGCCAAGAGCCGGAGCTACATCCCCGTTGTCTACGTGCTGAACAAGATCGACGCCATCAGCATCGAGGAGCTGGACCTGTTGTACCGGATCCCCAACGCGGTGCCCATCAGCTCCGAACAGGGGTGGAATATTGATGAGCTGATGGAAGTAATGTGCGTTTCCTCCCGGTCCCTGCTTCCCTTCTCGGGTCATGATTTGCCCAAATTCACCCAGATGTTCACGGCAGCGTTGGTCTCTCGTTGGCGTTGGGACATCTTTCGCCGTCATTTGTTCGGTATGCTAACGAGATGGGATTGCGCTGCAGGTGGGAGAAGTTGAAGCTGGTTCGGGTCTACACCAAGCCCCAGGGAAGGATGCCTGATTATTCTGCACCTGTCGTGCTCCGTTCCACGAGATGCACGGTGGAAGATTTCGTAAGTTCCAGAACTGGTCGCAAATCTCCTGAGCTGTTCCACCGCGGTCAGGTGATGGTCAGTTCCGTTCTGACAGCACGTCACAGTGCAACGCTATCCACCGCAGCATCCTCGAGCAATTCAAAACAGCCATCGTGTACGGAAAGTCTGTCAAGCATCAGCCCCAGAGAGTGGGGCTGGCGCACGAGCTTGCAGATGAAGACATCGGTGAGTGTTTCCCCGAGCGCGTAGCCTCGCCAGGCGCCGGCAGATTGTGGTGGGGACAGGCTTTTCAGTTGCTAATTCGAGTTCTCGGTCAAGTTACGATCCAAAAGCGATGATTTGTTGCCTCGACGACAAATTACTAACGGAGCCACAAAGGCTCCAGCCGGACTGTCAACCACCTGCTGCCGGTCGTCCCTTCTACGTGAGCAGACACGACTCGCTGGGCGAAGACCGTTGCGCCGAGACGGGATCATCTATGACAGCGATTGCACTCGCCAATTTCGGGGAATTTCAGGTTCAAGTCGGGTGGAGACATTCGCCATAAAGCTAATCCTCAACTCCTGTCCCTGCATCAATCCTTACAGTTCGCGGCTCTGTAGGCATCGATGCATCCGCCAGCGCGGCTGGACTGAGAAAAGCAACAGCCTGCCAGCTTAGCTTGAAACATGGGAACGCCTGCACGACGTGAGACTTTATCAATCAGATACTGCGGCATACTTGTCGAAACCGGCAAGGCGAGGTTACAAGTGAAGGGGACGTTCCTTGGGGTGGGATCGATAAAATGAATGCAAGATTCGCAAAGCTTTACGTTGTTTGCCTACCCTGAACCTCCCAGCCACGTTGCCTCCCCGGTGTTACATTGTTGGACATCTAACTTCCCTCGAATCCTGCGTGTTGTTGTAGCGGCCCCAGAGCGTGGAGCAAGTGCAGCATCCGAAGTCTGATACTGGGGGACCGGACGGTTTGGGCGCAGGTGGTCGTCTCAACACGCGATCTGCTCGGCCGGCATGCTGCCCTTTGCGGGCAAGGCCAGCGGTCAAGCATCAAGCATCAAGGGTTGTTCTTTGTCTTCATGCGCGCAGATTAGAGCCAGCGGCATCTGATGCTGATGCTGATGCTGATGCCATTGCCCGCGGTCGAGGGCCCTTCCTTCGGAGGGAGGTTCAACACACGCACACACTCGGTCAACCCAGATAGACTGGGCAACCTCGACGGGCAAGCGGGGATGCCATTCCGGTTTCTTGTTCCTCTCCTCACGCGGGCAGGATGGTTCTGCGCGATGACACCGCGGGCACCGAGCTGCCGTTCGCTACGTTACGCGGCCTGCGGGAGTGTCCTCTGGGCGAGGGAGCTGTTGCTCTGGCCGCCTCTCGGTATCTTTGGTGGTATTCCTTAGCACGCCCCCTGGGCGAGGGAGCTGAGAGCTGTTTCTCTGTTTGCCTCAGCACTGTTGGTATTCCTGAACACGCCCCCCTGGGCGCATTCAGCCTCTCGGACCACCGTCATGCCTGTGAGCCGACTCTTCTCGACCAGCTTCCGTGGCCAGAAATAGACTCAGGGGCTGGAAGTCAACTCATCTCTTACGGGCGTGCGATTCCGCAATCGCTCAGAGGAGCATCAGAGGAGCATCAGGTCCTGGTGCGCATCAAGATCACACGGGACATCAGAACAGACGAAAATCTTGCCGAGGATGAGCACCGGCAACAGCGCGATCATGATGGCAGCAGGGACAGGTAAAGCTTGGGGAAGCCCAGAAGTCGTCTCCACCCACCATTCGGAATCTTTTAACCAATGGGACTTATTGACGGCTCTCGCTTGAATGGCCCTGCTCACTGCCTACACCATCCGAGGATTTGGCCTTTCACAGGGAACCTCTTACCGCCGCATTCGACCTCCACGGCCTGAGTACCTCGCATGAGTGGTGCTCTCCTCACGTCAGAGGCGGGGGAGAGGGGACCGCAGGTTCTGGGCTTGAGCTGCCTCCCCTGTCTGCCCGCCTGCGGCCTTCCTCGATCCGCTCGTCGCCAGCTTCGACGACCCCGTCAGCCTCAGATTTTCTTCATTTTCATTTTCATTTTGCCACACTAGCCGCGATGACATACCCGCGGCCGTGATGCGAATTTCGGAGCTTTCACCACAAGTTAAGCGACTTGCTGGAAACAGTCCTGGCCTGTTGCTCGGACCCTCCTCAGCCGGGGCGATGGAGAGAACGAGGTTATTAAACGTCAACGCGCGGTGTAATGCACGCGCGTGTCCGCATATCTGTGTGCCTGGACCTAATAGAATCCACAAGAGTCCATATTTTCTTAGCGTCTTGCGGGAAGAACATCAAGCGCGAGATCAAGGGGGGAAAACGTCGTTGCTTGGGCCGAAACAAGTCATCGCCGTCCGTGCTCTTATCCCCTTTTTTTTTTCCCTCTTCTCTGCCGGTGCCTGACTACCTGGGCTGCCTGACAGCGCGATCCCCGTCAGTTGGGGCTTGGGTAGCCCGTCGCCAGAGGACACAGCAGTGGGCACAGTACAAACATAGCTGCTCGTGGGTACTAAGGCACCAAGGTACCCAATGGTGGATCATGCGCTCGTACCGTGCCTAGCGGCCGCGGCTTTCATCGCATTCCACATGCGATCCCAGCTCACTGTAATAACTGACTGATCTTGAAGGGTTTCACTTCAGCGGCTCTGGTTCACGTACAATAAATCCCCAACCCAGAGTGTCGGGCACGCCAGCTTCCCTAAGCTTGGACACCGGGTTCTGTCCGCACAGCCGTGGGGCTATTCCCACTGGATCAACTCGGCCGGTGTCAGCAAGCAGCCCCTCGGCGATCCTGTGTCGGCCGGGCCCTCGGGGTCTGCCCTAGGCAAGGCAAGCCTGGATAGCCTTGCTACAAGGTTCTTGACAGCAAGCTCATCTGTTGAGCGATTGGCTCGTCAGATGCAGACCTGTTAAAAGAATCCCACTCTGAATCGACGCATGAGTGCAACCTAGTGATCCATTCTGGTCGAACTTAGATGACTTGATATCGAAGGAGCACGCGCAGAGCGTATCTTCGTTTCGTCTCGAGGTCCACCGCCAAGTTCGTCTTGCTGCTTGCGGACAAAGCTAGATTACCACACAGTCCTCGCTGCCCTCTCTGGCCTCTCTGGGCCACCAGCGCCCCCGGACGGCTCGCCTGAGAAGCAAAACACGCAGACTTTTCTGGGCACGATTCGCGGGGAGCTTCCCGCACTAGGCCCTAACAGTTCCCTCCCTCCACTAGCATGTACCTGGAAGGGCTCCCGTCAGGCAGGGGTCGCGATAGCAGCCGGCGAACTGGAATACAAGCCGGACCCGTCTCGAATCGCTAGGCTCTTCTGGCCCTTCCGAGTGGCCTGACTTCTGTCAGAGTACAGCGCGGCCCTGACAGGCGGACCGTCCTGCGCTGAGCTGGGGTTCCGGGGCTCGCACAGCATATCGTCCGCTGCCGTCCCTGAGGCTGTCCGCCCTCGGTTGGACCACGAAGTCGACGCGGCAGCGCGGGCGTCCCAGAGTTGCGGATCCCGCTCCATCTGAGGCACCGGGTCGATTCTATCGACGCCGATCGACGCATGAAATAAAAGTCTCTCAATGCACGATAATATAAACCTGGCTCCTCTTTCTGGTAGCCTGGTAGCCAAGCCGTGCCGCTACTTGCGGAAATAACTGCTACTATAGCGACCGCTTCAAGCCCGTGCCCAGGGAAAAGCCTTCACCACGGCAGGCTTTCACCCCACTCCCGCAGTCGCAATGGCACGTCGTCCCTCATGTCTCATCGAATTCCTCTTTGGTACATCCGCATGACACAAGCCAGGACAGCGACGATCCCGAAGCCCAATCCGGGGTGCTCCCAGACGATTCCACATTGCTTCCAGCAACTCGACGGCCTGTGGCGTCGCGTGGAATCGTGGACACGAGAATTTGTCGATCCTTGTCGTCATGCAATGTCAACGCCACACCTCTGCAGGAACAAAGGCCATCTTGACAGCGACCCGCGAGGGGATGCAAGGCAGAAGGCAGCTCAGGAGCCTTGTTCTGAGAGCCCTAAATCGCTTGCTGGCATTGCCGGCAAGCCATCGCCTCCGTACAGCGAGCGCACAGGGGATTTTTGACCCAGTGGCTTGCGACTAATCAATCTCACTGCGGGTCACCTGGACTCGTCCATTCGGGGAATACTGTAGATCCGCCCCCCGCCCCTGGACAGAGCTCCCTGAGCAGGTGCCAGTGGGTGACCTTGGCCATGCCGGCCGCAACTCTCTCGCCCTGTGGCCCTGTGGCCCTGCGCGACAATGTAGCCCACCGGGCCGCGTCGAGTCTTGTGCACACAATGCGGTTTGTTCCATGGTCCTGGGCGAGGTCCAAGTTACAAGACCTCGTTCGTCGCATGCAGCTTGGCCAACATGGGCTCAAAATCTGTCCAGATGCGCAACGGAACCACACACGATCAGCGGCATCTTGACCTACTTTTGACTGGAGCTTTCCGCCCGATTCAGCACCGCCGCGGTTTCCCCGGTGAGGATCTCGAGAAGCCAAGCGGGAAAGAAGTACCGCTTCGAACCCACTAGGTGTGCTAGATTGGTCGGGCTCATTGCCAAAACCGTCAACGCTCATAATAGTGGCCATGATGAAATCTTGTCTATTCATTTCGCCGGACCGCCGGATAGTTTCAGCGTGGCCATGCCTCGCGGATTGCGATTGCAGCCTCGAAGAACTCAAAACAGCACGAGCAGCATGCATCCACATTGCGAGGCTGGTGAGACCCGGTGACGAAGACTCATCTGAAGGGGTTTCATTAAGGAAAGCGGGTACTGGGAGCCATTGCAAGTGGAGCCCCTGGCAGCAAACCCTGGCTCGGTCCACCTATGACGGGAAGCCTCTTTGGACTACAGTACATACCGCTGCCCTGGTGATTCGCACACCTTGGACGACTTCTCACACGGTGGTAGTACCACTGGCCGAATATTGGGGAATGCAATTAACGCGCTGCCGTTGGTTGGGCTCCTTCTGCGCAGGACGCAGGAGCTGGGACTGACCGACCACTCCCGACGCAACTCACGACATGTTCCTTTTCCTCAGTCCCCATCGCCATGATCTTCCCGCGGAGCTGATGGGGCATCTGTTCCGACCCGAGGACGTAATTGTGGATTAGGGCATTCGCCCTCCTGGCTATAGGGGACGAGAGCCGGCCAGGTCTCTACCTTGCGGGACGTGGCTCGATCCTTGACCTTATATCATATGTACATGGTCTTCCTGGTACCTTGATGCGCACCCGACGCAGCTGCGGTACCATCCCGCATGTGCCTTTTGACCCCCCTGGCAGCTATAGCTTCCTGATGCAACACTCTTATACCTTGGGCTAGCTGCTAGACCTTCGCATCACTGTCTCCCCACACCAGACCAACCCCCAGACAGTCTCTATTGATCCGTCTCGCTGCCTCCATCTCGCGGCCCTGGTCCTGAGCCCTCCGAGTCTGCCCCCCATTCTCTGCAACCCTCCCAGACGGGGGGTCTAGCATTACCCTTGCCGGTACAGACCGTCCTGCAAACATACATGTAGCCGTGGTGCGGCCCATCACTTGGTCGTCCTGCACCTCTCTACAGGTCAGCTACAGTACATCAGCGTTTGCAAACTGCATGCGACGTCTGTAACTGCAGTAGGCTCATTTCTATCGTTGCGAGCCATCTGCCTGTCACTGCTCTCATCTGCCATTCGTTTGTCTGGACCAGCATCTCCGTCGGGCGTCTCATCGTTTGGCCATGTATGGCGGACAAGACCGCCTGAACAACGTAAGCCACCTGCCCACATCTGAGCGAACCCCCCCCCTCGCACACCCGGCAAGAAATCCAGGAAAGCCCGAAGCTGTCTGCGCGACTATGGGCGGCATCGGTCGGATTAAAAGAGGCGGCTGAGGAAAAAGGAAACTAACAACGCGCATTGGCTTAGCAACGAGACCACCAGGACGGCCCTACTGCTGACATCGGCGAGGTAGAACAGCTGAGGATCGATATTTTATGAAGGGTGCTCAAGCTCTGTTTCGAAACATCAGAGGGCCTCCGGGAAGCTTTGGGCTTGAACTTTCCTGTGCCTCGTTCTGCCCTTGGGGTGGAATAGTCTCGGCGTGCATTGCATCTGCGCCCTCTCGTTTGGGACGCGCGCACCCCAGAGTACCGCACCATCAACGTCGACGGCCGCCACAGCTGTCGACGACACAGTGCCTCTAACCTAAGGGAGACTCGAGTCCATTACACAGAGCCATCCAGGAACCAATTGTCGTCATCTGATGCATGCCGCCTTCCGTACATGAAGATCAATCACATCAGTCCTGTCGGGTACAGAGATATCCTCCCCCACACTTACATCCCATACTCCGGGTCGCGCACCCGCCCCTCTTGTCCTGGGAGTTCCTAGCAAAATCTAGATTTGCATCTGGCTTCACTTCGTCCTCGAGGCAAAATACTTTCGAGTAGGAGGAACCTCGCACAACACCTCGGGACCGACTGGAGTATACACAGGATGCACAACCAAGGAGGGATAGGAGGATCGTCAAGCATGGACCCAGAAACCCACCTCGCTCACCACGAGCAGACCTATGGCCATGACCAATGGAACGACCTGAGCCCCTACATGCAGACGACAATGTCAGAGTACGGCGGCGGTTTTGGCTACATGCCACCGATCTCACACGGACTGCCGTCCGAACAATTGGGCCGGATGCCGCCGTCGGCAACTCCTCCACAGCAGCCGTTACCTCAACAGCATTCGCAACCGGCGCACCATCCAACGCTGCCAATGCTGATGGTGCCGTCACATCCGACATGGCCGAGCATGCTCACGAACCCAAACGGATACAACACGTCTCCCCCCGTCGCAATACCCCCTGCATCGGCGCCGATCCAGTCGCTGAAGACCTCGAGGCCGGTAGCACCGCCGATGGCATCGCAGCCCAGAAAAACGCTGACGGACGACGACCGCCGCCGCATGTGCCAGTATCACATTGACAACCCTTCGATGAAGCAGACCGAAATCGGTGCGCTGTTTGGCGTGGAGCGAAGGTGAGGAAGAAAACCAAAGACCGCTGCGTTATCCTGCGTTGTCGGATCTGCAGAGCCCATCTCCCACTTGCGAGAACCTGGCTAATTATTTTCCTCTAGCACTGTGTCTAAAGTCCTCAGTCGCAAGGACAAGTGGCTCAATCCAGAGGACCGCAGCAGCTCGCCAATCAAGAAAAGCAAGGGCAAGATTCCGGACATCGACAAGACGCTGGCCAACTGGCTGCGCAACGAGCAGCACAAAGGCCGGCGCGTGTCAGACGCCGAGATACAGGAGCAAGCCCGGATGTACGCCCGTCCATTCAGGGAGGCGGAGACGAAAATCAACAACCCCTCGTGGCTCGAGAAATTCAAGCAAAAGCACGGCATGGGAGGGCGCTTGATCAGGAGGGCCTCCGAGACGAATATCCCCAGTGCCGTTGGAAAGCTGTCGACTACATCGCCAACGCTGGCAAATTCGCAGCCTACTAGCTCCATCTCTTCGGCTTCCCCCGTGGCGAACCACTCTGTCTCGCCCTTTTCGGCTGGGCCTCGAGTAGGAGGAGATGACGACAAGGAGAGTGGCAGCAGCGGGATGATGATGGACTTTTCTGCGCCGTCATCGAGCACAGCTGGACCAACATTCAAGTACCCCTCGACAAACCAAAGCAGTACATCCCTGAGCAGCAGCGGATTCGCATCGGACACTGGAGGCTCGTCTTTCTCTGAAAGCACCATGAGCCCCACAGGCGGGGGACAATTCACATTTTCTCCAGACCCCAACATGGGAGGGTTTTTGTCATCAGATCACTCACAAGCAAGGCATATACCACCCGGGGGCCCTAATTTCCAGAGGCCGCGGAGCCAAACGTTTCCGACACTTGATTTAGAGTACATGAACGACACATCGAACCACGACCACAACGATCCCGTTACGCCCAAGTTCCCACAAGGCCAGCATGGAGTCCCGTCGACAGCACCCTCCTCTGCAATCGAGTCTCCCGCCCACGAGTTCGCATCGGCTGGACCATTTGGAATCGACAACACGATGGCATCGCCTCACCACCAGGGCCACCACGCACTCCGGCACAGCAGCAGCGCCAGCAGCCTGCAGGGACGGCAGCAGCAAGGCGCAGGCGGCACGACGCCCATCATCGGCAGCGCTGCGATGTCCTCGGTCGCCTCGTCCCCTGTCTCTCCCACACAGGAGGATGCAAGGCGAGCCGCCGACACGCTGCTTTCCTTCATCGCGAACAGCGGGCCAAACGCTTTCGTGGACCAGAGCGACTACAACGCGGTGATCCGGCTGACGGAGAAGCTGAGGCTGCACCAGCAGGCACAGCAGGCTGCTGCGAGAGGCCAGCAGGGCATGGGCGGCATGCAGCTGGGCGGAATCCCCATGGGACTGGGCATGGGTGGTCTGGACCGGATCCCTGAGGGGGACGCCGAGATGGGAAACACCGGGCAGCACCTCGAGGATGGGGGCATGGTCAAGCACGAGGGAACCATGGTATGAGGCAGAACCGGCGCTCTCCTCTTCCCCTTCCGGGGCCGGCGCCATTTCCATTATCATCACTGTACGTGTTCTCTTTCTACTCTTCTCCGCTATCGCGCACCTTGCTCGCCTCGCAATCCTTCGCGGAAATCACCGCGAAAGATATAGGGAGGGGGGCGAGACCGTACCCCGAAAGAGCAGGGGATGCAGCATTTGGTCGGAGCGGAAACACCCACGAAAAAGCAATCCATGGTCCCCACCAGCTTACACGTTTCCTTGGTTCTCACAGGACACACACACACACACACACACACACTGCTACGGCGTCTGATTACAGCGGGAGATTTCCACTCCCTCCACGGGGAACCCAGGATTGAGGGGGGCAGCAAAAAAAAACAACAATCATCATCGAATACCACAACCATCGGACTTTACACATGAGCACGACGTCTCGCGACGTACAACCGATCCCCCGAGGGGAGACCAACCAAAAAAGTTCACCAGTCAACCACGAAGACAGCTTCCGCCCTCAAAGGCTCCAAAAATTATTATTATCCTATGATTTTCAATACCCAACCGTCATCAGTACGACCACCCCGCGCCACCAACTGCGTCCAACCACGAGCTTTACACACACAACTCGTGTAAGACGCGAGCAAGGTCGGTCTCTATTTACACACTCCCACAACAATATATACATATACCCCGGACTTTTCACGGCCAAGGAAAGAACTCTCCCGCTCACGCGAAAAAAAATCGGAAGGATTTTCACAAACGCCTCTCCCTTTCTCTTCCAGAGTCTCTTTCAGAGATTCAACGCCCCCGTTTCCCCCCAGCCCCAATTATCTCGGTATTTTTCTTGCTCCCCCTTCTCCTTCTCGCATATTTCAACAGTCCTCTTAGGACGGCTTGGGGGGGGGGAAGGGCGCCAGGGGGTTCGCCGGCATTTTGGTCCCCCATTTCATCATCTTTTCATATATATTCTTCGGTTCATTTTTATTTCATTTCTTGTCTTTCCTTGATCTCCTCTTAATCTGTACTTCTCTGGACAATTTTTCTTTATTGGGGTTTTCTATTTCTCCTTATCACCCTTTTTCGTTTACCCTTTTACCTACATGTGTGCTTGTTCGATGAAGGGACTGGCCGGAGGAAAGATACCTACCGATTGCAAGGTTGTGGGCAGGGGAGGACAGGGACGGACGGACGGACGGATGGGATGAAGCTGGGTACGACGAATGTCGTTGACCATGGTCGCAGAGATCAAGGGACAATCGATACCCTATGGGGGAACTTGGGGACACCCAAAGGTCAGGATACTTTGGAGGGGGGGAGGGCACAAGGCACAAGGGCAGGATGGTGTAGGGTACGGGATGCATGGATGCATAATTGGGGGATGGTGCAGGACGGACAGGGACATGAGGCGACCCCAAGGGATTGACATTGGCTCGGCCTTTCGCACCCAGGAACAAATGTTGGATCTCGATTTGTGAGAGGGTTCTTCTAGCATGGGGTGCGGCTTGGAGGAGGGGTGTTCGAGGTGTCAGCCCTTGGTTAATAGATACTGTATCTAGGTAGGTTATGTGCCCATGCCCAGGAGAGGGCCAAGCAACACAGAAGGGCACACACACATCCACACATCCACACATCCACACATCCACACATCCACACATCCACACATCCACACATCCACACATCCACACATCCACACACACATATCTACAGGGGATTAGCATGGGTATAGGTAAATGGTGTTATTGGTTTTTTTATTTTCTTTCTCCCAGTGGAGGTTGGTGGTGATGGATGGTGTTACTGGATGAGGGGGCGAGGGGATGGTTTCCACCCACACGCCCCCCCTCTACTATGTATGCAGCCGGCACCAATTAGCAGCACCCCCCATCACCCCTCCCAGCAAACCTTCAATGGGAACAAAGGAAAAAGAAAAGCCAACCAAGCCAACCGACAAACCCTCCATCCCTAAGGGCGGCTATCTGCATATTCTGGACTCGACGATAAGCAAATCATAATCTACCGACCCCAAAAAAACATTCCGTGAACAAGAAAAAAAGCACACGCATATTGTGAATTGTGAATTGTCTCCCAAATAGGTGGTGTGCTCCCTTTTTCCCTTTCCTGCCCCATGCATGCATTTGGTTTTGACTATTGAACTTGGTTTGATAGTGGTGGTGATGCTGTTGCCCGGCCGCCTGCTTGCATCAATGGTGCCTAGTATGTGAATTACCGGCAGTTGGAGTGCAGGAAGAAAAAGAGAGAGAGAAACTTTTGCAAATGAATGAAAGAACCATTGGCAGCTGAGGGGGGAACTCAATTAACTTGATTGATTAATTGGCAGATCGGTTAATTCTATTGTGTCTCTCCTGCAAGCTATTATCGACCTGCATCAGAACCTTCCTTCACTAGCGGCACTCGATCAAGGCCGCGGGTACGGCTGCCTTGCGGCGCAAGGTAGGTCTTGGCGGATTGGTTTGGTTGGGTTGGGCAGGACGGGCGGCTGCTTGTAAACCACCAACACTACTGTAGGTAGACCAGAAGGGTGACGGCGGGACGGGACCAGAACATGGCGTTCTCTGGGTCGGCCTCTAAACTATCACTGGCAGGCGACAGACAGATAGGAGGGCACAACGGTCGAGGAATCCAGTCAGCCAAGTCAGGTGTGCAGTAGATGTGAATGATCAGTCAAGTTTTTAATCAACCCAGGTGCCGCGGAGCTAAGAAAGCTGGCGGGTTGCTTGTTTGCGGTTGGGTACGTGCATACCAGGCAATAGACTATACTACCATGCACACCCGCGTCCCAAGCAGGCACCTGAGAAGGGGTATACCTAAAGTACAATGCATACGTACATACATTGAGGGGGAGGGGTCCAACCAGAGAAGCCCGCGGGCGGCCGTGGCTTGCTTTCCTACTTGCTTTGCCTGCTCGCCCATCCGCCCTATACAAGAAGAAGTGACCTGCTCTAGCCCGAAACACTCGTTCCCGAGTGGGCCAGAAGAGGAAGAAGAAAGAATGAAGTCTTTTCCCCGGCGGGGGAGGGAGGGGGGCAAGGTGTGGCGCGACATGGGTAGGGACAAGAAATTGCTCCTCAACTCAACCTCTCCTCCCACAGCTCGACGACACCCTTCTCGGCCAGTTCCGGCACCAGCCTGACAAGAATCAGCTCCAGGGCGCCGTACATGAGGTGCTTGTTGCAGTAGGGATCGCTGAAGACGTCCAGGATTCCAGCTTCAATTTCGGAAATGATGCGCGCGTCCGGGTCCAGTTCCTGCTGGTGGTGCTGCTGCTGGGGGAGCTGGTGGTCCACCCCTGGGCCGTCGCCGTTGACATGTGCCCGTTGGTTAGCAGAGGCAGGGTCGCCAGGGTCGCCAGGGTAAGCGGCCCTGTCGCTGCTGTTGGTGTTGGTGTCAGTGTCAGTGTCAGTGTTGGTGTTGGTGTCGGCGTTGGGGGCCGGACCGGACCGAGGCTGCGGCTCCTCGTCACCGGCGGCCCTGTTGAGCCATCGGGCCAACCACGCCGCGGCGCTGCCGCCAAAGAACAACCTGCCGACTGGCCTGGGCGCAAGGGCCCACAGCGCGCTAGCACACCTTCGTCGCAGCGCGAGCAGTTCGTGGTTCGACCCGGGCGGGAAGAGCGTTGGTGTGCCCATGGCGTTGTTGGGGAACAGCGCCCCACGCAGGTTGCGCAGGGCCGTGGGCACGAGTGCCGGGTCAAGGACGTGCCGCCGAATCGAGTCGGAGAGGAGCCTGTATCGCGGGGTGGCGCGAGCGCCGCATGGTTAGCAAAACGAATGGGTCGCACAACGGGAAAACAGGTGTGTGCATGCAGCGATTCAAACCGGCTCAATTGCTGGGGGGCATGAGGTGCAGCTTGGGATCGCTAGATGGGCCAGGGCAGTTCGGTTTGGTCAGGGAGAATGGAATAAAAGATAGGGGGAAACGGCAGGAGACTGCGATCTCATAACCACAGGGTGCTGGACGCGACGAGGATGTCACCGTCCAGGAAGCAGGGCGTGCTAGCATGAGGCCCTCGCAGCGCAAAGTGCGGCACGAGACATGTGCTCCCAGGGGGAGGGGCTGCGCAGACTGGCGAGGCGGTCACCCTTCGGGCAGAATTGACCGGTTTGTAGAAGCAACAGGCGAGCAGCATCGAGTCCCTGTGATCCCGTGCGGGGACGGGTCCGAGATGGTGTGCAGCACACGGCTCGGTGATCAGGGTCAAATAGGGCCAAGCCGATGGACAGCTTGCTGGGGGCCCTGGCCATTCCAAGTCCCCAATGGTGTCCCCCCAGCCCAGCCCAGCCCAGCCCAGCCAGCCCAGCCCAAGACCGCCCTGTCTCTGTCATCCCGCAAGCCGATGCGGCATACCGGACGGCGGTCCAAGTTATCAGACGACGGGTGGAATTCGCCCTGACAGTGGGGGGTGGGCAGGACGCAGGGCCAGTGCTCCGGCGAACAAGACCTCCGTCATTGGGCAGCCATGCGCCCTGCAGCAGCCTCCCGTTGGGAGTATCGAGGTCCCTGGCTATAATGACGCTGGCGTCCAGACCGAGTGTCTGTAGGATGGGCGAGTTCGCGACGGGCGCCGGTCACCGCTATGCATGGGCAGCACCTCGCGGGAGAAGTCAACGCAACGTGCGCCTTTTTGTCGCGGCACTGTCGTGGGTCGTGGGTCTGGATGGATCCCATAATACCCATTGGGAATGGTCGGGTCCAACTCCCGGAAGTTTGGCAGGGCGAGGGCCAGATGAAGAAGGGCCAGAGGGAGACAGAATGTAACGCGCAGGGCGGCCGGCAGGCTAGTGGAGCGGCTCGCATCCATCCCAACTTCACAGGGCGCCCATGCGGATTCTGGCGAAAGTGGTTGTTGATCAGCCGGTCGACCCTTGCAAAGGAGCCCTGGACTTGGATGACGGGCGCGTAACCGCAGCTCGCTGCTGGACCGCCGTGCAAGCCTGCCGTGGGCCTATCGCTCAATCGGATGCGTGCATGGCGGCCACATGCCGCAATTGGCCAGCCGGGCCAGCCATCTGGAGAACAGCTGCATGAACCCAGGCACATCGCATTTTGCGGTGGCTTTGGCGGGGCTTTTGTGGCTGCCGATTTGGCCGCAGCGCATCTCCGGGGCGTGTTCCACGGCAGGCCCTGATGACTCCGGCTGTATAGTCGCCAATTCCTTCGCCCTCCCAGCGTGCACATTGGCCGGCGAGCACCAGGTTCGACACACCACCTCCCCCAGCGCCGCACAAAGCTTCCCGACATAGTGCTCACCCAGGTGTCCACCAAAGCCTAACGCATGGTAGAGCCCACTTGAGGCCCACAGGAGGGTGGGCACTGCCCACCAACTTGCACTTGCGACAGAGGCGTGACTTATCCAAATGAGTGGGAGAATGCAGAGTCAAGTGACCAGTCCCGCATGCGGTGTAACGACAAGAGTGTGGGAGGATGGGGGTTTGTGCTCTGCTCGTCTGACAAGACGTGAAAATAGTTTCCTACCTGTCAACAACTCCATCGACGCCAGCCACGCGCCAAGGCCCGGCGATGGCAAGCCACTGCACCAGAGATAAATTGCCGCAGAGCCAGGGCATGCGCCTGTCCATCTCCAACCAATTCGAGATGGTGGGCCAGATGCTGAAAGCCAAGACCGGTGTTTTGGCAGCTTCTGATGATAATTCGGCAGAGGGTTGGGCCCTCAGTTTCGTCTTTTCTGAGCCATCACTGTGACGGGCCGACTCGTTGGTGCTCAGCGGCCAGACGCGGCCCCTGGAAGGGAGATTTCGACTGGTGGCCAAAGTCATGACGAGGACTCGCACGAAGGTGGTGAACGCGAATAGGCAGTGCACGAGGGACCAGAACAGCCCTGGGATGGACAGCCGCTTAGCGCCCTGTCCGTCGGAGCTCCTCCTCGTCATGCGCGATCTACGGGCGTCCTTCTGTTTCCGCTGAAGGACGTCTGACAGGATTGTCAGGCCTGTCCAGATCATCCATGGCTCCGATACCTTTTTGGCGATGACGCCGCCAATGATCATCTCGGACAGGATCTCGCCAACCAGGGACGTCAGGCACTCGTTCTCCAGGTCTTCGGTGGGGAGGAGGACGGCCAACACGCCCTGGACGAGTAGCTGCCTGTATGCCACCTCGCTCTCGGCCTGTTTCGAAATGGTGTCGGGGTTATCGGCGTCGGGGATTGGTGACAGCTGAGGCAGGGGGCATATTGCATGGTAGATGGCGCGTGAGTCGGCCTGGACTGGAGCCTGCACAATGGGCTTGCGAGATGCTCGATATGCTAAAATTGGCGCGAGGCTGCCATCAGCTGCTGATTTCCCACATGCCAACTGCTTGTTCCCATACATGTGAAAGGCAGTGCCGTGATAGGGGGAAACTGACCCTGAACGTGTTTATCCAACAGATCCGGGAGCTCGTCCAGCAGCAGGCTCTCGACGTCGATCTTCCTCAGCCTCTGTTCCAGGGCCCGCGTAACATGTGCGATGATGTGGACAATCTCTGCGACAAAGGTCTCGTCCGGGGTGATCTTGTTGTACCAGGCCTGCACGAAGTCGCGTAGTATGATGGCGATGATGGCATAGAGCTGTAGATCGACGTCGTTCCGGCTCGTCAGGGGCGGCAGGAGGTCATGGATCGGGGCGGGAGTTGCCCTGCCCCGGTCGGAAGCTTGCTGGGGGCAGAGGACGCGGCGGATCAGTTGGACTGTCGCCTTGTCCGAGAGGGGGTCCGTTGGTGTGGCATTGGAGCGAGCACTCCGTCGTCTCGAGACGTTGGAGCTGGTGCGGGAGTGCTTGGACCCTGGCCGCTTGGAGCCGTCAGGTAGGGCAATGGACGCGAAGGTTGTCGAAGAGGCCGTCAAAGGGTCGATCCCAGCGGCCGACAGGCTGGAGCTTGAGCTGGAATGGGAGCGGTCGAGAGCGCCGAGCTGCGCATCGTCTGCCATGGCGGATCTGTGCAGGCTCGCAGCATCTTCAGGCGTGTTGGGTGCTGCCTGTCATGCGGGCATCTCAATGCGTGTGGGTGGGCGTGAGTGCGCGTAAGAACATAGATGTGAGTGGTGGCAGGACAGGAAGCTCGAGATGGGGGACAATTAAAATGGCCCGTGACGTCGACATGGCAGGGAGCTTATCGCGAAAGTCGACCCGGCAGGCAGGTGAGCTTGGTTGCTCTGCGCTGCCATCCAGGATTATGTAATCCTCTACTTCGGCACAAGACAGTAGATTTCAATATCACATGAATGAAGCAGCCTGACTGCTACGACTGTGGTTATATTATTATAGGTATTAACTTTAAAAATAAAGCCTAAGTAATTTTTAATAAACATAGTTAGCCTATCGAGTAGCTTAAAGTAGTAAAGAGTAATTAACTTATTTAAATTATTATAAATTTTAGTACTGTAGCCTTTTAGTAATGGAATATTTATTCCTTGGTCTTTTTGATAAAAACAAATTACAAGGCCATTCTTCTTTCTGTTCGGACGACCAAGCACACAGCCAATATCGTCACATTGAACAACCCGACGTTCTGGAGCTGCTGTGCTTGTGCAAGATTGGGGGAACATCCCTGTAGAATACGGGGCCTTTTGGGCACCCCAGGTATTAGTCGTTGATTTCAACTGCAAACGCAGTTATTAATTTTGGTACGCCTGCACGTCCTTTCTCAGGCCCGGCTGAGGGCAATGTAAACCGCCTGCCAACTAACTGTGGAATATTTTCACGTTGTAGCATCAAGGCACTAGTTGAACAATGAAAGTCCAATCCCCAATCAATGCGCTATTGGTATTGTTGGCTCAAGCTCCGATGATGGTGCCGGAAGCAACAATACGGCTCCATCAGAGGTGTAACCAACAAGAGGCGCTGCAATTCCGTCGTCAGCAAAACATTAAAGGATTATAGGCCAAGGAAAGAAAGGAAAGGATAAAAATGCCGTGTAATATCATTGGTCGTCCAGGCCTGACCGAGATCCTGGAAAGGGGAAGATGACGCCAATGATCGCTGTCTCACATGTACGACAGGTTTGGCTTCACTCTTTTCTCCGGAGGAACCCTTTCGTTGCTCTTCAACCACTGGAGCCGGATCTCATTTTCTTCTGCAACCAGAGCATAACTTTGCTTCAGTCCCTGTGTGCCAAAGTTTACACTAGTCGGCATTTTGTCGTCTCCTGGTGGCGGGCTCCTCATGGCGAGGGCCACGATCTCAGGAGTGGACTGCCACGTCGAGCTCGTGACCCCAACAGCCACACTCCACGAGATGTACCAGACGGCGATGAAGCTGTGTACGAAGAGTCCAATCATGGAGTACCGCACCGTCCTGTCCCGACTAGTGTATGCGAAGCCAAACATCTCCGCTACCATGTCGATCCAGTGCCCACTCTGGACTAGATCCTCCGGCACGTCGAAGATTGTCTGTCCCGGGATGAAGCCGAACGTCTGGTTTGGTGGTGGGAAGAAGGACTTCCACCAGTCGTCTTGTTTTTTAAGGGCGAGGAACGGCCCGATCTGCGGCGTCGTGCGGACTAGACCGTTACCGAGCATAGCGTTGAGGACGGCCTCGATGACGCATGGAATCGACGCTGACCCTGAGTCTCTCGCAACAAGATCAAGCAATGTCCCCGCGGCCGAGACCTTTACTAGCTCTTCGAAGATCGAGCTGTTGCCAAGGATGGCGTCTTCGATGGGAAGGTTGGTGAGGTTGGCAAAAGAGGTGGAGACCCTGATGCCCTTGGCATCGTACCAGCCGTGGTCGTTTGGCTCTTGTTCAGTCCAGATCTCGCGATTGTCAATGTTGTAAGTGAAGGGAGTCTTATGCCACTGAGCATTCAGTAAGCACCCGAGTACGGTCGGGGGGCCTTCTGGTCGGGGCAGTGCGGCCACGGCCCCAACCGAGGCCACAGCCTGCAGGTCCTCCGGCAAGTCGAAGAAGTGTAGCTCGGCTCTAGATCCGTTCAGCTGAGCGGGAAATTCCACAAATTCGGGGTTTTCGATGCTGAAGCCCACGTCTCTGGCATCATGACCAGTCCCGCGTACATCGGGGAAAGTCAGCGATGAGCTGTTCTGGTAGCCATCACGATCTGTTTGGACAGTACAAATTGTCTCCACGGCGATTTGTTCCGCGGATGACTTAATACGATGGGTTGACCCACGATAAAACTTTCCGTTGTCTTCAGCAAGGTCCAACGCTCGGCCCCAGATAGTGCTAGAGTACATCAGCGCCTCTGCCTTGGCGTGGTGAGGAATAGAGATGATGGTCACATTTCGCTGGTTTGGAGAAGACATGTAAGACTCCCTCGGCACGCAGACGTTCAAACCAGCTGCTATGTTATAGCCATAGCCTTTGGGTCTGGCGACATTTCGCGCCACGGTTCGACTAAGGTGAGTCGGTGCATCACGGGAGGCCAGCGGAGCAATAAGCTCGCGGACAAACTCCCACCCGTCAGACGGGCAGTATGCACGCCCCCAACCCCGGCATGCGTCCTCTCCTGGCGTGTTGTTCTCGGTGGTGATGACTCTGGGATAGGGGTCCACGTCGGTTGTATTGAGGTACGTCCGCGTGCCGCTGAGGACGTACCAATCCTCGATGGGAAGAAGCACCGTCGCCGTGGCGGGAGCTACGACGAATGCCAGGACACAGCACACGACGGTGAATAAGAGGAAGAAAACCTTCCTCCCGGCAGAGGAGAATCGGCCTGTTAACATGGCTAGGAGTCCCTCGGACCACAGGAAACTTGGCGAGCTGAAGTCGGTGCCGGCGAGGAAGCTAGCCAGGGCGCTCCTCGCCCGAGGATGGCCTCGTAACGCGCAAAGGTGAAGATCATGGTTGCCAGAGACGCGACGATGATAACCTCGAGGATCTTGGCCGCGAACTGCAAGCCCAGCTTGGCTTCGCTGTCCCACGCGCCATGGTCGGTCACTTGGGCGCCGATCCAGTGCTCGTTGAAGATGTAGTATCCCATGACCACCGTCGCGACCAGTGGCAGGATGTGTACAGCACACGCGAATAGCGCCACGAATCTGTCCTTGAAGATGGCAACCCTTTCTTCGCCCGGCCCACCGGGTACGCCAAGGTCCATGAGGCGTACGATGGAGTTGAAGCCGGACGCCTTGAGGGTGTTGCGGATAACCGCCCATATTCCAACAGCGCGGTCTCGGCGCTCTGACCGTGCCTGGCTGGACGGCACACCACTCAGCGGTATGTTCACATTTAGGTTTTCGAATGTGGCGAGATAGTGGCTTACTTGAGGTCCTCAGCGGTTTGGACATCTGGAGTAACGCCTTTGACATCCACATATGGACTCTTCTCGGGTGTCGAAGAGCCTTGGGATTGTGTATCCATCTCTGGTGCCTGTTCCACGGACTCCCGAGGGAGTGGCACGGATGTATCCTTCATGTAGATGGTATAACGAGGGAAGGGGGCAGATGTCGGGTTGAGTGAAGACGAGCCTCAGCCGTGGTCCTCCCCTTGAGGGAGCAGTGGCCCATTTTATTGCATTGGCTCTGCAAGCGCCAGCCTAAATTTACCTCAATCCCTGCAAACATATTTGCTCAGTATGCTCCTTCAGATGGCCATCAATTTTCACGGTTGAGCTGCCTAGGGTTGTCAACCCGCAGCCCGGGCTGCACAATTAGCAAGGATAAATACGATTTGATCGTGTACTAGTACACTGTAATTGACTCATCACACCCAATTCTTGTAACTCTCCATGATTCCCAGCAAATGGTCAGTGATCCCAGGTCTATGTAGGAGGGTCTGTGGTGCTCCAGCGAGTAACGAATCTCCTATCTCCTGATAACCCAGCGCAACACCTGCTGCAAGAGCATTCCTGCCTGGATCCTATGCCCGGGTTGCTTGGGGGCGAGAAGGGTTCTAGCCTCTCTCAGACGGGCAAGTCAGCCAATCTTCAGTGCGCATGACATTTATCCCTTGGATATGCCAAGCGGGAAACAGAACAGAGATGGACAGCCCATCTTGGCATCTGTAAGCGCTAGCCACCGAAACGAGCACGCAAAGTGTTGGCCCGCGGCACCACTGAACAAGACAAATTGTGTTGTATGATGGCTAAAATAAGAGGCTTGGTAGATGGTAGGTATTTGCTTGTCGATAAGCAAGCGAGATTCCCCACGCACTGGTGGTTGGCAGGCGAGGCTTCCCAGGACAAGCGTCTCGGAAACGGACCTTAGGAGAGAGATCCCCCATACAGCGCGGAACAAGTTTAAGGTACATGTTTATCAATCAATATCCAAAAGCATTTCCAAAAAGGTGTGCTCCAATCAGCGACTGAACTCTGGACAAAACAACTATTGCCCCCGGGCTAAGCCATACTTCGGAACCGTTATTTGTAGAGCTCCAGAGACAAAAACACTGTTTCCTTGGGTTAGCAATAACCGTAAATATTGGTCTCTGTATCCCTGCCCGAAACATCAACGGATATTTGCCGCTACTTCTCGCGCGTGCCGTAATTGTTAAAAGACCACAGCAGGTCAGGTCACCTAAGTGATTTTTTTTCAAACCTATCCACTTCTTCCTTTACTCAAAGGAAAAGGGCTTATTTTGAACGTGCAATTAATTTTATGAGTACAGTTAAGCTGTACCAATTGCTTTATGCCAGTGTAGACCAAATCGTACTTGTCCACCTAGCTCCTAGGCTTTCAGCTGATCCCATGATACCTAGGTGAGTAGTCTCATTTCCGGGGGAAACGCGAAGAGCGACACAGATTTGGAAAAGATTAACTGAAGTTAATGAGGTTCTTCTCACATTTAGATGAGTGTTTTGTATATGTATACAATCCTCCTCCTAGAGAAGTGATCTCCAATCCTGGTTTATTGCATACACTACCCTTACCATAGTACTCACTAGGAACCCAGCCCGAGGTAGCTAAAGAAACCTAAATATCAATTAAAGTTCTGGTGATCTGCAGCTAGAGGTCCAACCGCCGCAGCGAACTACCGCTCCCGTGGCCCTGGTCTGCCGGTAAACCCCGAGACAGACGGCTACGGGATGACACACTAGGCACACGGGTGATCGACACCCGGGGTTACGACTTCAATTCTCGCACACATGCGGCTGTCAGGACAATACGTCTGCTAACCCTCCAGGTGGTCTACAGTATCTATGCATTGGATCTCTTGACACCATCAAGTTGGAGCGTCGTTGGACCAGACAGCTTCACTTCGCCGAGGAGACTGAACCGCAGCAGAGGACAGACTAGCTACAATCGATGATATATTGATTCTTCACACGCCGCAGCACACGAGTCTTCCCTGGTCTGGCCAAGCCACTATAAGGGCTTAGACAGTCTGGCTCAGAAGTCAGCAGGACTCAGAAAGGGAAGAGAGTCATGGCCTTGCTTACTGGGCACCCCGACATCATCATAGCTACTGAGCTTCTCAAAACAGATTCCATCGACCTGTTTGGCATCAGGGGCGTGGTTGCTCTTCACGCTGGACTAACCTGGCTCGGCCAGAACAAAGTTTCGAAAGCTTGCGACCGACAAGGTTTCTGTATCGCTGGACTATCGACTCGAGACGAGGATTGCTCACAATGTGGCGGCACGGGAATTTCATATGGTCAAGCAAAATGTCGACTGCTCCCTTGATGTCCCTGCCCACGGCACTAGGCACCACGCACATGTCGACCCATCGTCGAACACATCTACCCTTGCTCTAACCTCAGCGCCATCGGTATCTGGTTAGTGAGGGCCTCAGAGTTCTCGAGCCTCGAGCCGGGCGCCGCGTACACCGGCACGCTCTGGTCATCCAGGCCCCAACCAAACAGCGACGAGAAGTTGGTCTCCCACTCGTTCACGCGGTACATGTCCTGCCAGAACGGGCCCTCCGGGTCCTGCGTGAAGTCCAGCATGGCCGGGTCCGCCTCGAGCTGGTCCTCGCCGAGGGGCGCCTCCGCGGCCACGCCGGGCGCCGCAGCCTGCGCCAACACGTCCCGCGCCTCGGCGCTGTCGCTCTCACGCTCGACCGCGGCAAGCAGCTCGGCCCGCAGCGGCACGCGCAGCTGCAACAGCCGCGTGTACAGCGTCTCGAGCGGGTCCAGCGTGGCGTGCAGATTTCGCCTCGTGCGGCTGCAGGGGGCAACCTTGCCCACTACGTCCTGATCAGCCCGCCACGAGCCGCCGCTCCGCTTCTCGAGCAGCCACTCGACCTCGTGGATCTGCATGTCGAGGAACTTGCCCGCGTCGAGCTCGCGCCTGACGAGCGCCAGGTCCCAGCCCGGCAGCGCGAGCGTCGACAGCCTGAGCGAAGTGAGCATCGCGTACGTGTAGTCGAACGAGGACAGGCACGTCTGCCGCGGGCGTTCCACCATGGGTATCTCGAAGCGCGCCTCGAGCATAGCCCGCGTCGACTTGAGGCACTCCCACAGCAGCTCCAGGCGCTCCGTCGTCGGCAGCGACGCCGAGGGGTCCTCTTGGATGCCCACCTCGTACAGCAGGATCTCGGCTATGTGGAGCTGGGTCTTGATGGCGGCTGGGTTTGGAGTATGCGAGGTCAGTGGTACTGTAGTTTTACTTCGGCGAGACGGGAGGTGGGAATGGGATCCCTGGGACTGACCATGTTTCCTCAGCACACTCTCGGGGACCGAGGCCCGCAGTTGTGCAATCTTCTCTTGGAAGCTCTTGATGATCATGGACAGGGGCAGGCTGGTGTTGCGGAAGGCCAATGTCATGGAGATGGACTGCGAGAGTTGCTGGGTCCGGATGAGGTACGCGATAAACTCATCCGTCGGGTACTCCATCTTCTCCTCGATGACTTGACAGCATGACTCCAGGTAGCTAGTATTCATGAAGGCGTCAGGCTTCTTGTTCGTGGTGAAGATCCTGCAGCACATGGTTTAGCATGGTCGACGATTCATGAATGCGTCGCATCAAGGCACGGACATTGTCACCAGATAATAGACACCTGTGAAGGCCCGCTTCTGCTCCAGGCTGGTCGAATCGTGCTCCTGGTTCTTCATCGCCTCCTGTGACTCGGAGAAACCGAGCGATACGCACATGGAGCGCATGAGGTACAACAGGTTGGTTATCTGAAAGCTCTGCAGCTTCACATGGAACCTGAATGCCTCGCGGTCAGCACTGGACGCCGTGTATTGCCATCTCGAGCGGGACTCACCACGCGACCAGTATCTCCAAGCCCTGCAAGAGGTCGAAGCTCTTCTTCGGCTGGACGAAAGACGACGCGACAATATCGTTGAGCAGCTCGTTGCCCAGGGGAATCTGGCGGTTCGCATCCAGACACAGGGTTTGCATCATGACAGCTTTCCATAGGTATGGTCTCTCTTTCCGCAACTGTTCCGAGTTCATATGCCTTGGTATCACAATAAACGGGAATATCGGCTCCACTACTGCGTGTCAGTAGCCTGCCAAGGAGGTTCAAAAGAGACGGGTGGGAGGTATCAAGGGAAAGGGATGTACTCACTGTGCTCGCGGTATTCAGCCAAGCGTTGCTCGGCCTCCTCCCCCTTGGGCCATTCCATCCCAGCTTTAGAGCCACCCTGCGGACCAGACGGCGCCGCAGCGTCAAGGAATTGCGGAAGACCACCATTCCAGACATTCCACCTGTTTACGGAGAACGTGGTCCGGGAGACCTTATCACCATCATCCCAAAGCACCGGCGTCGCAACACCAAGCGTCTTGTGCGAGAGCACAGGACTGTGCGACGACCGGTGGTGCTGGCTGGCAGCAGAACCGTCCTCATGGGTGGTCCCGGCCGACGGGCTCTCGCCCTCCTCACCGCCAAAGATGTAGCCGAAGGTAGGCTGCGGCACGCCTTGCGCCCACGTCCTCCGCTGCTTCTTGGAGGGCGGTGGAAAGCCGGAGTTGCTCTCGGCCGGGCCTGCTGCTGATGCTGCCGCCGGGGACCCGCCGTCCGAGGGCGTCGGGGGTAGGCTTTGGGCCTGGGCGTGTTGCCGTGACTCGACGCGGGCGCTGAGGTCCTCGAGTCTCTTCTCTAGCTCTGCGACGCGGGTTGGCTTCGGGGCTTTTCTTTTGCGTGGAGGCGCTGGGGTTTGTGCTGAGCAGGGCTTGTTTAGGCGGTCGCATCTGTGTTGGATTTCTTGTTAGTTCTTGTCTGGACATCTCCGTCTGCTAAGAAGATGTTTATGTTATGGCAGCTGTATGTATCGGTCATCATCCGCCCCAGATAATGGGGATTGTGTTTCCAGAGACATTGTGCTACGGTGCCAGGGCATGGTTTCCAGTGAAGTGTTTCCGGAATGATGACCTCAGCCGCGCCTCCGACCCCGAAAGTGAGCCCATCGACCAGCACCGGTTTGCCACGAAGGAACCGTCTCCGGCGGAGATTGAAACAGAGGCCCGCGGAGTAGTTCGAGGACATCCCGAGGTCAATCCTTCGGCCCACAGACGGTTCCTAACTATATGTAGACATGTAATCCGGGCCAGTCCGGTACTCACCTCTCACAAATACCGTCCCTCGGACCGGGAATGCAACGAGACTTCGCCTATGTAGCCGAATATGTAATCAGCGTCGGTTGTACCTGTAAAGTGTATAAATACAGGCGCTTGACCTACTCTGGCACAGGTAGCGCACGCCTTCGGGCCCTTATTCGCCTTGACCTGCTGATCGTGGTCCATCTTATCGTGTAAGTGAAGCCTGCATGTGCCTCGGTGCTGGGCGAACCGGAGACTCGGGACGAATCAGCGAGACTATCAGATTTGATGAAGGCAGCACAGGAATCTGAAAGTAATACGATGGTATGAGAATAATCTAGATAGTTGGTGGAATACGATCAATTCGACGTCAAATCGGACAGTCCTCCTGCTCTCCTTTCTTCGTGGAGCGGAGTCGGATGAAAGACATTACTCCGCTGGAGTGATCTAGGCAAGGTCCGCCTCCGCTCATTCCCAAACAGAGTGTCGCATTTTTGGGCGAAATCACGGACCCATGGAGCAATTCCGCGGCCTAGGATTGTGATTATATAATCTGAACCTCTCTGCCACACTGCACACGAACCCATCCTTCACGATCGTTCTGAACAGGGACGCTCTAGTTAAAAATTTGACTGCTTCAATGAGTTAGACTCAACCCTGGCATTCTATCTAGCTCAAGTTTGGGACAATAACAGCACCAACCACTAGCAAAAGAGACATTGGTAACCTCTACCTAGGTACTATGTTCAGCCACTTGAGCGAAAATAATCTACCTTGTAGCTTCACGTCGGTGCATTATTAGCAGACTGAAACAGGATTCTGGACTCAGCTCTTGATTGAAATAAGTGCGTATCCTTCGGGAGATTACTCTACCGTCAATGGTCATAGCGCTGGACCGGCCAGCGAATCGAATCAGCATCATCATCCGAAGAGGACTCGTAGTTGTCATCCGAGGAACCATCGTCTGTGCCGAACCCAAGAACACGACGTTCGTCTTGCGGCTTCAATAGCTCAGGGTTGAATATAGTCCCCGCCTCGACTTTTGCCGCGTGTTCTCGAATCAGATCTGCGACAGCTAGATGGCCTTGCTTTTCAGCCCTGTAAATCGCGCCATCATAACCAGTTGCACCACGAACGCAGCTTGAAGCATTGGCGTTGAGGAGGAACTTGACCATGTCCAGACGCCCGGAAATGGCAGCCCAATCTAAAGCTGTCCCAGCTCCCGACGTTGCGTTGATATCGGCGCCCTCGCGGAGCAAAAGCACAGCTAACTCCAGATCTCCGTGCGTTGCTGCTGACCCTAGAATCGTGGGGAGGCCTTTTGAACGCGGAGGATTAACATCTGCACCTTGGTTTATCAGGAGAAGACAGATCCTCATCTTGCGTTGATGCTCCTCCTCGGTGGCTGGAGACCATAGACAGATGGCATGCAGTACTGTCATGCCATAATAGTCGTTGCGTGCGGGACTGTTAACATTGGCACCTTCCCGTAGAAAGAGACGGACCAGGTTTTCATTTCCTTTGTGTGCGGCAATCTGAAGAGGTGTGGATGCCCATCCGTTGCCATTGGTCCAATACGCGTTCAAGTCGGACCCGGAGTACAACACGTCTCGCACGAGTTCTTCCCGCCCATCTGCGCTCACTAGGACCGCAAGCGGGGAACCTGGTCTGACGTCTGCCCCCTTTCTGAGAAGGTATTCGAATATTTCCAATTGTAATTTCTCGTCTTGAGACTGGTCTTTCGGCCTTTGGTATCCACAAGATTCCAATAGAAACGATGGAAGACGGGGGGAGGGCTTGTCTTGAATCAATGTGCCGAGAACGTATTTGATCTTGGCCAATAAATCAAGCATACTGCCTTCTCGAAGCAGATGGTTTGCAAAATCGAATGGCGTTGAGTCTTCAGGGGTGACAAATAGCCTTGCGCCATGTGTAGCCAAGAATTGAATCATCTCGAGGCTGCACCCGCCGTCTGGCAATTTGTAAATCATCTCGGTCAAAAAGCGAGCCTGGGTTGCCGCAGCCTGGATACTGTAGTTCTGGCCACGCACAATGATGAGTGCGTTCGGATCGACTCCCTTTTGCAAGAGGTACCCGACATCTTCAAAGTTGTTCAATCTCGCCGCTCTTACCAATGCTCGAACAGCCTTTGTTGGGAAGTCTGGAAGATGCGTTGCCAGCCAATCCAATCCGCCAGTCCCGTAATGTGCAACGACCCCTTCAAGAACGCGTTCACCTATGACGCCCCCCTGTGCAAGGAGCATATTCAACAGTCCAATTCTTTCTTTCACATTAGCAAATTGATGCCAAGCAAAATCAAGATGTTCTGCTCTGAACTTTCGCCGAGAAGAGTCAATAAGACTATTGCCCCATGCTCCGTCAATTTCATCTGTGCTCCAAAAGTCCTGGATGTCGAGCCCAACAAAAGGCGTATCAAAGTCGACGCCAAACTCAAAAAGACCTAGTACAATCCTCAAATCAACTTTCTTGGATATCTTGAATTGTTCGGCCAAGAGTAGTTCCAATAGTGAGTGCACATATCGCGAATTGGATGAGGCTGCCCCAAACTGTCGAGTTGAAAGATAGTCTCGCAGGGTTTGCGAGCCATCCTCTAAAGCGACCAGGAGACCGGTCCTGGTTATCCTTGAAACTGGTACTCTGCTGCAGGGGCGTAGCTTATCGAACAACGAGCGGTTCAAGTAGAACACCTCGTCCAGAATAGTCGGTCGTGTGGCATCGAGAAGTTCGTGACAGCCCACTAGCTTCCTCCAACTTCGGGTGATTCTCTTACTGCCAGTATTCCTGTCGACCTTTGCACCGTTGGACAAGAACAAATCCAATGCTAGCGCGTATTCATCATCGCTGCTGTCCAAATTTGCAACAAGGTCTTGAAACATTGACCGATCGTTTCGCGATCTGACCATTCCGGAATTGACGTTACAATGCTGAACCAACAGGCTTGCGCATTCAACATTGCCTTTCCTACATGCCGCTAGGATTGCCCCGAAACTGTCTCGCCACCAGTGACTGCAACTCGATTTGCAGCAATAGATAATAATGTCGGACACGATATCGTAGAAGTCCATTTCAATGGCATGCTTGAGACAGTTACCTGATCGCAAGGGATTCAGCCAATGATTATGGATTCCGGTGTTGGTCAAGGTTCGAAATGTTCCCTTGCGGTTCTTTTTCATCGAAAAACTGTACAAAGACTCCCACGCAGCTCTGACACTTGACCCGCTACCTCGTAGTAGGGTGGTAGTCAGGGAAGCATCACGATCGAGAAGTGAGCATAACAGCTCCAGTCCTTGGTCGCCATCCTTGGGGTCGTGGAGCTTATTTGATAACAGGAAAATAGCCGTCGAAATAAATTGACTAGGCTGAATCTGGCCTCCAAACTTTGCAACTCTGTATCCAAGGTCGGGTGAGGGGCGGGGCGGGATGGGTCGATCATCCCGAAGCAAGTCCAAGCGGGTTTCCGAGGATGTGATTTCATTGCGAGCTCGGGACCGGGCAGCGCGTGCGATGCCACTTGTGCCCAAAAATTCGTTCAAAACCGAGGAGAATAAGACTTGAAGTTGTCGAGTATGCTTCTCATCACGAAACATGTCTGGATTAGGCCAGGCTGTATTAGAATGTGTTTACTCCAACAGCAAATGATCTAGTCGTACTTACGTTGCATCGACTGGCACATCTCTAGCCATGGGATGGTTGAGGCGCACCCTTGCAGGAGATAGACCGAGAAGGAATACATCAGGCTCCTTGTTTGGGGAGGTGGCCAAACCATAGTATTCTGCAGTGGGGCAACTTCTGAAGATGTCATACGGTCGAAGCGTGTCGACACACCGGACGTGACTGGCTGAAGTGCCGTGGGGGTTGGTGAAGGCGATGGGCTTCGAATTGTGACTTCGGGCGGCAGCGGACTAGGAGATGCTACAAAATTGCATATAAGATCCCCTGAGTTAACTTGCCTCCCTTTCCCGTTTGTTCACTTACTTGACTGAGAATCTATTCCCAGGGCGCCGGATCTTCTAATCTCCTTCCAAGCCTTATCCCACGGTATTTCGGAGCCGTTAAGACGGATGATTGTCTTTTTCTTCAGTTGTTTCTTCCTGGGGTGTTCTAGGCGTGGGAGTACATGTCGATAGATCAAAGGCCAGTCATGAGATTTGGCCTTCTTCCGAAGTTTGAGCGTTTCTCTGAGTTTGGACTCCCATGTCGATAGCCTACACGTTGCGCCAAATCCATCAGATGTGAATCTTCCAAGTATTTTGTTATGTGCAGCGTTAGGACAAGATGGATCTTACGGTGTCTTCGGGAAGCCCTCGTCCTCCATCAGGCGCTTCACTTCTCGTAGTGTCTTTCTCTGGTTTTGATATAGATCCTTGATCTGAGCCTCGTGCCGAAGCCAAACATCGTCAGCAACGTCCAAGGGAATGGGATGGCTGGAAGCTGGCATGTTGATGGAAGGCTGGCAGCAAGGGAGCTAAAACAAAAATAAATTCGTGATGAGTGAGTCTTCTACGCCGACTAAGGATAGCACTTGGCTTATAGAGCAAGTAAAGAAAAACAATGAATAGGGAAAGCAAAGCTCGGGCAAGTAACCAGGCTGGGTTTATATTGAAGGGTTGCAGATTGTACGGCACTACTCCGTACCTAGTATCTGGGGCTAACTGCTGAACAAGGCTTCCAGTATTGTATGCAATCCTAGTACCTGGGTACTTGGTAGGATTGACCAAAATCTTCCTGCATATCGGGCTTAGTACTCTTTGGGCAATTCAGCTGCTTGTTGGGTCGCACAATGCAAGTCTGTGCCCAATCTCCCAGTTGACTCGTCTCCATGCTTCCCTGGGCGCGCTCATTTCTACAATTGCTTAGCCACTGCCATAGCCCATTTCCCTGTCAGGCTTTCCCCCTTTACTTGTGTGACATTTCCCCCCGCCTCATATGCAGAGTGCGAGAGCCCTCGCCGCTTTCCTCAGCAGATTGTCCAAAGTCTTGTCACGTGAGCCCCTTCTCTTTGTCACACCCTCCCAATGACACCGCCGGTCAATACCTACGACTACCATACGGTTGGCTGCTACTAAGATACTAGTACTCCATTGAGTCAAGGAGTTCGAAGATCTCCAAGGATCTCCTCTCAATAGTAATTCAGCCTCTTCACGGCTGGGACCGCCGGCAAACCCGCGCATGGAGATGCACTTGTCCGAAACCTGGTCGCATTTGCCATATGTTGACTTGAGGCATAGTTGCGCGATACTGAGTGTGTCCAAATCCTGCTCTTCGAACCGTTCGCCGAACTTTGGACCGAACATGCCGAACAAAGCCGACCAGGTTGGCTGAGTGTTTTCGACAATGTCTGAGTATACGAGACACAACTCAAAAAAATATTTTGGCCACCCAGTAGCTCAGACCATCGTCACAGTCATAGAGCAGTGCTCATTAGCTCTCTATACCCGCTGCAAAATCGATGCTTCCTGGGCTAGCTTCAGGCATCCAAGTGCGGTACAAGATCAATTCGTCTCACCATCAGCGCATCAAAGGGCTATGGACTTCTCTCCGTATCTGGTAATCAGGACGTTCCCATCTAGCTTCAATTACAGTGCTTAGGAGTCTGTATTAACAAACTGTCTATCATGAAGGACTAAAAAATGCCTTTAACCTGCTACTCAAACCACGAAACTCGAAGCCTCGCCTAGGCAAGCCCAACTCACTCATCCATCCACCCCCCCCCCGGCGGCGAGAATCAAATCAAGAAACCCTGAGAAACCCCAATCCCCTCAGTGACACCCACTCGCCCCCCCCCCCCATTCAAACTCATTTTTGTTGATCCAGCTCCCTCAAGTCCGTATTGATGACCAGGTCATCCTTGCCTCTCAAGTGCAGCACGATCGTCAGCCCCTCCAAGCCAATATCATCCCGCTGGCCCTGTTCACCCTCGACATCTGGCTTGAGCGCGAGGTATTTCTCTTTCCAGTCGCACCGGTGATCACTGCCAGTCTCGGCGACACCAGAGCCCTGCCCCTGACGGCTGTTGTCAACCTCTGCCTTCAGGGCATCGTACTTGTTCTTCCAGTCACACTGGTGCTCACCGCCCATTTCTGCAGTAGGCTGGCGGGACATGGCTGGTTGTTGCTCATTCGACGCACGAGTGGACCGCCGTACATCTGACTGTTCCCGAATGACCTCTTTCGTTTTACCCTTGTCCCTGGATGTAAGTGTGGTCCCCTCGGTCTTCGACGTCCGGCCACGCCGGCGCTCCCAGTCCTTGTCGGTGACAGGATGGCGAGGCTTGCTCTGGCGTTGCGATTCCGACGGTCGAACGGTGGTGGCATTAACCCTTCCATTTCCTTTCTCCTTAGCCGACAGCCTAGGCCTCTCAGGTGACGTATCGCGGGTCAGAGAAGTGACAGAACTGGGCACAGAAAGTCCTGCTGGCCTCTGGTCTTTGAAGCTTGTACTGCGCCTCACCGCGTTCTCCCCGGACTCGTCCTCGGGCTCTGAGATCTTGGATAAAAGGAGCCGCGCCTCGGAACGGATCTTCCTCAGGCTATTCTCTGCGTCTCGATGCACGATCCCAGCTCTCATATCTCGGGGGAGCTGGCTGTAGTGGGACTGGTGTGAAGTCCTTGGCTTGGCCGGACTCAATCTTCTGCGCACATCCCGAAAATCTTCCTCTTCGGTGTCCTCATTCGCCCAGTACCGGTGCGAAAGGCCGCTCGGGCGGTGAGAACGGTGGCTTGTGACTTGCTCTCGCGAGCGCGTAGTTTCACCTCGCGGATAAGCACGTCTTGTCTGGAATTCGTCAAGTCTGTCGCTGTTGGTGCTGATGCTGTCGGGATGGTCCGGTCGACCGCGCAGCCAGTCTGGAGGAGAGCGGATGCGGCTTCTCGGACGGTTCGGACGGTTCGTCTGAGGCTCAACTTCGTCTCCGTGCTCCCGATGACGATGAGATACAAGACGTGAGGGTCCTTGGTCAGGTGAATGGCTATGTGGATGCCTGTGATATCGCTCGTGTGTTTCGGTCCTCCGCACGTCATGGGTTCTCGGCTCAGGTCGTTCAGAGTAGTACTCGTACTCGCGGCGGTCTCTCTGGCCGACGGGCTCTCTTCCTTGGCGATCATGCCGCTCCTGATGCACGGAATCATCGTCATCGCGAGATCGGTGAACCTGTTCACCCTCGTCGTGCCGATCACGTTCATGGTGAGATGTGTGCTCTTTCTGCTGTGGGTTGTCGGCGGAAGTCTCATCGAAGCTGTATGCTGACCGAAGTTCGCTGCAGCTGACGCTGTGGCGATAAGGCCGGTGACCTGGGTGAGTTGCTCGACAGGTTGGGTCATTACATTGCTCATCCTTGTGTTCGCTATCGGATCGGCGAGAAATACAGTCCGACGGCGCGGTACCTCTTCTGCTAGCCTGGCTTGTCTTTACATGCTTTGAGATCGATGGTCCACCTCCTGAAAGACGGTCTGCTACAATGAAGGGGTTGTCTTTCACGGATGATGTCCTCGATCCCGTGGGTTTGGGCAGAGGTCCCGTGGCGGATTCCTGGTGCCTGGAGCTTTCGCCAGCGTCGTCCTCTTGCCCAGTGTTGTCTAGTTGATGCGTTCCAGCCTCGGCCGCTTCGAAGGGGTTCCCAGATTCCTTGGTCGGCGAAGGAGGCACGCTCCTGTTGTAGCTGGTCAGGGTATCGCCATCGCGAATGGTGAGATGTACGCCTCCCGAATCCTCGAAGGCTTTGTGCGCCTCGTCGGCCCCCTCGGGAATGGGACAAGTACAAGTCTTGCAAAGAGGATGTCCACACGACGTACAGTAAGTGCGAAGGCTCGAGACCCTGGCAAGGCAGACGTGGCAGGTCCTCACAGCCGACGGGTCGACACTGTTTGTTCCATCGAGGTCTGCAAAGACTTTGGACAGGTTTTGCACAGAGACGAAGCCGTGGCTAAAAGCGGGAGGGCTGCCTGTACGTTCTTCCGAGAGCTAACCGGCAGGACGATCGATCCCGTGCTGTTCGAATAACTCGCGCGCCTCCGCCATCGTACAGCTAGAGGAACCCGCCATCGGTGGCGTCATGGCGAGGTTGGGACTCCCAGGCATACGGTGAAGAGTTCTAAGGGGTTTGACAAGCGTGAGGCTTTCAAGGCTAACGTGGGAGCGGATAGCTGGGCCGGGGGAGCTCGGTGTCTCCTCGACCTTCGACGTTCTCGACAAGGCAGATGAGCTCCGTGTGAGCGTGCCGGGGGATTCTGCGCGGCCTTCTTGGAGCAGGGAGTCGGGCTTCGAGGCCCCCAATTCGTCCTTGCAGGGAGTCGTGAGCGTCGTATTGACAGTGGAGAAATGTGAAGCAGGTGGTAATGATGGCTTTTTTTCTAAAGGCATTAAAGGTACGGAACTAGATAGCTCGTAGTCGTCATCTGATGAAACGAATGGCCAAACTGACGGACACTGATGGACGTGCATAGGGTACGAACCCATTCGGGCATGTCCCTGTGTCCCAAGTTCCGGCGGTCGAATGCCTCGAGGTTTAGGCTTTGGAAGTCGGCGAGCTCAGCCCGGGGACAAAATGGAAGGACCGTTCCAGACAACATGGCAGGAGAAGCTGTGACATGCCATCCTCTTCTCCCGACCGCATTGCCGGAAAAGCTATGGCATTTCCCCAAAACTTAGCAGCCCCGGTTGTCTCGGCGACAGATGGCTGGCAGAGTGGCAAGAGCGAGCACGACTGGTTGTTGGGTTCCAAAGGTCGGACAAGACGAGGGCGTTGATGCTCGAGGTCGCGTATCATCCCTACCGTATGGCTCTGAGACACGGGTTAGGTTAAATTCAAAACACATCGAGGTTAGCCACGAAGTAAACCTCAAGAGCTTCAGTGCAAAGGCTTGTGCGGTAGAAATCATGTCTAATTGGACCTCTCCAGGGAGATGCTCAAGAACCCGATGATATAACGTCATGGAGACGATCACTGTGTACCAGCCATGCGTATTTGTGGAAGATCAGAAGTTCGGGATTGGTATTCTACATGGGCGCGATAAAAACCACCACTCTACTTCAGAGAAGCCTGCAGAGTCTCGAGAACCTGGTGAATGACAAGTCAGCATGGCGGTTCCGTTTCCGATTCTGGTACCCCCACGGCTCTCGTGAGGCCAACCACCGGGACGTTACTTGCCTCCACCTCAATCTTGGCCTCAGCAATATCCTGCTCGCTGCCGCTGCCGCTGGCAATCTTCTGGGCCTCGGCGAGCTGGTTGCGGACGGCCTCGGCGCTGAAGTCCTCCAGGGGGTAGGCCTCGACAGCGTTGATGCTCAGGGCCGAGTTGGGCTGGACGACGGCGAATCCTCCGGACACTGCAATGACAACGACCTTGTAAGCTTCCAGACTCCATCAATGCCTCCGATGTTGATGGTTCGACGGCCGGTTGGGGGAGGGGGACTCGGGGTTGACGAGCGCTGGGGGTTTCGGGCTACATACGGAAGAACTGCTTGCTGCTGCCGCTCTCCTCGACGATCTCGACCAGGCCGGGCTTCAGCTGCTCAATGGAGGGTACGTGGTTGGCGAGGACACCCATCTCTCCGGACTCGGCGGGGAGGTTGACCTGGACGACATCCTGGGACTTGTAGAGGGTCTGCAGTGATGCATGAGGTAATTAGCCGTCGCGGTTCAATCGCACGTTCGCCCGCGGGTTCTGCTCGTCATTGTCCCTCCTCTTTCTTTCCGATAGCCATTGACAGCAGGTTGTCTGCGGGGGGGAAGAGGTCGTCGTCGTACCTGGTGGGGGAGGGCCAAGCTCAGCTTGATCTGCTCGTCGTCGCAAAGTCAGTCAGTAGGAAAGCTCCATCGGGTGCGGCGCGGGATTCGTCGGGTCGAGGATTCGGGGCGACTTGCCTTGTCGTTGACGGCCTCGGCGTAGCCTCTTCGCTGCAGAGGGGCCCGGATGGCGGCGGGGCGTGCCCGGAGAGCTGCACGGGAGGCGATGCGGAGGGAGTTCATGATGGCTGGTGGACCAATTGATGTGTATTCACGGCTTCGCAGACCTGGAAGCTCCGAGCGCGGTTGACAAGCGAGAGAATGCTTTCCAAGGTTCCGGGACGAGCCTGCCTCTTGGCGATCACGTGCGCCGCCTGCTGAGTCAGCACTTCCGTTGCTCAACGTCAGAGCTCTTATCGGTGTCGTGGTCAAGCTGCATTACAAGGTCAGAGAATTGAATAGATATCATGCGTCCAAGGAATTCAAATTCACATGCATTATTACAGTAACACTCCAAAATCACAACAAGCCACTGCGGAGCCCTCTGTGGCTTGATTACCATCTACATCGGTACCTGGTCACCTCTACATACTCCATAGGAGGGTTTTCCATAGGAGGTTGTTCCATAGGAGGTTGTTCCATAGGAGTTTTTTCTATAGAGGTTATTCTATAGCAGGTTGAGCAGTTGCCCATGTGGTGTATTAGGCGACTATCTAGGGAGGCATTCATGCCGTGGCCGCGTAGCGGTCACCCGAGCCAAACTCGTCATGAGGAGAAAGATTTCTCTCCCGGAATTGTTTCATGCGTGCTGTCCCCCAACAACCTGTGCAGGCATTCATCGCGAATGAGCATCCTGTTGAGATGCAGCAGTTCGTAATGACTGAATCCTGTCCCGCACCTTCAACCACAGATCATCACTTCGAGCCAATTTCACAGATTTCTTGCCCCTCCGCTGCGCCGCGTTGAGGATGTATTCGGATAGGCCCTCATCTACCAGCATGCATATTTCCGTCCCAGGCGCACCGAGCTTGGCACCGGAATCGACAAGGAGCAGTGCAATTACGGCTAGCTGGTGTGCCCGCTCGATGCCGAATTCTGAACGCCTCGGCTCGTCATATTTGACACGTAGCGAACCTCCTGTCCCGATCGCTTTCAGCCATTCGATCCACGGTGTCGTGCTTTGCTCGTCTTCATTCGTGAAAAAAGCTTCATTGGGGTCGTGGCCCTGTTTCAGGAGGTATTCCACAGCCTCGGTAGGCGCCAAGATGCTCTCAATCAAGTAGAACCCAGTCCCGAAGAGGCTGTGTTGGAGCAGGGTCAGAGATGGCCGACAGGTGGCGTGATATAGCAGAGGGAAAGTGGTGGATCTATTCGTGTACTTGGATCCGGCCCTATCTCTATTCAACTTGTAAAGTCCCGTTGCGCAGGTCGAGAAGCTGCTACAATCATGCACATGATTGGCTTCTGGCGATATCAACGTGCGACGGAGCTCACCAGGGTTTTCGCGTGCAAGACGGACCAGACTGGCCATCCCGAGTTCAGCTGCAAAGGCGAGCACGACAGAGGGGTCCTCGTAGCCTTTTCGACAATTCGATTGATGCGCCAGGCAAAGTCTGGCAAGACCCCGCGCTCGCACGTACATTTCTCCTGAAAAGAGGCCCTGAAGGCGTGACAGATTTCTTGCTAGGAATCTGGGCGGACAGTGGGCCACCTCGGCGTAGGCATTGTGGATGAAAGCGTTGTCGAAACATGTCTCCTTGTGGTTGTTCTTGCCCCAGACATGGAGGCCAGCCAGCTGGGTCCAGAGCGAGGCGAGGATCACATGTGGCTCAAAAAAGCCACATGAATTGTCCACGCGCAAGACATCCCATTCCCACACCCCCTCCGTGCAGAAAAACTCGTACAACGATCTGTGCATGAAGTGGACTGGGCAGTTGATAAGATGCTCATCCGCGTAAGTCATGCGTGCGTTGCCGACGTATTGGTAAAAGTTAAAGCATTTGTTTTCGGCGAGCTCCACCAACCCAGAGCACCGGCTCCTCAGCCTCCCCTCTAGCGCCTGGCACCTCAGCATTGATTGTTCATGGCTGAGTCTTGTAACGCTAGGCCCCTTAAAATCCGCCCGCAATCCCTGCTCATCGATGATTGTGAGCCCTATCGCCGGGATGGGCTCGGCCCTGGGGCACTTCTGGCTCTCAAAGACCAACCGAAGGAGCCTCACGCATTGATCGCGCTTTCGAGGATCCACTCCTTCAATAATCTGACGGAAGAAGTCGCCCAGCTCCGGGGGCAGCTCTGAGGTCCGGCTCATGAGCTCCGAGCCTGTTTCGTGGTCGTCCAGCCCTTCCAGTATGGACCGGCAAGCTAGTACCACCCATAGGAAGACCCCGAATGCCTTTCTTATCATGAGCATGACGATTTTCGTAGCCACTCCTGGCTCAACCCTCGATATTCGCGCCATGTGTGGATGATGTGCGATTGTGTCATCAATGTAAGTCTCGATATCCTGGGTCGTAAGATCCTGAAGGTACATCTTTGGAGCGTGCTCGAAACGACTCACGAAGACTTGAAGCGGCCGACTGGAAACCATAATCTTGACATTTGGCAGTCGTTGCAGCTTCGAAAGGAAAGCCGCAATAGTCGCATGCTTCCCCTGGAACTCGTCCAGTCCGTCAATCAGCATCCAGATCTTCTTATCGGCCGAGACCGTTCCAGCGAGGTGCAATAAAGAGGCCTGCATCTCCGATATGGAAGGTAGTGCCAAAGGATGCGCCTCATCCTTGGTGATAATAGCCTCTTTCCACATAGCAGGGAGTATTTGTTCAATCAAGTTCCGGTATTTGTCCAGGAATTGGAACAGCAAGCTCCTTAGAATTCCCTCTTGTGATTTTTGCTCAGGTCTTCCCAGTGCGTAGAAGAAGAATTGTAATGAGACCAGTTCTGACTGTTCCGCCCACTCGCTAAGCAGGCTGTTTGTTCGCGGGTGGTCGCTGATGTACTTCATGAGGGTCGACTTGCCGCTGCCCGGCTTTCCTGCCAGCCAGTAGAGGCCGTTGCCATTCTTCAGCCACTCAGCCAGGTTGTCCCATTTGAAGTCACGCTCTGACGTCTCCAGAGCCCATTCAAGAGTTCGAGAGTGTCTGTCGCTAATGCTTGTCTTCCTGTTGTCGATCCACCGAAACCAGAGGCAGTTCAGGATTCGCTCCTGGTTGATGAAACGTAACGCTTGCTGCGCTACGAAGTCGATCTGCGGCCGGGAGCCAATGCATGCATCGAAAATCGCCTTGAGCTGGGGGATGCTGTTTATTTGTGCCAGGTCTTGCTCGGTCATTTTCCCGAAGGACTGTTCTGAGGCCGGAATGAGGGCGTCAAGCCGGGAAACGAAGTATGAGAGCTCATCCACCAGACTTGCAAACTTCTCCTTGTCCTTTACCACCCATTTAAAGCGTGTGATAACGGATTGATCCTTTCGAGGCTCTCCAGTGTGAAGAGAAAGCTTGTTGAACCGTTCGATGAACTGCTTCAATCTCGTAGACCCGGCTGTGGTACCCAACCTGTCGTCGAAAACGATTTTATGCCTCACAGCCTGGTAGTCAACCAGGCCGTACCGGTCTCTGAGTGCCTTCCCATCACTCAGTAGCCCCTTGATGCTCTCGAGCACTCTGGCGATTGTGTGGTTTAGATCAGGATCGTCGAGCCTTCGATCATAGTCTTCAGGCTCAGTCATCCCGATACGATCAGCCCACTGCAACAGCAGCATTCTCTCAACGTCGAGCTTTGTATTGAGCACTTCGGCGTCATCAGTAAGTGAGCGAGCTGAGACTATCATCCCATAGACATCGATGCAGTCTTTGAACGTCCCGATAAGGGCGGCCGCCCCTATAGCAAGCCCCGCGGTTTCTGCCATTCCAGCTCCTGCTTAGTAAAAGAATGGTAACAAAAGCACGAATTCGATGTGAAAGTTTGCGATTTTCAGAGAATGAAATCGGGATTCGGCTGGAGCGACTCTTATGATTGAACCTGAATGCCTAAGAGAATCAAATGAGAGCCTGAGCGGCGTAGCCAAGGTGGGGCTTACTTCAAGGCAGAACGATGAGTTACACTGCATTCTAACTGCATATCTGAAAATGCAATTTTGATTTAATGATCTACCAATAGAATGAATCCCTTTATAGTGCTCTGGTTAGTCCAAATCGTTCACGTGCATGTATGCATCTAAGAGACCCCGGAACTTGGGCTGGTAGGTTCGATGCATTTGAACAGTCAGGCTTGGTCGACAATGCGTATATCTGTCCGCTGTCACATACATTATTACAGTAACACCGCCACATCTTCAGAATTCGCAACACGTCATTGTTGAACTTCCTGTGGCTTGATTCCCATCTACGTGGTTACCTATAGCCCGCAGGGGGTTATCCTATAGCAGGTCTTCGTACAGGAGATTGTTAAATAAGAGGTACTTTATGGCAGGTTGTCCTATAAGAAGTTCTCCTAAGGGAGGCTATTGTATAGGAGGTTGTCCTATGTGAGGCTGTTCTACAAGAGGTTAACCTATAGGAGGTTGGGGGGTAGATGCTGTGGCCGCGTAGCGGACACCCGAGCAAAGCTGGTCTCTAACAAAGACTCCCGGTACATATGTAAGGCATTCAGGGAGAAAATTCATTGACGAATTATTGCTATCGACCACCCATTGATGTCCCATTCGAGATAGTTCCAGTAACGTAGCCACAGAATCAGCTCCTGAACGTTGCCAGACGTTTCGTGATCCGATGTCTTGGTCTCCTACCTATCACCTTTGGGCGGTTTAACAGTTTCAAGAACTCGCGGTATCAGTACTCTGGGGTCTTTGTTACGAGCATATAAGTTTCAACCCTTCATCTTCCGAGTATCGAGACAAGGCGACCTTCTTCCACTCATCCCAGTCCATACCCTGATCTACCTGTACCGCCTCCCGAAGTCCCCGAAAGAGGCCCAGAAACCCAGACCAGTCACCAGCAAGATCATAGCCACAGCAGAAAGCAAACCTGTGCTGTAGTCGCCCTTTGCGAATGTGTGCTGCCAGTTCCGGGCAGCCTTTGTCTTCGAGTAAACGTGCGAAGACGACTTCATCTTCCCCGATGTCGTTGACGCCGTCGTAGAAATCCGCCACGGGCAAGAGGCCGATCGGGGAATTAAAGGCGATCTCTGGCGGCATCGTGTGGGCCCATTCCCAGTCAATGATTCCGGTGATATTGAAACCTTCGTCGACTAGGATATGGTCTCCTTTGTCGTCTGCGTGTTTGAGGTAATAGTTCTTCTGGTCGCTTTGCGATTTTGACGACACTATTGAAGGAATCAGGTCGAATAGGAAGCGATGGACGAGGTAGGCATCTACTGGCTGCTGAGTGTACATCTCCTCACGAAGGATAAGCTCCAGGATGAAGCGAAGTGAGTACTTGTGGTACTCTTCAATCGAAGGGCAAGGGCCGGCGAGGAGCATTTCACCGGATGGGGTGAAGTCGGTGAGTGATTCTCGTGCGAATCCACCAATATGTTGTGGAGTGTCTGGGCTGTCGAGGGAGCCCAATGAGTTGAGAGGATGCTTGTGGAGTTCGATAAAAATATCTGCCAGCTGGTCCATGAGATTCCGTCTCTGCTCCTTAGTGGCAAGAGCCCATCTCATTGACTTCCCAGGCAGCTTTTCCATGAGAATGTATCCAACCCCAATCCGGTTATCCGGATCGTGTTCGAAGGCGTAGTCGAATACCTTCGGAGCGGGCACATTGGTTTGCTCCAGAAATTTCAGCGTTGCAACTTCGCTCCGCACGATATAATCCCGTAATGATGATGGAGGGGAAGTAGCGTTGAACCTGCGTATACGGGTGATCCACTTGACTCCGTCTTCAAAGCAGAGCTCAATATGATAATTCATGCCCCCCATCACAGAACTTCGCGTGGCCCTATCATAACCAAGTGCAGGCACAGAGCACTGAACCCCTTGACGAAGGAAGCTGGCTCGAGCCGAAAGAGCTTTGGTATCAATCTTTGCGATCAAGTGCGACAGCTCACTTTCTTCTGCGGCCCTGGCCGCGGGATCGTAGTTATCGGCATCCTGCAACCTCAGCACGCAATTCTTAACACGAGTGTGTAACGTGCTTACTTACCTCCCATTTTGGACAGCTGTGGAACGGAGTTGCGCTGTGCTGCGAGCAGAGATGGCGGCCGCAAAGAACACATTCACCGAGGGTTCGAACGGCCGGTCGAGCGCAATTCCTTGCATCACACTGCCACAGAGGCATTGTATCAGTTAATGACCCGGTACCAAGGTGGACAGAAAGCGCTGAGAAGGGATTCACATGGCTCCGATAAATCAGGAGGGAATCATGTGCATCAGCAATGTCGAAGTTGCGTTCAATTATTTGTTTGGGTTGAATCTGCCTTGCGTTCACGTGGTGAGTGGCTGGACAAAAGGTTTACGTGACCAACAGTTCGACAAAACATTTTGATTGGTTCGGAGCTGCGGGCGAGAGCTACCGTCCACCTGGGCCGACGAAACATCACTAAGCGCATAATTACATCCTCCAACTCGTATGGCGTAGCGGCCAAAAAAACGCCCATGTTGGTGGTACGGCGCATTCTGGGCGAAACCTCATGTGATCACTCCAGGAAGCAGGGACACGATGGCTGGGAAATCAGAATGAACTTGAGTACACAGAGACCGCGAGGAAAAGAGATGTACCATGATCTCTAGACGCAATTGTCAGTCAGAGGACGCTACTTCGACTGTTGGCAACTTCAACTCAACCTTGCGCGAGGCGCCTGATGATGCCTCGTCTAGATATTAAGCAAACCAAAACTTGCGGAATGGCAGTCGAGGAGATACTGCTGGATACTGGATAAGAAGGGGCTATCTCTCCCTCGAAAAAAGGAAAGCAAGCCCGGTTGTAGCACCCAGACCCTCACCCGATTTACACAATACCACTTCAGCTTTCACCTGTCGAGCAAAACCATTCTCTCACCTTTGATTAACAAATAAAACCACCCCGACTTCAACATGCCATCCCCTGCCATCCGTTGTGTGAAGCAAGGATGCAACAACTGGGCGGTCAGTGGTTCTCGTTACTGCTCTGAGCGTAAGTCTCACTCCACTCCTGGCTATCTGCCGACAAAGCTAATCATAACTATTGGGGGCACAAACAGACAAGGATTAACTCTTATCAAATTCTTCCATGGGGTCATTGTGAAAGCTATTGCAACATCCAGTCTTTACCGTTGAAAGGAGGTTGTGGAAGATCAACTTGCATTCGTCCCACCTGTGAACCGGAGGATCCCAGAGCCAACCTACTTGTACTCGCATCAGCTTTCTTTGGGGATGCAGTTCCGGAGAAATGCAACTTGGTTCTGAGATAGTCTGATGAAATTTATACATAGCAGTCCGTAAACGCCTGCTTTTAGCCTTGAGCTCAACACGTCAAATCCTCCATAATTCCCAGAGTGATATGCATAATAATTGTAGTAGAACTTGAAGATCATGTACATGAAAATTTCAGCGCCTGTTGACTGGAATTTTGGTGATATCTCGGAATTGACTTCACAGACTTTGCGAATTATTACTTCAGTATGTATTGTTGAGCCACTCACGCCTGGCTTTTCCTGTATTCCAATTGCTCAGCTTTTCACCTGCTCTCAAGCAAGCAGATGTTTGACATCTGTGCCTTGACCGCAGAAGTTTAATATTCTCATATCGGAGTAAAGTTTTGAGTCCAAAGTCCGCAGGGTTTGGTATCGCAGTCTTTTGTTGTATGGCTATTGCTAAGTAGATTGGAGTCGAAGTCTGTACACCAAAACAAAAAGAAGCACGGGAAATTATACCAGGACCGCGGCAAATAGACATGCATTCGGCACTCCAACGGCCATCGTCTCAGACATAATGAACAGACTTAGCAGCAACATCGTCTCGATCAAGTTCGGCGGCTCGATGCCCTGTAAATTCTCGTTATTTCCCTGTGCGTCGATCTGAGAGAGATGACAATTCACGGTCGAGTACCTGACGTCTTAATGGCTTCATATCTGTAGCTTACACTTTGATAAGCTTCACAGAGCTTTTGAAAGCCCACCCGAGCTGACAGGCTGTTATTCAATCCGCTGGATCAGATGGTGGCTGAGGTCGTATTTGTACGGCGCATGCTGGCTATCGAAGAAGGCACCTGAGCTACAGAGACATAGATGAGTACAATGTTGTACTCGAGAGCGCAATGACTGGGGGGGGGGGCGTCCGGGCGAAACATGGGCGATGGGACAAATCACAAGGACGTGGAGAATTTCTGTCGCCACTATTTGATACGAGCCCTTCCAGAATCCTACAACAGGTTTCAACCATGTTCATATCCATGTTGGGTGATGAGAAACATGTCCGGCCTTGAGAACAAATCGGATACACTCGCTGGATAGAGCTTCAACATAATAGTCTCAGAGAATATTTGACATTTACAAACCACACAAGAAATCATAGATATCCTTGTCCGGTTCCTCTCAACCTGCCTCTGTCAGGATGCGGCAGCATCGCCTTGCAAATGTGTTGGTCCATATTTCCCAGCGTTGAAGGCGACTAGAACCCGCAAAGCGCCGTGCATCACATATAAAATTTGAGAAGAAGGGCCTGTATGATCGATGCTGGCCGTCAGAAAGCACATGCAGCCACCGAAACCGAGCCCTCTCCAGCAAGCTGCTCTGGACCGACCCTATCGGTCAAGCAACTCAGGCTGCCTGTGACCGTAACGCCACTGGTTCGACAGACCAAAACTTTTCAAACGTCGAAACCATTCATCCGTGTTTCTCCTACCGTATCACTTGTGCGCCTCTCAATTTTACAGCCAGTGGGATCTACAGTCCGAGGGACAGCCTCTAATTTAATATAACAGACAACATATTCTAAATGCCCAGAGATTTATTCAGTCAATATAATATTCTCTTAGCTTATAATATCCTAATTCGGCTCCTTGGCGAGCAATAATTGTTGAGGAAGCCAAGAAGCGCTCGTGGTAGTTTGATATCCTTGAGGTAATCACCAAACCAGCGGTCGGGGGGTCTTGGCCCTCTCTCCCTTCCTACCTGTCACCCCAGGATCGACACCGCCCGTTAGCTAATACATGACATCCAGCCTCACTATTGAATCATCACGAGCCTCCCAATCTCGTAATAAGATCATGTAATACTTTGGCAATCTGTGCCCTTGGCTTCAAGTACGAGGAATGGGGAGCCAGATCACCTCTCACCAGGGGGAAAACCACTACACCCTCCCTCCCCTATTGAAGACCACAGACGCTAGTCCCGGCAGAAACAGAGCTGCATAGCCAAAAGCAAAAAAGAAAATCAAGACGATCACTGCATGTATGTCTTGGGACCCTGGGAACCGTCAGAAAAAGCAGCGCAAAGTTGTGCAACGTCGCCAAGAAAGGGTTCAGCGCAGGCACTTCTTGTCTGGCTGGCTTCCTTGTCTCGGGTCTTAATGCCCGGGAGATCAACCGCCATGGCGCCAAGCGGGCACAAGCCTCCACCGCCGAGCTGAGTGACAGCCGCAACAGCCGGGAGCGCCCGAGGGAACCGAGTTAGAGAGAGGGATGATGGTTTCCAGGTTGGCCAGTTTTCCCTTCTCGGCGTCCCTTACACGACCAAGGCGATGGGATGGATGGATGCACAATGACTGAATAGGTGGGTTTCTACACTATCATGTGCACATGGAGGAGGCCGATCTACAGCCTACAGAATGGGGAAAATGCAGTTCCTACAGGTTGGGACAGGGTCGGGTCGGGTCAGGTAGGGTCGCCTCCGTCTTTTTCTTCTGATCACGCGCACGCCCTTTCGAAACACAAGACACGCCATCCAGAGTGAAGACGACAACACCACCAATCCGGCGGCTGGCTGTCCCTTTCCTTCGCCGCCTTTTCGAAAGAGTCGCAACGGTTTCAACGCAACCCGGCAAGAAGACCTGAATCGCCGGCCAATGGGGAGACAAATGGGAAGGAACAAAACCATGTGAAGAGGCTTGGCCCTTTCTTTTCTCCGGACGTCGTCCGGAGAAAGCTGGGCTTTGCTTGGAGGATTCCTAAGAAGACAAAGCCCTGCCAAGGTCGGCCCGCCCGCCGGGCTGGGTGGTGGCCCATCTACCGGTGCGGTGAATCTATTCCTGTAGAGCGCGGCTGCTCGTCTTTGTTGGGGGGGGGGTCCTGTCTTTCCAGACCCGGACAGATGGGACGCGGCCTAGGTAATTTTGAGGGCATTGTCACGAATTGGAAAACGGGAGAAGGGGGGGCTTCCTTTCTTTCTTCCCTTCCCGCCCTTTCGGACCTCGGGAAGCAACTTTTCGAAGACAAGGTTCGGACGGGCGCCTAGCACCAAAGGCGGCGCTCGTCAGCGAGGCCCAGGGAAAAACGTCGCGGGCCCCCCGTTTCGACGAGTAGTTCTTCCTTCGACCTGCCGCTCCGAAACGGCACTTTTCGCTGTTGGGAAGGCCGAAAGCTTGAAATCTGCGAGGGATAAACTTGAACCGTCCTACCCTACCCTACCCTGCTTGATGCTGCACCCAATCTTGTCCTCGCCGCGGACCCCCTGCCACAGGCTTGAGACATGTCGCTATTAGATAGTCTAGACGGGTACAGTGGTCGCAGTGACGCACAACCACGTTACGTGCATGAATGGGGTGCAGCAGGCAGCCCACCACGCGCGGAGCGGGGGTGAGAGAACAGAACCAGGCAATGGTCGTCGCCAGCGCAAGTGCTTGTTCGCTCGCGCAGTGAAGCGAAGCGCAGTGCAGCGCAGCGCAGCAATTCAAGCGGGTTTTCATGCAGCCGTGGCGTCATCGTGCTGGGGGAGCACAGGTGCGACCGCATTGAGTTCATAGTTCCTCCTATCCATCCCCTCCCAGTGGTCTGTCCCCGGCTTCCGAGATATTATCTCGTAGGCGCGGTTGCCACCAAACCCCACGCCGGCCACACTCCCCACCGCGTGGGAGGGACGGGGGCACGAGGACCCAGGCCTGCAGGATTGGAAACGCGGTTGCGATGAGCTGCTGCGTCAGTGTCATCCCATGGCCGAACACGCGCGCTCTCGGGATGCGGGGTCATTTGCTGTGTGTGTGTGTGTCCCCAGCTACGGAGTCCAGTGCAGGAGCCAAGCGACCGCAGACGGCCTGACAGTGACAGCAGACACGTTCCATGCCTGCTTGACTCGGGCGTGGGGTTGAGATGGTTTGAGGACGAGGGCTGGGCGTGGGTGGGATAGATTGATGGATAGGTGGTTGGATCGGGACCAAGATCCGTCTTGCATGAAAGACGACGTCGAGCAGCGGTGATGAGCGGTGCAGATCTACATTTCATCACAGGATTGGCGAAGGGCTTGGGGGATCTTCACTGCTAGCCGCCCAATTTCATCGTGCCTGGGGACTGGGACTCAGGGCCTTGGACCCGTGCCTTTGGGGGTTCGCCCAGTGGCCCAGTACACAGTAGGTAGTGTTGGTTGGAGTGGTCTCGGCTTTGACATGTGCCAGCGGTCGTCCACCAAGACCTACTGTGTAGCACATACTGCAATTGTGAACGGGGTTTCGAAACCATCCTTCAATCCCCGGTGCGCGGCGCAGACCAGAGAGCGGTCGGTGGGCTCCCAGTGGATGCTGCTGGGTCTTGGGTTGCGGTGAGGAGTCGTCGATGAAGCCATAATTAATGGCCGACTGCCACCTCACTGTCCTGTTCCTCGAAACAATGGATCGCTCCGATTCTCCGGGGCACGAAGGAAAAGTGCAACTCTGCAGAAGCTTAGGGTGGTAGCATCTGTGGGTCCGGTGGACCGCCGACAGAGGATCCGAACCTACGCGGCTGCAAGGATATGAGCTTTGTTCAGGAGTGGGAGGCTGCTCGTGGCCATCGTTTCACGGAAGCCCAGAAGAGTCCGCTGCAAGCACCCGTCGTGCTGATTACACTGCAGAGTTAATTTAATTAAAGTGGTTGAACCATCGAGCCTGCTGCATGAGAGACAAGACAGCCCACGACAGGCCGGCCTCGAACCGTAAGAGCTGAACCGGCAAGGCCAATTGGTAGCTGGAAGGCATGAGGTCAGAGTTCTCCTGCGAACTCCTGTCTCACCAGTATAGCCACGGCCGAGTCAGGGCCCTTTCTCAAAGGAGCATTCTCTTCGACAAGGCTTCAGGCTCCAGGGTCTGGAGGGGACCTGCGGGAGGCGTTTCTCCCAAGACGCGCCAGCGGTCCTGCCCCTGAGACAATCAATTCTGGGCGAGGCAAGACCGTCAGGATGCAGTTTAGCCTCGGTGTTGGTTGTACTGTAGCCTGCAGAAACGGTCCCGCGGGCTTGCGACGTGCCGGCACGCTGGGGTTAAGAAGCACACTTGGGCTGTCCACGCGCAGAGAGAGACCAGACGGTGTGTGGCTGCAGTGCCATGTTTCACCAGAAATGGCAAAAGAGCGACTGTTTGAAAACGGCCTTGACCCTTTCAAGATGATTGACAACGCCCCGTCCTCCTCCCTTGGACGTTTCCGGCGACGACTCATAGGAAAGGCTTGGTATTGACTCGAAAGGGGCGGCGCCTGAAGAAAATCATCACCACTCTGACAGTACTATGCATTGGTTGATTAAGCTGACTGGGCACTCGGCATGCTCGTGTCCTCGTGCGCAGCCATCAGCACGACGCTATTATGTGTGGAAATGTCGAATGCTGACCGTCAGCCAGCCAGCCTTGCATTCCTTTAGCGGATGACTGACAATATGGCGAAGCAGCTTTAACTCAGTCAGGACATGGTACTGCATATTGAGGTAGTAGGAGCATCGCGCATGCAGGCAGGCGGTGGGGGTGCCATTTCGCCAGCGGGCGGACACGATCTCGCCCCGGACCGACCACGGATGAGCCGCCCATTTTTTAATGGCGACATTTCTTCTTTTGTTAACGAGAAGGAGAGGGGTCCGAAGGGGCAGGAGAGGGTGCACAGACTCTCACCGCTGCTCTCTCCGTCTTGGACTCTTAGGTAACCGTTCTGTAGGGCCGAGATGCCCCCACTGGAGCTCTTGCTCGCCACGAATGCGAGCCCGGGAAGCGTATCTGTCAATGCTTTTCAGATGGGTTTACGGGTGGCAGCAGGTGGCGTGAGCTGATGTGTGGGCATGGCGATCGCCGTCACTGACTGACAAGGAGCACGCATCAAGCACGCAAGCAAGCAGCACGCACTCAGCCCGTCGCACGCGTCAGAAGTCAAAGAAGCTCGCTGCCGAGGGGTTTGGGATAGACTTTTGAGGGTGAGCCACATGACTTGGGATCCGCTCCCGCGATTCGCGAGTGGTCGTCCACTGTCTGGTTAGCCCTGGCTCTGCGCTGGCACACACATGCAGCAGCACATGGCGGACTCCAGACCCCAAAACCCAGATTTTGTTGGTTGTTGGCAGCGCGACAAACCAGGTTTGCGCTACAGGACAGAGGGACCCGACCTAGCTCGACGGGTAAGTGTCGGTGAGAACTGGCGGTACGACAAAGACTGAGAGGGGGATGGCGCTACGGGATGAGCTTGCAAGCCTCGAACATGAAGGACCCCCATGCGTCCGTCGTAGTGTTGGTTGGTAGTTAGTAGTTGACCCTAGAGACTCGTGGGGATTGGTGGAAGAGACGGCGGTAGTCGGGGCGGCCAGCGGGAGGGAAAGACGGAGGAGCGCGACGAGGAGGGACGAGGAGGGAATAGCACAGTGCAACCACGTGCGGAACTTGCCATAGGGCTCGGGATGAGCGACGTTATGCAGTCGTGCAGGCCTTACTGATGCTGACACAGTTCCCCTGACCGGTGTTCTGACTGTACTGCAGTGTTCAGTCTCGAGCCCGTGAGCCAGAGCACGACATGGTGGATTATTTTCAGGCGGACGCTCAGATGTCGAAGAGATGAGCCGAGCCAAATCGATCCCACGAACCCACAATGAAGGGGCCCTTTGGTTTTTTCTCTCTCTGTGTGTTACTCCCATTACGGAACCGTCAGCCTAATGTTATTCGGACAAGTTCCAATCCCCCGGGAAGGGGACCCTGGGTGATTGAGAGAATATGCCTCAACGAAGGTCGACGAGGATCTTTTCTGTCATGCAAGATTTGTTTATTTTGACGGACGATTGGCTCGAGGTAGTGCCGGGCCAACAAATAATTCCTCTTCCATGGAATGTGACAATGGCCGTCATCATCACGAGACAGAGGCAGGCGAATCTTAGATGTCTGGTTATAGACTATGACTGCATTGAATGTGAGCTGTGATAAGTGACGGACCACTTGTTGTTGTTGGACTACTGTGGTGCCCACCTGTGGCCAATGGCTGCTGTCACGGCGGAAAGCACGAGTCTTGGTGGTGAGTGGGTTTGGGGGGGGCCAGGAGGACTCGCAGGAACCACAAGGAGGCAGGCACAGGGCGGGTGCACCTACGACTCCGTTTTCACAAAACGGAGCAGATTTGTTAGTTGGATGCTTCCGGCATGGAACCGTCCTTTTTGGTAATCCGTTAGTCAGTTAGCCGTCAGTCGTTAGTCGTCACTCGGCCACTCGGCCACTCGCCTCTCGAAGCTACTTCCCAGCTCGTGCATCCTCCCACGTTGTTGCAGGTATCCCGCGGTTTCCAGCCAGTCGGTGAGTACGTACCGCAGTGCAGTAATAAGTACCACAGTAGGTACTGCCGTAGCTGGCCTGCCCTGGACAAGCCGGCCTTGGACGGACACGGGCCGCCCTTTTTGCAAGATTTTCTCTTTTCCCCCAACAAGCGCACTTGCCATGCCCCTGAGACTGAGACCCAGGGCGCCTCTTTCCTTCTGACTGTGTACCTGGTCTGCGCCTGCCCGTGGTCCATGCCTCATGCCTCTTGTACCCCCATGGCTTTTGCCCCCAATGCCACAATGCAGGTCGAGTACTAATAAACGGCACTACACTAACACACTTACACATACGGTGACACACTCCTGCTTGCGCTTGCTTTGCGACCGCACCTGCGCATGCACTTGCACCCAAATCACTCACTCACTCATCCTTACTCATTGGCGCGAGAAATAACATCTAGCTCGCCCTCCCCCAAATTCCTCCCTCCGCCCTCGGTGCTTCTCTCTCACACTCGCCCTTTGCACCTCGCAACCCACCACACAAAAACCAAAAAAAACCACAAATACTCACATACAAAACCCCACGCAGACCAGATTCTTTTTCTGGCGACTCACAAACACAAACCCACAGCGTCAATCCCGCTTGGTTGCTGATCACTGCTCGTTGATCGTTGATCACTTGCTGCTGTTGCGTTGTCCCAGCCAGCGCACGCACACACATAAGAACCCGGTCGCAGCGCGTTACGTTGACAGAACCTTCTGTGCCACTCGACCTTGAACTTAGTGTTGGCCTTTCAACGTCATCTTACTCCCACCACATAGGATTCGCCCGCGCCTCTCCTGCGCCGCAGAATCAAGGCCGCTTGCCCGGTCCCTTGAATTTGAAAACAACCTCGAGACACCGGCCCTCGACCTGCTCCCTTTTCCACCGGGCCACGACCTACGGAACCGAACTTTCAAAACACCAACCGCTTATCCTCCCGCCTCACCCCCACACCAACCTGCTCTGCACCACCACACGATGTTTCTGGGCTTATAGCAACACTGTCCCTAGGGACACCTTTTCGCGCAACCTCCTTGGCCACCTTCGGACCTGATCGGGAGGGCTGCACCTTACCACCAGATATCTCGGATCTCCAGATCGCGCACCTATCCGGTCTCTGATCTCCCGTCTCTTGACCGGCTCGACGCGACCCAGTCAACCGACCTGTTTCGAGAATTGATCTGCCTTGCGTCACCAGCCGACGCACACCTGCATATATTCCACCACTGCAACCCCACGCCGCCCTCGGCATACGCATCTACGTACATACAGAAACCCAAACGACCCACTATTCATAATGTTGAGATATCCAGATCACGGCAGCGCCACCTCCAACGTGCTGGCCTGGAGCTCCCATTCCGCAAACGTCGAGTCAGTCGCCGACGAGGACGCGGCAGCCGACGCCGACGAGCCACCAGATTCAACCATGGCGAGCAACTACCAAGCATCACCACAGTTCAGAAGGGCCTCTGTCGCCAAGGCCAAGGAGAACCACGCCTCACTCCTGACCCAGGCCCTGCAGAGCGCCTCTGAGGGCGAGTCGCCCGACAGCACTCCTGTCGCCCCCTCGCGCCGACGACGATCTATCACTAGCCAGATCTCCCTGGCTTCAACCGCTGATCTGACGAGCGACACTGGGATGAGCACTCCGGCGAGGACCAACACTCCTAGCCCTCGCCTCCCGAGTATTGGCTTCGCGCCTCTTCCCATGGACAAGCAACATGGCGTGTCCGGCCTACAGATAATCGGCTCTCTACCGAGAAGGCCCACACCCGTGAACCATGCGATCGAGCAAGCGACGAAGCCTACGGAAGCACGCAAGGACCCCGCCGTGGAGGCCATTGCGAAGAAGCGCTGCATCTCATTCGCCTGCGCAGCGAAACCCAAGGATGAAGTGCCTAAACCTAAGGCCGTGGTTCCCGCCCCAACCGTGGCTCCATCGCCTGCACCCGCTCAACCCGTCCAGCCGAGGAAGACTTGCATTAAGTTCGCATGCCCGGCTCGCCCTGGCGCCAAGCAGACTCCTCCACAGAAGCAGCGCCTGGACATACCGAAGGAGGAGAGTGGTTCCGTCTCGACCGTTGTAACCAAGTCACCTACAACAACCAGAAAGGCACGCTCACCTGTCGCGGCCCGGGGCCGGCCATCGCCTCGCAGGTCCGCCCAGAGTCTTGTTGCTGTTCGCAAGACCAGATTCATCACCGCAAACTCGAGGGACCTTCAAGGCGAAATTTGCCACTTTCATGAGTTTGCCAGTGACCACCCCACCGAAGAGGACTGGATCCGCCAGGAGAAGTGCATTGCCAAGGCTAGACTTACCATGGACGACCTGTTGAAGAAGGAGAACGACATCCGTCGCCTGGGCAAGGAGGCAGAAGAGGAAGCCGAGCAAGAAGAAGAGGATGAGGAAGGCGGAGAGGTTCTCGACGAGGATGAGGACGACGATGAGGAGGAGAATGGTGATGATGACGACGACGAACTTGTCGAAGAGGAAGATATGGAGGACGACGACCAGTCAGGATACGGCTCCGACGACGATCTCTCGGATGGCTACAACACCGACGAGGAGTACGGATTCGCCGAGTCCGATGACGAGGAGAACGACGGGCTGCATCTCTGGACCTTTAATGTGCAGCAGCCAGGCCAGACCCGAGGATCCGAGTCTACTCCAGTCTTTCGACCTTGGTCTCTGGGCGATCACCACTCGGACTCTTCGACCGGCTCCAAAAGGCACATCCGGGGCAAGCACTCGCAGTCCAGGTTGACCGGCCGCCCCTTGACCCCGGAGCTGCCCGACAGCACTGACTTTGTCTGTGGTACGATGGACGAGGACAGACCGCTGGAGGAGGCTTACCTGACGCGACTGGCTGCCCGGAAGCAGGAGAAGCTCCGCGTCATTCCTCAGGACATTGACCCTAGCTTCCCTACGTCTGAGCCGGAAGACGACGACGACGAGGACGTCAAGCCTAGCCATGGCAGCGATGACCACCTGTGGCTCCACGGGGAACTCGAGGAGCTCGAGGAGGAGCGCGCCGACAGACGCCACAGGAGAGGCGACAATGCCTCCCCAAAGCGACTTCGGTCCCCTCCACCCAAGCGGCTCCGTTCACCCCCACCCAAGGCCCGTGGTCGATCCCCTCGACGCCTGTTTGATCGCGCATCGCCAAGGCGTGTCAAGTCTCCCGCTCCGTTCCATGGCCCAAGGTCACCACGCGCGACACCCACGCATGCCGAAAACGTCTTGGCCTTCAAGGCAATGGCTTCCCGACCGGGACTCACCCACACCAAGTCCCTTCCTCGCGGTGCCTACTTCCCAGCCCACGTCAAGTCAGGCAGGAGGACCAGAGCCAACACGGTGAACAGGGACAACGCTCACGTGCGGGGAGCCATCGACATCGTCAAGGGCCTGGAGCACAAGCGCCAGCGCAGAAAGGAGAAGTTCTACCAGAAGTACTGCAACCGTGCCCGCAAGGGGCAGATCCCCGAGAAGAAGGCTCAGCCGGGAGAGGGAGCCGAGAGGATGCGAGAACTCGGCTTGACACTGGCCGGAAAGATGGGCCAGTGCAACTATGTCATATCCATCTAAGGCCTCAAATTGGTATTGGAGACGACGGGACAGGAGGGTATACGGCGTTGTTTTCTTTGAGCATTTACCAATCCATACCCAAACCATCGGCGCAAATGCATCTGGGGGGTGTGTGGGGGGAACTTCCCGGTATTGGAAGGGGGGAAATCTGGCGCAAAACATTTTTGACGAGCCATGACAGCATCATCATTCTTTCGGTTTATATTTTAGGCAGTGGTGGTTTTTCTGATTTCATTTGTCCACTCTCAACGGATACCCAACATTTGGATTTTCTCAGGAGGCTAAGTGAGGGTGGGGTCCCGACTTTTCTGTTTCACACACTGTACATAGCAGTTCTATATATCTGCCTTGACTTGAGGCATATATAGCATGAAAAGGAGCCATAAATTGTTTATGGGCTTTCTTACCTCATTTGCTGGACATTGTTCAATTTTGATGCATCTTGGTGACTGGCATTGCGTGGGGGTTTTCTGAAGATCAGGTATGATGACGGGTCGGGATCTGGGGAGAGCAGATAGGAAATGGACCTGGTCCACGATATCTATTTACATACATTCGAACACCTGGCAACTCTGTCTATGTGAGCCTGAAATGTATTGTGTCACCTAATATGAGAGAGACACGGACGTTGTAGCCACGATGACAGGTATTCAGTGAGGGTTAGCTGGAGGCTAGCTATGCCTGCTGACAACATTTGATTTCACGGCTCAAGTGGCGACTTGGTCAGTTCCGACGTTGATCTGAACAGGTTGCCGTTACATGCGCGCCGGAAAGGACAGATGGCAAGTGATGACGGTCTGGAAGCAAAGTGGCATTTTGATCAGTCTGGCTGGCTGACTTCACATAGGTAGCCACCGCTATGGTGACTCCTGTCCTGAACGGGTGTTAATCAGCAACCTGTCTTCAATTTCACACACTTCACCCACGCATCAGTAACGTTCACTGTCTACATCACGTCAGCCACACACCCCCTTTCACCCACTCCTTTCAGATCGTTATAATTCCAGGTATAGATAAATCAAGCGTTGTTTTCAATTTCATACACATACTTGCAAGGCAAGACTTACATTCGATGTATCAATTCCAGCAATTAATTGTTGGTGGGAAACAGTCTTGTAACTACGAAGACCATAGTGAGCAAAGCATCCGGCCGGAGCATGTGCCAATGGGTGGGTATTATGTAAGCAGACCGGCCAATCATTGATTGGCTGGTCCCGCTCTTGCTGCCAGCTAGACGAGACGGGCCCGCACGCAGTCCTGGCTGGCCTGGACCGGGCTGAATCTGCTGTCATCAAGCCCGAAAGCGACCAAACGAACACGGATTGCATTCACAGTCCCTTGCCCGAGACACTTCTTCCTCCCACGCCACCAACCAACACAACCTCTCCCCCCCCACACACCCGACCACGCCGCTGTTGCCCCTTGTACCAGTCCCTACAACAACATCGACGATAAGAAAGAGACAGCCTCACATCGTCGGCCAAGATGTGGATTATCAACTGGTGTATGTTGCTTCCCACATGTCCTCGTCCTCGCCGCCCCGGGCCCGCTGGCTGACACGGATATTGTGTTTTTTCCCCTGCAGTCTACGACGTCCTCTCGTCGCTCGGCCTGCTTAACAAGCACGCCAAGCTGCTGTTCCTCGGTCTCGACAACGCCGGAAAGACGACTCTGCTGCACATGCTGAAGGTGCGTCACCAAGCTGCCACCCACCTACCGACCCACACGCACCCCGGAGATGATGAACGGTGTAGGCGGGACAACAGGTTCGGAGTGCGACCTGCCGGCTCATCGCGTCTCATGCCCGTCTATCATCTCCCTGGGCGAATAAGGAAGGCAGGGAGCGGAAGAGAGGAACGACCGGCAGAGAGCTGACGAGACTTGTGTATACAGAACGACCGGGTTGCCATCCTCCAGCCTACGCTCCACCCAAGTGAGTATCCGCACAGTCGAAGAGCAGGGTGTCTCTTGTGTTCGCAGGACCAGGCGTGCTGACGTGAGGAACACAGCTTCTGAGGAACTCGCGATCGGCAATGTGAGGTTTACGACTTTTGACCTCGGAGGTCACCAGCAAGGTACGCGCAGCAACGATTCCTACACACCCGTCCACCCAGCAAGCCAGCGAGTATCGTTTCCGAACACGCCGAGGAAACGAATTCCCTCCAACCCAAGGGTTCCGTACTGGTCACTAACAAGATGAAAACCACAGCGCGACGCCTGTGGAGGGACTACTTCCCCGAGGTGAACGGGATCGTGTTCCTGGTGGACGCCAAGGACCACGAGCGGTTCGTGGAGGCCAAGGCGGAGCTCGACGCGCTCCTGCAGATGGAGGAGCTGTCCAAGGTGCCCTTTGTGATCCTGGGCAACAAGATCGACCACCCGGATGCCGTGTCCGAGGACGAGCTCCGCCACCAGCTGGGCATGTACCAGACCACGGGCAAGGGCAAGGTCCCGCTCGAGGGCATCCGGCCCGTCGAGGTGTTCATGTGCTCGGTCGTCATGCGCCAGGGCTACGGCGAGGGCATCAGGTGGCTGAGCCAGTACGTCTGATCTGAGCGTAGTTTGGCCCGGCACGGTTGAGAGAGTACCCGTGAGAGGACGAGAAGTTACGGGGGAGGATGGCAAGTTTTTTGTGTCTGGTCTTCTTATCTCGGCCGGGTTATCTCACCTCCATCCAGGCTTTGCGGTGCGCAAGATAGAGCAGGCGAAAGACTTGCGCAGGCTGTGTGTGACGGAATCACACAGCTTCACGGACACACACATGCACATGACTTAGATGAGCTCGTTCCTCTCACTTGGGTATCCATTCTCCACTGCAGCCAAATACGATGACGAAAGTGATGGATACACGGACGGCGGCAGGGAAAAGAAAAGACATATGGGCGGAAAACGGTGCCGCAGAGGAAAGATGGAAGGATGACGACAAGGATTCCTATCTTGGTGTGTGTGTTTTTTATACATGTTATGTGAAGGGGGAGAAACTACCACTGGCCGCATGGCGTTATACATGCTCATTTTGCTCTAATTGAAAAGGATTTACCGATAGAGGATGTGTTTTATGCGCTCCATGCATCTAAATGTGTATTCTGCGTGCATTCATACAATGCAGGATATGTTTCCGTGGTGATGCCCAAGCAACATGAGCATATGCAAGGAGGAGGAGATGAGGAAACAGACGAGACCGCCTGGGTGTTCTCGATTATCAAAGACGAAATAAATGGATGCAAGGATGGAGGAAGAAAATTGTTGGGAAATTCCAGTAATACCAGCAGTCGTCCCGAGGTCTGTTGCCATGGGAGCTCGTGATACTCGAGGCGAGCATCAGGAGAGTTTGGGGCTGGGTCTGCTTATCATCTCCTGCCCCTTCTATGGACCATTCCAGAAGCAGATGGCTCGGCAACGGTGATGCGTGCAAGGAAGAGAAGGGAAACTCACTCTCCCGATTTAGACCCGCCCCAGCCTCGGTAAGGCCAGCCGAAGTTGCTGCAGAAATAAGAATTAATGGGCGTTGCAAGGTTGCAGCAGGTGCGAACCGAACCCCATTCCACAGTGGGCTCATCCGCTGCTTCTCTCCCTTCCCTTCCCTACCCAGTTAGCGTTTCCCCAACAGAAGAGCCGACGTCATCTTTCGCTGGTCCCCTGAACGTCTTGTGAACGGCGGAACCATCCAGTATGTCTTCGATGCTGCCCTGACTAACTGCAGTAAGAAACCAAAACTACACACGTTCGAAATTCTCTGGCGTCGCACATGATCCCGCCGTCTGACCACAGTTCGCTCTTCTCTTTTTATCTTCAGCAGGCGGACTCGTTTAACTCGCGATCGAATACACACGAGGTCGCTTCTTCTCTTGCTTATCCAGTCTGTTTGTTCTCTTTGAAAGCATTGTCTAGCTAGATTCGACCATACCATACGAGACACTTACTCGAGACACACGCCCGCGCTTCCATTACCGATCCATTGTTCCCCGAGGCAGTCAGCATCCCATCCCTTAGACATGGTATAGCCCCCGGCCGCGCTCTGGACTGTCAGCCGACCAGCAACCAAATATGGCACAAGACCAAGAACAAGAGAAACAAGCTGCTGCGAGAGCAGCAGCAGCAGCAGCCGACGACGACGATGAAAGGCCGCCCGTGATCGTCCCAGAAAAGAACTACGGCTTCCCGCGCGAGGCCTTCGACCCCACCCTCCTGCCGGACTACGACGTCGACTTCCTCTCCGCCGAGGCCCGCGAGGCCTTCGTCCAGGCCCTGTCCGCCCCGGACCCGGCCCACAGCACCGAGGACGTCTCCACCATCCGCCTCGGCAGCCCCGTCCCCGGCAGCGCGGGACCCGCCGGCCGCAGCAGCTTCGATAACAGCGTCACGCGGCGACAGTCGGTCGCGGCGGCGGCGGACCTGGGAGGAGGGGACGATAAGGAGGACCCACAGGAGGTGGCTGCGCACGCGGCGGCTGCTTCGGCCGACATCTCTGCGCCGTCATTGCCTAATGGGAATAATGTTCGTGGCAGCGGTGGCGCTTATGGGAGCGGGCTGCAGCAGCATCGTGACAGCCTGTTCATCACGGCGCAGAACGACTGGGCGCCGGTGCATCAGAAGGTGGCGAGGTCTGGCACATCAGGAGGAGGAGGTTCGGGAGGAGGCGGTGGTGGTGCGGGCACCAAAGGCCACGGCAAGCGGCGGCACAAGCGGCCACGGACGGCGCGCCCGGGGCGGCGCACCAAAGACGAGACGCGAGAGGGCTACCTGTACGGGCTGCTGAAGTGGCCGTTCCTGCTGTTCGTCAGCGGGTGGGTGCTGGGCCTGTCGCTCGCGTACGTGCTGACGCGGTACTACATCTGGTTCTACGAGTACTTCATCAGCTGGCGGGGCACGCGCGAGCGGCTGCGGCGCAACATGCGCGCCACCAGCAGCTACCGCGAGTGGCGTGCCGCGGCGCGCGAGCTCGACGAGTTCCTGGGGAACTCGGCGTGGAAGGAGACTAACGAGTTCGCGTACTACGACTGGAAGACGGTCCGCCGCGTGTGGGACAGCCTTAAGAAGAGCCGCGAGAGGGCCGAGGCGGTCGAGCGCAGGATCGCCGAGGGCCAGGCCGTCGAGAGTGACGAGCGCCAGGACGGCGAGAAGGCTGTCGAGGCGCTGCGGGCTCTCCTGGCCGCGTGCGTCAAGAATAACTTTGTGGGCGTCGAGAACCCGAGGTTGTACTCGCAGACTTACTATGGCACCAAGAACCTGGTGCAGAACCACGTCGACGAAGGTGCGTCTTTATACTGGGACCATTGGGTTCTCTTTCTATCACCTTTGCGTGGCCCGACTGTGGATGCTAACATATGACCAAACAGTGGAGAAGAGCCTCAAGTTCATCCTGGACACGAAGCAGATGAAGCTCGAGGACAAGCGAGAGCTGTTCAGGAGCCTGCACGGCAACTACGGCCGTACAGCACTGTGCCTGTCAGGAGGGGCGACCTTTGCCTACTACCACTTCGGCGTGGTCAAGGCGCTGCTGGAGGAGGACCTACTGCCGGACGTGATCACGGGCACGAGCGGTGGCGCCCTGGTGGCGGGGCTAGTGGCGACGCGGACCAACGAGGAGCTCAAGCAGCTGCTGGTGCCCGCGCTGGCGAGCAAGATCACGGCGTGCTCTGAGCCGTTCACCACGTGGTTCCGGCGGTGGTACCGCACGGGGGCGCGGTTCGACTCGGTGGACTGGGCGCGGGCGTGCGCGTGGTGGACGCACGGGTCCATGACGTTCCGCGAGGCCTACGAGCGGACGGGCCGCATCCTCAACGTGTCGTGCGTCCCCGCCGACCCGCACAGCCCGACCATGCTGTGCAACTACCTCACCAGCCCGGACTGCGTCGTGTGGTCGGCGGTGCTGGCGTCGGCGGCGGTCCCGGGCATCCTCAACCCCGTCGTGCTCATGATGAAGCAGCGCGACGGCTCGCTGGCGCCTCACTCGTTCGGCCACAAGTGGAAGGACGGCAGCCTGCGCACCGACATCCCCATCAAGGCGCTCAACCTTCACTTCAACGTCAACTTCACCATCGTATCGCAGGTGAACCCGCACATCAACCTCTTCTTCTTCAGCTCGCGCGGGTCCGTCGGGCAGCCCGTGACGCACCGCCGGGGCAGGGGGTGGCGCGGCGGGTTCCTCGGGTCCGCGGCCGAGCAGTACATCAAGCTCGACCTGACCAAGTGGCTCAAGATCCTGCGGCAGCTGGAGTTGCTGCCGCGGCCCATGGGCCAGGACTGGAGCCAGATATGGCTGCAGGCCGGGTTCGGCGGCACCATCACCATCTGGCCGCGCAGCATCGCCATGGACTTTGTGCACATCCTGTCGGACCCCACGCCGGCGCGGCTCGCGCGCATGATCCACGAGGGCCAGCAGAGCGCCTTCCCCACCCTAAAGTTCGTCGCCAACCGCCTGAAAGTCGAGAGGCTCGTCGAGCTCGGGCGCCGCCAGACGAGGGGCCTCGATATCATCACCGCCGACGGGGGGCGCGCGGCATCCAGGGGCAGGGATAGTATTATCGACGACGAGGAGCTCAGGATGCTGCTCAGGGGCCGCGGCAGGGCCGGTGGTGGCAAGGGGAGCGGCGCTGCTGGTTCCGGCGGCGGGGGAGGGGGCGTGGCTGACGTGCTGGGCAGTAGTGTTACTGCCACCGAGGACGAGAACGAGACTACCACCGCCGATGAGATGGACGTGTCTTTTGCGGAGAGTGCGGTTGTTGATGATGAGGATGAGGATGAGGAGGAAGGCGAGGAAAGTTACGAGGAAGGGGATGAGCAGTTTGGGTTCTCTTCGCCTGGGGCTAGTGGCGGCGAGGGTAATGAGGTGCTTGAGAGCGTGGAGGGGAGTGGGGATGGGGAGCGGGACGCGCTGCTTGAGACCCGGGGGTGAGGTCCAGAAGCGTCGGCGACGTTGAGGAGGATATGCCGGAGACGGGAAGTATGGATGTGGTTTGTGAGAGGGTTGGTTTAGATGTGTTGTTGCTGTTGTGTTCTGCATTGGACTTGGGGGAGAGGCCGTTTTTTTCTGGGTTTTGGTATCGACATACATGGCATGGAGTTCGCAGTCCCCCTCTGGGAGGGCAAATAGATATTATGGGCAGAAGGAAGACGGGGGCGGTGTTTAAAGGAGTCATTGTTTTGTATTGGGTAGTGGGTATAGCTATATAGCAGAAGAGTATTGCTTATTATTGGGCATGTGCTCCTTTTCCGCCTTGTGCTTTTCTTTCTGGTCCCGTTGATTGATGCTGGACAAGTGTAGTGTAGGGGCATAATAGGGTGGTCGCGCCTGACTTGGGGTATTTCTTGTGTCAAGGTAGGTAGGTTGATGAATAACCAACTACTTTATGACTGGATCTATATGAGTCTACTTGACAACGAAGGGGGACGGGTGTGGCGGCTGGCTGGCTGGCTGTTTGGCCAGCCCATCCGGGATGGGGAGGCGAACCACGCAGCTGTGTTGTCCTCACCTCAGCCATGTTGGCAGGGAATTGAGTTACCGTCTATTCTCATTGATGCGCATTCGCCCATCAAGGACACCCCATCCCACCCAAATCAGGTACACAGCCAAAACAACGTGGAAAGCTCGCAGGGGGGGGGGGAGTCGCCGCCGTCAGCATGTCATGTCAGAAGAACGGGACGCACGTAACCCCCCCCCCCACGCAATAATCGCCAAGATGCATCTATGCCGGCGTGCCTGACCTGAGCCTCCCCCTGCGTCTCTGAGACAGGTCATCTGTGTCTGCGTCTGCGTCTGCGTCTGCGTCTGCGTCTGCGTGGCCCACGGGTCTTGGTTCGAATACTAACTAGCAGGGGGGGGGGTTGAGGGAGGGATCTAGGAGGATATATGAGGTATTCATGGGGACGGGTAGATAGATGAGCAGAAGACACAGGGTGCATAGGTAGGTAGGCAGCTTCTCACTGCGTCTAGGAGGTACGCGAGTGCCCTACACACAGTACTCAACGATTCAGGTACCCGAGACACGAATACCAAAAGGTATTAGACTCATGTCCCTCCGCAGATCCAGTGTGAACTATCTGACGAAAGCAACATAGGGGCTAAGGCTTCTAGAAGCCATGGCGAGAAAGTCTGGGGCCAGTAATTCTCAGACGTCCCAACCCCCCGTAGGAACAGCAAAATTTCTTTTCAGTACTCGCTCGCTCGTAAAAAGATATTCCGTATATACCTCGAGGTTTCCCCGACCAGGCACCCACCGCAAAGGTTCCATCCGGAAACCTACCCTATCGGGTAATACGAAAAATATGGATACCTTCCTGTTCACATGACCCCAATGTGGAATGAATCAAAATAAAAAAGCTTGTGCTGTCCTTTTCCTACGCGAGTCCCGAAGCTCCATATTTGGGGGCAGCTCTCTCTCACCCCCACGCACGCTCAGCTCGGCTCGGTCGGGAGCCGACCACCATTGGTCCCGACGGGACGTGTCGGGGGCCGGGGCCTCAATCGGTGCGGGCTGCCCTGGTTGCATTGCGGGAGAAGGAGGAAGAAGAAGGGAAAGGAAAGAAAAAGTGGGTCGAAGGGGGGGGGGAGGAAACGTATGTCATGTCACGTCACCAGGGCCCGCTTCTCGTGGCACGATGCGGTTTTTCATACTGGCGTGTGTGTATGTCGCACGGCTGAATAGGGCTGGCTGGCTGGCCGGACGGCCTGGCTGGGTTTCGAATGGCTCAGGTGGTGAGGCTGTAAGGCTGACGCCTGGGAATAATAATTTTTTTTAACGCGCGGGTGGGCGGTCAGCCTGGGCGGCGAGGCCGGGATAATGTCGGAAGGTGCTGCGATGCCATCGTGTGGTCACCGTGACGGTACGCTGGGGACCTTGCACCGTATGCCTGGCCGGGCTTACTTGTTTCCTTTCCCTCGTTGTTGAGAAAGGCCGCTTTCCCACTGGGATTTTGCTCGCTGTCACCAGATATATCCGGGTCCGGGGCTTTGTTGGGCGGCGGGACCCACATGGAAGCCCTTCCCCGGGTCGAGAGGGCCGAGGGGCGAGCATGATTGACGGGCGTCATCAAGCGGGGCGACCCGTGATGCGATGGCGGTGATAAATATGGGACCATCCCCTCATGCCACGATCAAGCTTACCGTGCTGCGCGCCAGGTCTCGAAAACGCGGCCCGGGGCTTGCAATCCGATATGGGGCAGTGATGGAATGGCGCCGAGGTTAGACGATTGCATGTCTCTGCCGCCAGCCAGCCAGCCAGCGAGACGCGATAGACTAGACACAAACAGCCTGGGCATTTAGATGCAAGTGCTCTTAGTACACTAGGTGGTCGAGATCTGCATGCGCTACCCGCGCTTCTGCCGCGTCAACTGCCACGTGCGGGCCGTTTTTTTTTGTTTCACCCAAAAGCTTGGCCTGACCGGATTTGAAACAAGGGTTGGCTTCTGGTCCCCTTTCTTCGGGCTAGTAATGGGCTACCGAGGCTGCTAAGTCCAGTAATATGGTAAGGTCGGATTGATTGACGTTGATGTAACAGGTCCTGGTTCAGGAACGGGAATGAGGGGTTGGTGGTGTCGCGGCCCCCAAATCGACACGTCAGTCGAATTGGGAAGTTGGACCAAGCAGGTTTCTGGAGGCATTCACGGCTTCGATGATGCTAGCGTACCAGGGATTTCATCGTTGCTGCCTCGTTGGATTCGCTGATATCATCAAGAGAGTCTGTGGTGTGTTCAAGATCTCACATGGTGGCCCGCTAATCTTTCAACCCCTTGTAACAGCGACTTTGGTCGCTTTGTGGTGAAAGATTACGGAGTTGTTGGCACCCAAAAGTAGAGGAACGGGCTGCCCAGCTGGCTGAACGGTTTCAAACGGTCGGACGCAGCCCTCGAAACATTGAACAACCGAGCATCGGACCACAAATTATCGTCCAACAAGCCTTGCTGGAGCCGGCCACTCGGCTGGGGGAACAAGACCCACGAGGGTCGCACGGAGTGAACGTGCCCAGAAGTTCGGGAAGGCGCATGAAACAAAGCATGGCGAGATGCAGGGAGCCGCGGGAGGCTTGATAGTAAAGCTTCCCAAATGTCGTGTGACGTCAACCGCATGGCGCAGCCTTTGCTTTGTTGACTTCGGGAGTAGCGGTGTCTTGTCTGTCTTGTCAGCCAAGGTGGTCCGACGGAGCTCGCCCAGGCCCTCGCCTGCCTCTTGGCTAGATCTAAGAGCTACATTCCGGCTGTGCCGTGCCATTGCATTTCCGTGAAGTTGCAAGAACGGTCGGTCTGAATAAGCATCACGAGCGGTTGGGTGTCGTTGATTGATAACCTTTCCCGCGTATGCATGATATCTTATCATTATGACCCTGGGAGGCTTATCCTTTGTGTTACCAGGCCTTTTGGCCAGTCGTTGAGGCTCGTGATGCTTTCATCTGGGATATGACCCCAGTTGGACCCTCTTGGCCTCCCCTAATTTCTGCAACTCACCGCTCACTGCCTCTTTCGACTGGATATTTCCGAGCAGTTGGGTGTGTGAATTCGGTACGGTATGCAGGTGTGGCGTCAAGCAGGGGTGGATACTATACCTGGGCAAAAGCATTGTTCCGAACGATTGTGCTGCGTGCTGGACGGTAGTCTGCACCTGAACCTGGAGACGAGCGCCGAAGTGTGCCCTGGCCACTAATCTGTACCGTGTCTGTGGCCCGAACAGACTCTCCTCAGAGAGCAGATAACGAGATAATTTCCGTGTACGCGATGTGGACAAGGGGCCGCTGGTTTAGTGAGGTCAAAACCATGCCACCTGTTTACTGTGCAGCCATGTTTACCAGAAGAGGATATATTGGACCGGGAGCTGCCCCGCGTTGCTGGTTCAGTATGGGCTTGCTCATGCTGACGGATTTGTGGCAGGGTGGGCACGGTACTTTCCACGGCAGAAAGCGGTTGGGGGTGGTGTGAGTTGTCTGGGATAGGGGACCAGGTGCTGTATAACTACTGCAGGCTAGATTAATTGTCGGGCCATCTGTCAAGACATCATAGATGCGAGTGTGGGTGGCTATTCCGCGTCCTCTTGCGTGTGTGTAACTATGTGGCTTCGGCCCGGGCCAATTGGTTGAATGCAATACCTGCCGCAGTGTTGGTGTTTACCTTTCTGACATGTGAGAGTGAGCGTAGATAGGGCAGGAAACCCAAGAAGGCGGGAGTGGGATGGATGGGCAGAGCCGCAGCGAGCCTGCAGGTGCGGCCAGGATCATTAAATCCCTCATAGCAGAAGGGATGATCGCGAGATTCCAGAGGCGCGGATCATTGAGGTGAGTTGTACAAAGCTCTATGTACTGTGATGTTCCGGCACAGGGCGGGCTGCCAGGGTGAGCAGCGTGTCTGTGCTTACTGCAGGGTGCCACCTGGTGCTGGTGCGGGCGGGTGAGACGGGCATCTGATGCGGCTGGCCGTGCGGAACGGTCGCATCTGATGCTCAGGATGCCATTCGCCCGGGGCCCCGCGGTTCACAGCACAGAGAGCCTCCCCGTGTGTCTCTCGATGGTGCTCCTCCGGCGGTGAGTGAGGACAGATGAGTGAGAGCATCCCGCAGCTATACACCCACACGGGGTAGCCACAATTAACCAGGTGTGCCTGTGGTGGTACTGTAGCACCCGGAGGGTGTGGAGTCAGGCATGAAGCTTACTGCATAAGACAGGGCTCCAGGGCAAGCAGACGAACCGTCCTGCAGGTGACATGTCGACATTCCGGGGTTGGTGCAATGTGCATTATACCACATTGCTCTACATTATATGCATGGGGGATCGTGCCTGCTGCTTGAATCTTGAAGGATATTCGAGGGCCCTTGTCGATCCCAGGCCTCTCGAGAGACATGCATGTCTCAGAGAGCTCAGCTGTGGGTTGCGCAGGAGGAGGAGGTCCGCCCGTGTAGAGGGCTCTTGGAGCTTGACCGAATTGCTGTCTCCTTGCAGGAGAGTATACAGCAATCCCGGTACTATCGTATCTTGCTTGTCCAGGCTGTTGTTGCTCGGTGGGCGGACGAAAGCGTCTCGGGACTAGGCCGCAGTGAGTGAGACACTGCTTGCAGACATGGGGCCACGCCCGCTCTGGTGCTGTTTGTTACTGGATGGACGGCACGCATCCGTAAAACGACAATGTTCCGCAGATTGTAAGGGTGGCTCGGAGTACATGGTCTTGTTGGCATGGCCGTGTTAGGCCAAGCTTGCTGAGTGATTGATGCTGGGGTGTAGTTGGGTGTACCACATTTCGCACAAGATAGCGTATGTCTGCATGTGAGGGGTTCGGTGTGCTTTCGGTGGCCTGTATGCACGTGGACTCGCCGAGCCAACTTCCGCTCTGATGCTCGGGTGGATAACCCGGATTGTAGATTGAGGCTTTGCAGATTGAGTATTGAAGATTGAAGATTGAAGATTGAACGATGGAGCTGTTAGTCAGCAGGAGGCCTCTGCTGCTCACACGCAGGCGAGACGAGAGTGTGGATAGACGTTGCCTCGATGCGTCTTGGTTCCTTTCGGGACTGGATCGTCTGATCGCCAATGCTGTGTGGATGTCTGGGCATTTTCCGAGGGGATATTGCTGTACGAATCGTTTCGAGGGCCGAACAGAGCAGAGTAGACGAGTTGCCGCACCTGAATGGGGAAAACGGCAGGACGGCTGGGAGGACAGGAGGACCAGGTACTGCAGGTGCCACAGCAGCAAGGGCCACTGCACTGCAGCAACAGTGCAGCGACAGTTGCAGCAGGAGCAGCATCAGCAAGCGGTAGCCGTTGCCGCAAGGACCCTTCCAGCCCGCTCAGCTCCACGACCAGATCAACCAAAACAGAATGGTCAGCAAAAAGTTCAGCTGTGCAGGGGGCTCTAGGTTTAATGAGAGATCAGGTAAGAATTTGCACAGAAATCATCACCCACCAGCAACGACTTAGATGCTGTGCTGGGTGCCTGCCTCGTAAGGTAGCTGGTGTCTACCTAGTCAACGGAGTACCTACTGTGGTTGTTCCCTCCTGCACCGCAACATGGCACCCACCACTCAATCACTCACCCAGGCTTCCGTTTTTCTCCTCTTTCCTCCCGCTGCCGCCACCAAGTACCCAAGTACCCAGGTACCCATGTACCTACCCTCCTTCCTATTTCACCCGCCCCAAAGTACATACAGACTGCGGAAAGAAGCCAGCTGCTGCAGCATCCAGTCAGACCGACTGGCCGTTTCGGCTGGGGCAGTTTCACAGTTTTGACACAGTCGCACATAGCCCGACCGATGCTCCGTTGCTAGCCCAGCCGTTGATCTGCTGTTGCTATTCTCATTTCTAAGCAAACCCAGCCGCCTAGGGTCTAAAACGCTTCCCTCGGCCAGCCAGCCCTGCCTTGGCTTTGGGGATTTGCCGGCACTCGGACGGTTCAGACTCCAGAGTCATCGTCTGTTGCCCAGAGTTTAATGACGATGATGGACGCTGTCCTAGCCTTACGGGGGCCGAGGACCCTTTGCACTGCCACCGACGATGCACAGGAGCCAAGACTTGAGTCGTGTCTCTACATATCACTACGTCTTTACGCAGTAGATACCTTGGCACATTCAGCACTCATGCATTGCAGACACCAGCGTAATCAACGGCCCTGTTGTGCTGGTCTCTTCTACGCTCGACTGTCTGTTTCAGTCGAGTGCTTCAGTATCGAGTAATCCAGCTTACAATATCGCTGCCCGCCGTCTCCCTCCAGGTCCTCGGTCACTTCCTTCGTTGCCACCATGGATGACTAGGTACCAACATTTTTGAGATTTTTTTCTTTCAAATTTCTAAAATTTTCTCTTCGCTCCGAAAGGAACGTTACGGCTAGGCCAGGCCGTTGTGCTTTGTCATCAATGTGGTGCACTAACAGCCAGGTGCCTTGGAGTGGTTAGTTTCAGCCCACTCAGCGTCATCAGTTGCTTGGTGCTTGGTCAGACACATGTGCTCTTGCAGGTGTGTGTAGGTGTGGGAGTGAGTTTTAAAACGGAACTTGTTGCAGCACGGAAAAAGACCCGTTTCTAGACGTCCAGTGCCCGCCCACTGCTTGCCACTGCCGCCATTGCCACTGTCACTGCCACCTCCGCTGCCACTTCCGCTGCCGGTCTCCTCTGCCAATGTCAGCACTCTTGACGCTGTCTCCCTGCCGGTGCATCCTCGACTCGACCACACTCAATCTTGGCCTGCTTTGACCCGTCACAATTCAGAATAGTACCCAGTCAGTAAGAGAACCCGTGCCATAGTCTGCCAGCCGGCCTCGAGGGGGGGCGTGACCATAAACTAAGCCGCCTGGGCTTTTTTTTGGTGCTTTGGTCTTGTGTCTGTCTATACCTAAGTACGTACTTTTTGTGCCCACAGGTACGCACGGTCAGGGCAGGTGGGCCTTGTTCCCCAGCGTTTTCCCAGCTCGTTTGGTGCCGACTCACAGCAGCGGGAAAACAGAAACAGAAACAAAAACGGCAGACCTCCTCCTGCCCTTTCTACCCTGTCCGCCTGTTCATCTTTAGCGCCCACGGGACGGAACACTGGATAACATCAGCTGTCCGAGGCTAGTATCAGTCCCTGGCCCCAGGTCACCCCCAAGTTCTCAAACGCACTCTTGTACTGCCGTCCCTGCACCCCGTCTCTCTCCCACTCACTCCACTCTGTCTTCCTGTCCGCTGCAGCCTTGCCTGCCCTTCTCCACCACAACAGCTTTTGCTCTCTACCTAGGTACTTTGCTCTGCTCTGCTCCGCTCTGCTCTGACCTCTCCCGCCCGACCAAACGGTACACCCCCCCCCCTCGTACACAGGCCTACCGGGCTACTAGCCTGTTCCCGACCACTGCTCATTTCCAGAACCAGTCGCCCACTCCGCCCACATTTTGTTGTCCGACTTAAAGGCACACTACAATTCTCCCACATCCCCCCTCCCCCGAGAGAGGAAACAAGACGCGTTTCTGCCCTGACTTCTTCAAATACCCATTTGCTATTTTGTCTGTTCCTTGGAGACTCCCCTGGGCTCTGCCCACCCCCCCAAGGCGATTTCGCCGCCTCATTCTTCTCTCTATTGCCGCCTCTTTTTCCTGTCTTGTCTTCTGTCTCCCCCTCTCGCCCACTTGTGTCCCTGCCTGCTGGCGCCCTTGCACACACCTGCAGCACCAGCACCCGCACCTGCATCTGGGCACGGCTTGCCGCTTGCCTCACTCTATACCGTCGCCTTCTCGAAAAACCTGATACTGAGCAGGCCTACCGCCGCGCCGCACCAGGGTCGCATACCTCTGACAGCCAATAAGCCCTGCACCCACCCGGGCATAACATATCCGTCATTTGCTGCACTCCCACGTCGCCGCAGTCATCCTCCCAAGTCACTTCGCCTCGCCTCGTCTCACGCCGGCCCATATACGTATTGTAGTTTGCTACGGTAAACTACAGTAGTGCACTGCACTGTACTACCGCTACTCACCTGCGGCGTTCCGCCTCTTTATTCCGTCCCTTCCCCCCCCACGCAGCCAGTCGTCACTCTGCTTTCGGCGTCCGATCCCACAATGGCCAGCGCTTCTACTTCACGGTCGACGACCATGTCGTCGACCTCTCAGCCGTCGTCCCTCAGGTCCGTCGAGCTCAACAGCCAGAGCAAGGGCTCTCCTCAGCCAAATGCCCAGAACGGTCAAGCCGCTACTGCCGACCAACTACCGAAACACCCCGAAAAAGCATCTGTCAAGGATCGCCTCACTCGCATGTTCTCGACAAAAGACGTCGCCAGGCTCGACCCGAACGCCTCGCCTTCCAAGAAGCCTCTACCCGCTGCGACCATTGCAGAGCAAGGCTCGGCTTCGGCTGCCTCGACGCCCCCTCTGAAACCTACAATCCCGTCGCGGCAGGCCTCAGTTACAGAGAGATTGGACAAGCCGGCCGAAAAGACCCCTGCCCCCAAGTCTGGCAAATCAACCAACGGCAACGGGCACCCTTCGCAGCGTTATGTCGTCAACCCCGAGGCACAGGGCGGCCACGAACATCACCTCAGGTCGAGCAGGCGCCAGGAGAAGCTGACCGACATGTTCAAAGGACTGCTGGGTAAACGTGCGGAGCAGGTCCCCGACAGCGACCTGTCCCTCGTCTCAAATTGGGTCGATGCATTGAAGCAGGAGAAGGATTCCATGGCTTCAGACAGAAAGGGAGGCCCCAAGGAGACAGTCACACTTGTCGAGAAATACGGAAAATGCCAGGAGGTAGTTGGGCGTGGCGCCTTCGGTATAGTCAGGATATCACATAAAAAGCTCGAAGGCCTGCCGGGCGAGAAGCTGTTCGCCGTCAAGGAGTTCCGACGGCGCCCGGAAGAGACAGAGAAGAAGTACAGCAAGCGGCTGACCGCCGAGTTCTGCATCTCTTCCTCTCTCCGACACCCCAACGTCATCCACACCCTAGATCTCCTCAAGGACGCCAAGGGGGACTACTGTGAGGTAATGGAGTTCTGCGCCGGTGGTGATCTGTACACACTGGTACTCGCCGCGGGAAAGCTCGAGGTGCAGGAGGCAGACTGCTTTTTCAAGCAGATGATGCGCGGTGTCGAATACATGCACGAGATGGGTGTTGCGCACCGCGATCTGAAGCCAGAAAACTTATTGCTGACAACAAATGGAGGTCTGAAAATCACAGACTTTGGAAACGGCGAGTGTTTCCGCATGGCGTGGGAGAACGACGCCCACATGGTGTCCGGGCTGTGTGGCTCAGCGCCATATATTGCGCCAGAGGAGTACATCGACAAGGAGTTTGACGCAAGGGCAGTGGATGTCTGGGCTTGTGGTGTTATTTACATGGCGATGCGGACGGGCAGACACCTGTGGCGGGTTGCCAAGAAGGACGAGGATGAGTTCTATGCTCGCTATCTCAAGGGTCGACGAGACGAGGAGGGCTACGGCCCAATCGAGTCCCTACACCGGGTAAGTTGCCTTGTAGCTGATTGGGGAGTCCCTTGGAGAACACTAGCTAACGTGCCACAAGGCCCGATGCCGAAATGTCATCTACTCAATATTAGACCCCAACCCGACCAGGCGGATCACGGCGTCACAGGTGCTCAAGTCAGAGTGGGGCCGCGAGATAAAACTCTGCAAAGCCGGCGAGGAGGGCCTCTGAAAAGGGCGTCGTCGTTCCACCGGCCACGAAGTCTGTGGGATGACGGCAGCAACCTTGATTCGGTGACACCATTGAGCGATCACGGCCAAGGGGCGACAAGGCCAGCATGTTCCCAGGGGCCAACCGAAGCTCAAGTTCTCTTCCAATTCATGAACTTCTCGTTTCGCTTAAAGACAGCATCGGAGTCCGGACTTTTCCTGGTTATATCCCAAATGAACTTCATTCATACTTCTACAATACCTCTTAACTACTTTTTTTATGGCTTGTTTTTCTCTTCTTGTCTCACCATGGGAAAGCACGCGAGCGACTGCGCAGAGACGCGGATTACAGACATCATGACAGAATACAAAAAATTGCATATCTGAGAATCGATCGTCCAACGTTCCAAGAAGGGACAGAGGGGAGGGTTTTTCTTCGGGGAAGATGGGGGAAACTAACCAATGGGATGAGAGGAGCAACACTCGAGACTGCAGGCACATAGGCCGAGGCCACTTCATGAGAGTGCATTCAACAAGACATTGGGAGTGAGGAGGGCTTCTGCGTACGGGGAGTAAAGGAGTTTCCGTGTTTATCCCACCACTGCGTTGGATATTGGCAGAGTCAGGCAGGCAGGTGGCAACATGATTCCCCGGGGGTGGCAGGGCCATTGAGGCGATGCACAACAGATACACAGGGACACACAGAACGAGAGGTGCAAGAGATGGGAAACCCCCCTTCTGGACTCGGTGTCAAGTCAATTGGGACGAGACGGCCCACGGTCTTGGCTCCCCTCTTGGCTCCCCTCTTGGCACCTCAGCTTGGCTTCGCGGGAAGGATCGCTGGGGCGCGGGTGGGTGTGGAGTTGATCAGCGAGGATGTGGGTTTGACGGCTTGGTGTAAGGGAAGTGAGCTTGGGAGCTCCAAAAAAATGTCCGGGGCCGGGTGTTGGCACGCACGCAATAGGCGATTTTGGATGGTGAGCCAAGAAAGCTGGGCCCTCTATTGATAATTCTTCCCTCCCTTCTCAAAAACCCAATTGGAGGGTTGACACGAAGGGGGGTTGTGTGTGGGTGGGTGGTTGGGGACGGGAAGCTTTTTTCTCACCCTCCTATATCTATATCTATAGGTTATTTATTTCTTTTTCCTTGTTCTTGGGGATGGGAATTATTAGCCTTTTGGTAATATAGATTCTGGTGGTGGTCCGGGGCCCTTATGTGGGAAGTCCGGGGGTGAAAGGTAGGGGGGGGGGCGTGATTTGAAACCAAAACAAGACACACACGTTCTCTTTCTCATGGCATGTTTCCAACTGCACTGCACGCGCTTTGTTCCCACGTGGTGACATGGCTTGATATGCTAGCTTGGCTACTCGCGCCGTCAGAGGGACCACACCCGATGGTACCTCGGCCAGCTCGATTCCCTTGCTGCAGGGCGGAATGAATCGCCTACGTACGGGTCTGTCTGTGGCTGTTGCTTTTTGAACCGAAGCAAGCGACGTCCAGCCGGCCAGCCAGCGTTGATCTCTTGTGCAGACCCCCCACTCCCCTCCTCCTTCTCACTCTCCCCATCTCCCATCTGGTTCAAAGAACTGGAAGCATTGATTTATGCTTGCTCCCCCCCCCACGCCCCCTTCGCCCGACTACTTACTTCCCCGATCTAATTCCGGGGAGACCAGATCCGGGCGGGGAGGGGGGCAGTCTCTGTTGTTGGGTGAGAGACCCCTTCTGATTTACAGCTGTTTGCTTGCTTTCTTGTTCCCGTCCGTCTCGGCCGAGTGAGTGAGTGGCTGTGCCGCAAGTACTCGCTGAGTCTGTCGTGCATGCAGAGGAGATTGCCTCGGGGCCCCTCTGAGTGGAACTGGCGAACGCGACTCGACGCGACTGTTGCACTGGAGTGAGTGAGTGGTTGTGTTGGCTGGCTGGCTGGCTGGCAGGAGGGTAAAGTGACGAAGGGAACCTGGGGCAGGTCGGACTGAGCACCACGAGGACATTGGCCCGTTGAAAGCAAGGCTGGTATTTTCTTAACGACAGGGCTCAAGCGAGTTCTACACATCTATCTGGCGAGGTCCCCGGCTCGGCTTGCTCGTCTCAGTGGTTTGAGACATTTCCTCGGAGAAATTGCAACGTGGCTGCGGGGGACTTACAGCTTACAGACTGCGCTGGGCGATCTGAGAACCATGTGGCCTGGCACGTGGCACGTTCAAGTGACCTCGTGGATCGAGTGGTTCGCATGCGAGAAGTGAAAGACTTGCGCGCTCGGGGAACTGAGCAGCGCTTATTTCTGGGTGGCTGTCCAGTAGCCCTTGAGATATGGCTTTTTTGTTTTGGAGTGTTGGGGGGGGGGGGGGATTTTACATGCCAAAGGATCGAGGCACCGAAGAAATGCAGCAGCTCAGCAGATGCGGCTTATGGAACTCACTCGACGCGAACGAGAAGACGATAAGAGACCGGAGGGTGAGAAGGAAGAAGGGGGGGGGGTGGTCGAAATGTTGGCTACTGACTTGACTGACATATGGGGACTGTTCAGCCCAGGCCGCACTGATGGACGAAGGCAAGTAATGGTCGAGAGGCGAGACTCACCTGGCATGAATGGTTACATACAACTGCGCGCGTACAAGCGAGGTAGACAGAACCATCTCCAGCCATGTTCGCGGCTCAGCGAGGAAGGGGGACTCGGGATGGAGAGTCAACCAGAGAACTTCACCATCAACATGGACTGACTCATAAGGACACTGGGCAATCTCAAATCAGTATCTCTGCCTCATCCTCAGCCGGGCCAGAACCAACTTGAGCCAACTCGAAGAGAAACATTGCACTCCGGCAGGTATCATTTGCTGCTATAGCTATTCCCGGCGCCGTCCAGTCGAATACATCCAGAATCCCCCACCCCGGGCCAACCTCCCAGTATTATGCCCGGCGTCGTCCCGCCCGAGTCTCGTATGTTTTCAGACTCCCAAGCTGGGTTCCCAATGCATGTTATATACCGCAAGATTCACAGACTACCGCCCCCTCGCCGTTCTTAGCCCTCCTCCTCCCCAGCGCGGTGGTGATCATCCCCAGGCGGCCTCTCGCCCCCGGCCCCGCCCTCCTGGCTCCGGGCCCTCGTGTCCCGAATAGTCTGCGAGACGAGCTCGGCAAACTTGTTCCCCCTGAACGCCCCCATGACCTTGTCCCTCCCCCGCTCGCCGGCACCAGCCTCAGCATCCCCGTGCTCCTCCCTCACGTCCAGCGCCCCGTCCCCGTGGAACCGGCCCCTGGAGTTGAGGTGCCACGTCATGTAGACACTGGGCTGCCCGCCCGCCCTCTTGATGCGTGCCACCTCCTCCTCGTACGCGCGGTCGTACACGTTGAAGTCCACCGCCGTGGGCGAGTCCGCCACGGCCGTCGGCTGCTCTCCTTCCTCCCCTTCGCCGTCCCCGCCCTCGCCCGCGAAGTTGTCGCGTCCGCCCGTGCCGATCCCCAGCAGGGCGGGGACCCCGGGGGATGCGCGCGGGTCCCGCTCGCCGTGGATCCTGCCTGACTCCTCCTCCGTCGGCCCGCTGCTCTGGTCCGTGCCGCTGTCCCCCCTGTTGTTGTTGTTGCTGGGCGGCTTGACGGGGAGCCCGAACGGGCCGGCGGCGTTGCCGCCCCTGCTCTGGAGGACCTGCTTGCGCTGCTCCAGGAGCCGCGCGGCGTGCTCCTCGTTGGCGCGCTTGAGGGCCTCGAGCTCGTGCTCGTCCATGGAGGGCTTGGGCCTGTGGTGGTGCCGGGTCCAGCGCGGGACGTGGTGCTCGCTGTTGTTGTTGTTGATCATGTCGGCGGCGTCCTCTGGGAAGAGGCTGGTCCTCGGGCTGTTGGTGCGCGACCGGGACGAGAGGAGGGACTTGAAGTTCGTGATGGCCTTCATCACGCAGAGCAGGTGGCCCATCTTGCGCGTGAAGGCGTGGCTGACCTCGAGCTCGTTTGGGGCGTCGACGAGCTCGGAGCAGTTCTCCTCGGCGTCTAGGAGCGGGTCGGTGCCCCCCCTTGTGACCCATGGGTGTTCCTATGGCACTGGTTAGAACTGCCTTTTGTGTTAGTGTATGGGTTATGCGCGGCTCACCCTGATTTCAGACATCGTTATCCTCTGCTCCGGGTCCTTCTCCATTAATCTTGAGATGAGGTCCTTCAAATTCTCGTTCTCGTCCTCTGGCAAAGTTGGCGTTTCCGTCTTTATGGCTTCGTATATCTCCAGTACGCCCGATCGGTTGAACGGTATATGGCCGTACCTTAGACAAAACAGCGACACCCCCATGCTCCACACATCCGCGGCCGTCCCGCTCACATCCCCATGCTTGGCGACACACAATTCCGGGGGCAGGAACGCGGGCGACCCGGCAGACTTCTTGGTGCGCATGTCCTCGGGTTTCTCAAACATCTCACTGACGCCAAAGTCGACAATCTTCAGCACGTCGTCCTCGGTCAGCAGCAGGTTGTCCGGCTTGATGTCCCGGTGCACGACGCCCTGGGCGTGCAGGTACTCGATGCCGAGGATCAGGTCGCGGAACCAGTACCTGCACGTCTCCTCGCTGTAGGGCTCGGCGGCCTCGTCCAGCCCGACCTTCATGACGACGCCCTTCTTGCACATCTCCAGGACCATGTAGAGCGAGTCCTCCTCCGGGTCGTCGAGCACCTCGATCAGCGAGACCAGGTTGGGGTGGTTGAGCTTCTTCATGATGGCGATCTCCTCGCGGATGAGGAACAGGGAGTCGTTGGCCTCGGACTTCTTGTGGTCGCGCAGCTGGTACGACACGGTCGGGTCCATGCCCGGCCCAGACCCGGAGTCTGTTGCTGTGCGAGGCTGTGGTGGGAAGCGGCCTGGCCCTCGTCTGGGACCGCGGCGGAGGATATTTGACTGGGCGCGTTTGCGCAGACGGGTCTTTGAGAATTCCTTGACGGCCTGTTGCGCGCGGTGTATAAGTCTTGGGCTTGATATATTCCCCCCACTCGGGTCACAAACTGTTTTGTCAACATACGTATTCATTGCCGAACTGGTCCACGGCGAGGTGAACAGCGCCATAGGACCCGCGGCCTATTTCCTCCTTAATAGTATACTGGTTGATGACATGGTGCGACCGGCCGTCCGAGTCGTCGCTCGTATATTCGGACCGGGCATTGAGGGTCTCCTGTAGGTGGGGTGGTGGCGCATGTTAGTTACGGAGGCTCGACGTATTTTTTGTCACCGGGTATGACGAATAGAGGGGTCGGCGCACGCACCTTGACCACACGATGCTGACTGGGGGTTCTTTTGTGGTGTCTCATTGGGCTCGAATACTGTTGGACAGCAGGTGCAGATCTGGAGGGTTGGCGAGCAGGCGGCTGTTAGTCGGGCGAGACAGAAGGATTGGCGCAAGACAGAGAAGAAGAGAAATAGATATTGCACGAGACAGAGATATATCAAAGCAAAGTTCTCACCGAGGATGAGGGGCGATTGGAGGCCGAGCGCTGTCTACGCCCTCGGCCTTCCCGTCGCCGGTTGGCTGCGAGGGCGGCAGCGACGATGCGATGCCATGAAACTCTACCTTGATGCCGGGCGAGAGAAGGCTGGGCGCCGAGGGATCTTCAGTGGCCATGCCCACTTGTTCTCCCATTGGACCTGGGAGCTGATCTTGATCTTGAGCTTGATCTTGATCCTGATCTTGATTGTGTGTCCGATCTAGAGCTTGGTCCAGAGGGGCACTCTGCCTCGAGACCAGCTCTGGCGCCGACGCGGCTGGTTGTGGTGGTGTTATAGCCTCCATTTGGGCGGATATAGCAAGATCGATCTGGATTCTGGGTATGCTCAGGAACCCCGGCGCGGGGTGGGAAACTCTAAAAGGGCTGGCAGATGGATCCCTACACCCTGGAAGCCTGGAGAAATGTTTCGTTTGTCCTCGTCCGTAGTAAATCGTCAATGGTCTGTCGTCTGTCGCGTTCCCTTCTCAGGAGAGCAGAGAACGGCGCTGGTTGATGGCAGTAAGCAGAGGAAAAGAGAGCAACAGCTTGAAAGGAATCGACAGGTCTTTGAATATCTTTGTATCTCATTTGTTCCTCTCTCGCGTTCCCCGTAAGGCAAGCAAACATTTATCAATCCAGCCCAGCTCAGCTCTTCTCAGCCTCACTGGTCATTTCCACCTTGCGAATGCGCCGACGAGTCAGAGTGGCAGGATCGTTGGATTGGGGGGGATTATGGGGAGGAGGGGCAGGGGGTTCGTCCTCCTCCTCGCCCTGCCGCCATGCTGCCCACCTGCATGCGACCCCTGCCCCTCGTCCTCCCCCACTGCGCCTCCCCCCCTTCCCCTGCCCATTACCTCAGAGGGCAGTGCAAGGCCCTCGGGGTTGCTGCAAGAGTGCTGTAGGAGAGGAGCGAGCTCCCCCACTCTACCACATGCCCTGCCCCCGAACTGCATCTCTGCATGCAGCTTAGGCTACCTAGATTCGCTAAGGCCACATGCTGCGCATTCTTGTACAGTGGGCCCCAGTTCCATCCTCGACGACACCGTCGCCAACGGACAGACCGACACAACTGACTGCGACCGGCCGGTCAGACTATACCATCACCGCCACAAACGAGCCCTCAAGCTCGTGATGTAGCCTGCCCGCCATGACGGTCTACTCTTTCTACATTTTCGACCGGCACAGTAAGCCTCTCTTGGACTGACCCTCACCGATCCGCAGCTTCTCTCCCAACAGCCAGCCTCCTCCGCATTCCAACGATACTAACCACAACCATAACCACCAGCGGAATGCGTCTTCACCAAGAACTGGCTCCCCCCCTCCCAGCAGGCCGCCCTCCCAGCCTCGGCCGCAGAGGCAGCAGCAGTAGCAGCCTCGTCGACCTCCGACACCCGGCCCTCCACCGCCGTGAATGGCATCCCGACAACAGCACCAGCGGTAACAACACCAGCGCCGCCGACGACAGCCGCAGCGATGAAGGCCAGGAGCACCCGCGCCCAGAATGACGCCAAGCTGATCTTCGGCACCGTCTTCAGCCTGCGCAACATGGTCCGCAAGCTGGGCGGCGACGACGACGCCTTCATCTCCTACCGCACGGGCCAGTACCGCATGCACTACTACGAGACGCCGACCAACCTGCGCTTCGTCCTGCTGACCGACACGGCCACCATGAGCATGCGCAACGTCCTGCACCAGATATACATAAACCTCTATGTCGAATACGGTATGTCGAGGGCTGTGTGGGAGTGCTCGGGGCATGGGCAAATATCACCGGGAAGGAACGAGTAAGAAATAGCTGACATGGGTGGCTTCTCAGTGGTCAAGAACCCCCTCGCCCCCGTCGAGCACAAGGGCGGTGCCGGGATCACCAACGAGTTGTTCGAGATGGGCCTCGACCAGTTCATCCGCGGCCTCCAATGAGCGGCTCGATCGATCCAGCCAGCAGGGCGATACACCAGTTATGACTTACTTACGACGACAGAAGATAGCCGATGGAATGTGCTGAACATTGGACCGCTCAGTGGTAATTGGGCAATGACGCCCAGGATTGCTTCGACCTGGGCTACTGCGGTACGGCGCTCGATTTTCCCGGAGGAAGATCAATGACTCAAGCTGCGCGCTCCTGTCATTCGGGCTACCCGGCGGCGTCATGAACCACGCCAACAGTCAGGCAGTCACTGGGGCAGCTTGATTCGATGAGGTCTTATCATGCATACTGGGCCAGCGACCAAACTGGAAGACGAGGTGGTCCCGCAATCGACCAACATAGCGTCCGGGGAGTTCAAACAAGAAGGACGACGGGCGAGTTGTGACAGGCCGTACCGCAGACCCGTCCTGTCTGCCGCACAGGGAAAGGGGAGAAGTTCGCAGACGACATTCACCAGAGACATGTATAGACAGCCACATACAACCACAACCCCCAGCTGCTGGGGCTCTAGACAATGCCCTAGATGAAAATAGATCATAATGATACAAGGGGATCCCAGAGCAGGGCCTGGGCAACAACCCCACGGTTCATCCGCATTCATTCATAGCATCGTAACACATATACAAGGAGTAGTCCTAAAGACTATACAGAGGTACTGTATATACGGTCGCTTTGCTCTTCCTTGCTGGCTTGTTTTACAACAGCAAGGGGTATATCGTCATCCCCTTATCGCCCCGTGAATTCTAGCAGCTCCACGTGGCACAATGGCTATTTAAGAATAAATCGCAGCACACCGCCTAGGACGCCTTGTTCTCAGTCGCCCTAGCCCACGCGCTCTCAAACGACCCCTGCGAAGGCTCAACGAGGACAAGACTCCCCTCGACGTCACCATCGCCCAGCACCCGCGACTGCCGCACGCTCGACCCAAAGGCTGTCGTGGTTGTTGTGGTGGTGGCGGTCGTGGTCGACGGCGCGGGCATCTCATCGCACACCTCGTTCTCCCAATTGCTAGAGTAGACCAGGGCCGCGAAGCCCTCGAGGTCGCGCACGGACTCCATGGCATGCAGGTACACATTCGGTGGCGCACCATCCTCTGTCCCCGCTCCGGCCCCGGCCCCGATGGCGTGCGCCTGCCGCGTCAGCACCGAGAGGCACTTGGGCAGGAGGACCTTGGTCTCGGCGCGCCTGCGCAGGCGCAGTTGCTCCGGGCCGACGACTGCGACGCCGGTGGCGTCTATCGTGGGTGGTGGTGGTGGTGCTGTTGCTGCTGATGTGGGGGAGGGTTCTGCTTCCGGCGGCGGGGGGATGTCGAAGGCGCCCTGGGCGAGCTTGGTGTCCAGCAGGGTGGTGAAGCCCGCATCCAGGAGCTGCGTCAGCACGTGTGAAAAGGCCGGCGCCTCGATCAGGTCCGAGGTCTCGTCTAGTAACCGCCGCAGGGAGGCGGTGGACGTGGGTGATGATGGTGGTGGCTGTTGTTGTTGTTCTTCTTTTGGTGGTGACTGGCCCTCGCTCTCTTCGCCCTGTGCCCGCGTCACCGACGCCGCGCTGTCGTCCAGGATGCCCGACTCCCTGAGGACGTACTCCTCCATGTCGGGCGGGGGCAGCAGGAAGGCGAGCCACTTGGTCGGCGCCATGGCGGTCCCCGGGTCCGAGAAGGCGGCCGAGCCCTCGACCAGGCGTCGGACCTGGCCCGTCATGGCGGCGAATGTCTCGAGGGACAGCTGCTCGCGCGGTTTCGTCTGGCCAAAGACCTGGCGCACGGCGACCTCGACGCGCTGGGCGATGTCCACCCAGCCTTTGTTTAGCAGCCACCAGCTGAAGGTGAGGTACTTGCGGTTGACCTCGAAGTCGTCGCCGTAGGCCTGGGCCGAGTTGTCGTCGTCGTTGTTCTCGAGGCTGATGGTGGCAGAGTTGGAACCGGTCGCGAGGGACACGACGCTGGAGAGGTAGCTGCGGCGGCCGAGCAGGTTGAGCTGGACCCGGGTGAGCATGGTGAGGAGGCCGAGGGTGTAGATGAGGGTGTACGCCCTTGTTATGGCTTCAGACAAAATGTTAGCTGGGGTGGTCTCCTATGGTAGAATGAATGTCTCAGGACCAGTGCAGCACCACTCACAGCTTATGGTCACGTCACCCCACAGCTGCCGCTTCGTCCTCCTAGGCTTCTCTGGCTGCAGTAGCTGCTCGTCCTCCGTCTGGCTGGCCGGGGGCACGGTGATCTGGCTGGCGTGGATGCCGCTCTCGCTCGCGGACACGATGCTGCGGCCGTCCTCGTCTGTCATGCCTGTTGTCTCGGGCAGGCTCATGGAGTCGCCGCTCCCGCTCTTGACCGACTTGGAGCCATTGCCGCCCTTCATCTTCTGGATCTCAAGTGTGATCTTTTCCACGTCCATGGACTCGAGTATGCGCGTGGTCGCTGTCGGCAGCAGGGCGAGCACGGTGTAGGTGCAGTCCTCTTGATTCTGTTGGAAGCGCCGCCGCAGACTATACGCGGTGGAAGACGGCTTGTTAGCATGATTATGACAACATTATGGGACACGCTGGGTGAAGAGGGGGCAGGAGAGGACAGGACGCACTTCTCCTTGGCTATGCGATCACCGCTCATGCGCTCGCGGGCGTCGTTCAGCTTGTTGAGGACATATTGGGTGGCGACATAGCCGGCGCCGAGGACACCGAAACCGATGGCAAGGGGTGTCCTATTGCGACGGAACCACCGCCGCGTAGCAGCGAACATAGCTGGGCTGGCTGTCAGTTGGAATTGGCGGTCACCAAACGGTTGTAGATGTCCAGAGGCGATCTTGAACTGGTTGATTCAAAGGCGGGGGAGAATTGGTTGTCAGTCAGTTTGTCTGGGTCGGCCCGAGGAAAAGGGATCTGCGATTTGGGAGTTTGGCCAGGCGACCAGAAGGTAGAAAGAAGTAAAAGGACCAGAAGCCCTACATTGAGTATTGATTAAAGGCACACGACACACAGGGAGGTGTCGTCTACAGTATCGTCGTATGTTATGTTGTGTCACAAGCAATAATGAACTCACGTCGCACTCGTCATGCCCAACGCCCAGCCTTCCCCCGGAATTGCCTGCACCTGCACCTGCACCTGCAGCTCCCTCTCCCCCAACTTTACCTTGGGCCTCGGCTCCGCAAGCAAAGTTTCGCTAATTCGCAGGCGAGAGGCACGGACCTGGCCACGCTACTATAGTATAAACATAGTGTTAGCCCAGCGGGATCCCAATCCCTGCTGCCCCGAATTACAGGCCAGTCTGTGGGTGGGAGAGTCTACTGTCAATTATGGTTTAGTGGATGGTCGTACTGATGAAAGTGGCTTGCACAAGTACGTACTTACGCAGCCACGCTGTACAGCTCCGATATCTAACCCGCTGCCCGTACAGAGCCACAAGCAATGCCCCCCAAACAGGCAGCCTGCTTCGTCTCCTGCGCATACTCTATGTAGTGTTTATGAGAATCTCAATTAAATGCTTGCTGGCCCCACAATGACCTACCGTTGACATCCGGACCTCAAGATGTGATACTAACGCCGGCCCCGAGGCTCATTTCTGGCACCACTTATACACTGCTTGACATGGATCCCGTGAGGAGTGTGTTGTATATAAGTGCTGCATATGCTGGACCAGGCTGGTGCCAGACTCGTCTCTATCTTCTGGGTTCCTGGAATCATTACACCCCTTCAGAAGAGCCAGGGTACTTTTGTTAAACTCTGACAACTTGAAGCACAAGCGTCATGTCTTTTCTGCATAATGTGTTCAAAGTAGTCTCCCTTATGTGGCTTTTAGCCAGGTTCGCTGTCGCCACGGGCGGGCTCAATGGACTTCCTGTTCTCAACGGGCCCATCACTCCCCCGTACTTCAATGCTATCCCGGGCATGAAGACCAGAGTTGGAGAGTTTATTCATCCAGGCATCTGGCACACACACGATGATTTGGAACGCATTCGTCTTGGCGTACAGAACGGCACAGAACCGTGGAAGTCTGCATTTGTCAACTTCACCACCGACAGGTTCTCAAGTAGCGAGGTGAGAAAAGAATACTACCCCTCCACTTCCACTCTGACACCAAATTGCTACTGATTGTTTAAATATCATCACATGAGTTACAATTTGCTGATTATATTCCACTGCACCCAGTATGCGATGAAAGGCCCCCATCCCGTACTCTACCGGGGCCCAAAGGGCAGCAATTATACCGATTTTTCCTACGACGCCCGTGCTGCCTGGCAGAATGCTCTAATGTGGTACATCACACGAAACCAGAGCCACTGGGATCGTGCGACCACCATCTTGGACGCGTGGGGCAGCAACCTGACGGACATAATCGGCACGGACACTTCGCTTCTTGTCAGCCTCGATGGAGATCTACTGGTCAACGCCGCCGAGATCATGCGGTGGGAGGGCGGCTGGGACGATGGTAGCTTTTCCAACCAGCTTTACTGGCTGTTCGCGAGGCAGTCTATCATAATTGGGCAAGCCAACTATGGACTAGCAAGTATCAAGGGCCTCTTGTCTTTTGCGGTATACCTTGACGATGTGTCTATGGTAAGTGTTCGCCAGAAGAGAGTACTTATGCTTCACCAGACTGATACGACTTCTCTCCAACCAGTACAACTACGCCCTCGCAGCATACCAACACGACCCATGCGCCGGGCTCCCGGGGAACTACGACCAGACCACCGGCCAGGGTTCCGAGACAGGCCGCGACCAGGGCCACGCCGTCACCAGTGTCGGGTGGGCGGCCGAGGCCGCGCGCGTGATGCAGTCCCAGGGCTGGGAGGACTCTTATACCATCCTGGATACTCTCTTACTCAAGGGTGGCGAGTATGCGGCAAGGTACAACCTCGGGTATGACGTCCCGTACGACCGCAGTTTCTATCGTTGCGAGGCCATCCTCGTTAAGGGGCCTTGGGACCGGCCTTCGGAGATCAAGCGTGGTATTGCTGGGAGCCCCAAGGTTTGGGATGTAAGTAAACATATCTATCACATAACCTTGATCATGTTTCGACCCCATTCCCGAGCTGACTCGACCTATCAACCTAGATACTGTACTACCAGTACAATGTCAAGAGAGGGCTAGACACTCCCTACATAGCGCAGGCAAAGGCCGCTTCTGATGCGTCAGGTGGGGAGCAATATCGTAAGTGAAACCTCACTCACTTTCGCGTTCTTCTTATCATTATAGATTGCTTCATGTATACTGACCCTCTTCACCTGCAGCTGGATCGGCCTCAGCTTCCACAACTGATCACCCTGGCTGGGGTGACCTGATCTGGTCGTATCCAGGGAAGGGCAGTTTTTTGAACAATAATGACCGTACGATATGGGGCGGAGGATCTATTGGACCCAATGGCACGGGGAACATTAATGAGTAGGATGGAGGTTGCATGAGTTCCAGTGCACCAGCTCCACACAGACAGCCTTGCACGGCTCTGACAAAAATGACAAAAACATACAGCACTGGGTATTTACTGATTGTCAGGCTTCAGCCACACTGTATTTTTTTTTGATCAACTATTTATTGATCTGTCTACTGTCTACTTAACCTTCCGACTGGTTTTCAGCAGCCCTAAGCTTGTACACAAACTCGATAACGGCTTTATATATCTGCTTGTGCTTCTCCTCCGGTGGCACCTTAAATTGTGTCTGTTTCTTCTCGCTCTTTAATATCTTTCTAATCTTTTTAGAAAAATCTAAGTATCTAATAACTGTAACAGTACAGGCTTATATACTGGTATGGAATTCTAATTAGAGATTAGAAATTCTGGTCTTTTAGCCGAGCAGTAGAATTTACTAGTAGTAATTCTTTAAACCGTCTTAATTTCCAATCAAAGGGCTGGGGTTTAAGCCCCCTAGTTTGAAAATCAACAATACAGGGTGCCCTAGTAGAAGGGGACACTGGTTGTAGTACCACAAAGGGCCGTTTGTCTAGCAAATGACTTTATTAAACCAGTAGTGAGATTCTGTCCTGTTGAGAGTTTAGGCCTCCTATAAGCTGCATGCCGATGGAAACCACATATGGCCCCTTATTGTCTAGAGCTCTGGAAGGCCTTAGGGGGGGAATGTGACGGTACGGGCTTATATACTGCTATGGAATTCCAATTGGAGATTGGAACTTTGGTCTTTTGGCCGAGCGGTGGAATTTGCTAGCAGTAATTCTTTAAATTCTCTCTGAAAATGAGATCCTGGTGGGCTATAATAACAAGATAGGCGTCCAGGTTGGTTCAATTGTTGACTGAAACGTTGGATAGGTAGGTCCTGGTTGGTGCAATCGACTTGCATTGATATTCCAGCTCTCTGACCCGAATCAACCACAAGCAGCATCGCAGCCCTTTAGGCGTTTGCCTCAATTCCATCAGGGGTTCGTCCCTTGAATTCAATCTTGGCAGTGGGATCGGGCTGGACATGAAGACCAGCACTAACCAAGCGGGCCTTCTCCTTGGATCCATTCGGCATTCTGATGTCGTAACGCGAAATAATACGGGCTAGCATCAGCTTGAGGGCGTTGGTAGCCCAGAAACGACCTGGACAAACGTGGGGGCCGAACCCGAAGGCCAGGTTCTCCTTGGTCGAAGTCACAAATTGATACAGCTCCCTGTTCTGATATCCGATATAATCCTCGCCTGTCCCCTCTCGGAGCTTCAGGAAACGTCGTGCGTCGAAGACCTCTGGGTTGGGGAAAACATTTGCGTCGTACAGGATAGGTTCAGCCGGTGCCTCAATGTACACTCCAGCGGGGATGTATGTGCCATCTTTGAGGACGAGGGGCTTTTCGACATAGCGCTGGAACCGAGCTGGGGCCTGGGGGTTCACTCTTGCCGTCTCGCGCAGGAAGCTGTCTGTGAGTCTCATCTGATGTAGCGCGCTGGGCGTCATCTCGCCGTTATTGGCGTCGAGCACAGTTCGAATCTCCGCGCGAAGGTCCTCCATAACCTCTGGTCGGATAGCCAGCTCGAAGAGCGCAGCGACGATCATGGCTGTGGTCGTGAAGATGGTGACCGCGCTCAACTCAAACTGAACCTCTGCCTGCACATCGTCTGTCTGGCCGGGCCACTAAGTGATTGAGCTTGTAAGTAATTATTGCATTCACTAGCAAAACAAAGAAACCTCTCGTGACACAACTATAGAAGCTGAGCTGGTTCCTGACTTCAAGGAGAAAGCACCACACAAATATTAGGGAGAAGTTCTTGCACGCAAATTTCACTCACCTGAGGCGCCTTATCCATCATCCAGGTAATCAAATCGTCAGGGATATCCTCCCCGCGGTCACGGCTTTCTTTTCGTGCCTTGATAGTTGGCGTAATCAGAGCCCGGTGGACGGTGAGATGACGCTGAAGGCCTTTCACCTCGGATGAGAAATATTTGACATAGGGCTTGAGGAATTGGGGCCACCTCTTGACAGCGTTGACGGCCAGGAAGAAGTCGTTGACGGCGGTGACGGTGTTCGTGTAATATTCTTCCTTGTGTGCAATTTCTGGGCCAACAAAGATTTCCCCCGAGAGAATGGCGACGATCTTGAGCATTTTGGGGAAGAGGACTGTCTCGGTCCAGTCCTCACACGCACCAAGTCCATCGCTGACTATTCTTTTCGCGCCTGAGGCCAGGACTGGGTGGATGCGATCTACGTTGACGTTCAATGTCAGAACCTGCCGGCCGTCTCTGGGGTGCACAAACATGTAGGACTTCATTTGATTAGGAGCGGGCTCATGTGCACTTACTCAGGTTTTTTGTCAAGTCAGAGCGAATCATGTGAATCATGAAGTCCTTGTCCACCCTGTCCATGCCTGTATGCATCGACTCGGTTCTCTGTACCTTGTTAGTAGCTAGTTGAGAAAGATTTGCCTGAGCACCGTATTCTCAACTCACCTCATGGACCTCGCGGTTCAAATTGAGGTGATTATTCGGCAAGCGCTTCAGGGCATCCAACTCTTTGTACGGGATAACTATCGTGATTCTATTGGCTGTATCGACGGTGAGCACTCACTCATCCCTAGGATCCGAAGGAGGGAGAATAAGAGGCTCTGACGCTATCAAACTTACCATCCTTTGTCGTGATTCGATACGGTCGATCCTTGTACTTCTCGTACCCTTCCGCGTACATACTTCGAGAGTCTTTGATCCATGCCTTCTTGCGTTGTTCCTTGCCACCGAGCTCTTCACCTACTAGAGGAAACTTGGTGACTTGGTAGTGAAGCAGGAGCTTCTGAAAATACAAAGAGAAGACGTAACCAGCCAAGAGTAAAGACACCACGGTTAGAGACTGACGTCCGTAGGCGGCAAGAGCAGCACTACCTGCTTGGATTACAAACATGATAATTTGCGATTCTCCTAGGTATGACCTTAGGCCAAGACCGAATCCAGAAGACGGACGATGATCCTGCTGTTTTCTATTCTGGCCGCATCACGTCGTGAAAGGAACTCCAGCTAGGGTCACGTTCCGTGTTAGACAATCTGACTCGAAGTAATCGCGAGTCTTCTCATTAGTCGTAACATTTCCGGTCTAATACTCCACATGGCACAGTGCATGCAACTCGGTAGACCGCTGGGGGTAGTGTGGTCTGTTTACGTCACAAGCGAGAAGACAGGGTTGATATCTGCTTGCAGGCGGGGTTGCTGTCTCGCTGTCACACCCACCCGGTACGTGCGGGTCAAATACAGTACATGAGGCACACAACCAACTTTGCACGCAAATACTTCTACAATCAGCCATTTATAATAGGAAACAAAGGTTCCATTATGTCTAAATTATTTAAAAGATATGAATTTCTCTTTTTTGGTGATGGAAAATATATAATGAATTTCCATTTTTTCATTAAAAACGTTATGGTTGAAAATTATAACACAGTTAATATCATAGATAGATTCATCTTTTTATTAAGGTATAAGTGGTATAACCTTGGGCTTTTATCTCCCGCACCCCTCTTTAGTGCCCTACACCCGGCATGGACTTAATACACGTTGTCAAATTCTAACCACTGCACTGTACTAAAAGGAACATGCTCCAGAAGGCTCTGAAGTACACGGTATATAATATCTGACACATCATGTACTTGAACCGGGTAAATGTTTTCGAGTCATGCTTCGGCCCACCACTCGTTGTACTCAGGCCAAGCACCTCGGCTTCTTTGCATGCTTCCTTGCCGGACCGCAGTGACGCGGGTCGCTCCGCCAACCCATAAAAGAAGGTTCATGCTTCCGGATGAAGTCCGCCCGAGAGAACGGAGCACTTGGCGGGTCCTTTCTATACGATCGCGGCATAGTGGAGAGTCGTCTCAGACATCGACAAATGCCAGCCCGTATTCTAGCGCGTACCGCGATTCATTTGCCTTGTGTGAACATCTTGGGTGCGACGCTTTGGAGATAAGATTTGTTTGATTGCAAATTCAAGGGGGACCACGGGGTAATGGACACCTGTGAGAGATATCGAGATGGAGACGTTTACAAATTGTGAAGGCTGGCCAGGCATTGAGAGTACTCATCTGTTGTAATACATGCTACCCGGTCCAGGCAACGCTCCTACACGGACAGCAATTATAGCACCCATATTTGACAGTTCCAAGATATTTCAGTGTGTATCCTTTTTCCTTCTCAAAATTTGTGTTGTGTTCAAAGATCGACATGAAAGAAGTCAAGTTCAAGCTCCCCACGGACTCGCTCCTGAACACACCCGGGCAGCTTGCGCCAACGCGAGACGCAAAGCCATTGGCCTCAGCCAATGGTGGCAAGCTACGTATCGCCTGTCTCCACGGCTTCAGCTGCAACGCCAACATCAACAAGTTCCAGACAAGCCGCCTGCGCAAGTACTGGGCAGAACACCTCCGCAAGACCCCACTGGTCCTCAGCCCTCTGAGCCCTCGACACAATACCTCATTCAAGGCTGGGGACCCCGTCGTCTTCTCTGACGTCGAGTTCGTCTTCCTCGAGTCGTCCTGCGAGCTCGGCCCGGTCGACAAGCCCCTCGCAGAAGTCACCTCGCTCTTCCCCGGCCCATATCGGTCGTGGCTCGAACCGCACGACGGCGCCCAGTACGGGCGCAGGCGGGACGCGGCCGTCGAGAATCGGCTCCTGGATGACATCCGGGCCGTCGGCCCCATCCACGGCGTCCTCGCCTTTAGCGACGGTGGTGCCATCATCTCAAGCCTCACCCTCAAGGCCGAGATGGGTCTGGTGCCCAAGCTGTGGGATTTTGTGGTGCTGGTGTGCGCCGTTGACCCTTATCTGGATCCGGTGCTACATGATGGCGTGCCCGCCGCTAACAAGATGAAGGGGAGGAAGACTCTCGTGCGTATGCGTACACCGTGTGTGCATGTTATTGGCCTCGAAGACCATGTGTATAGGGAGCGCAGCGAGGAGCTTTGGGGCATGGTGCACCCCAATACAAGATTTGGTTCCAAGCCGACTGCTGAGGTGTACCGTTTCAATGACGGGCACAAGGTGCCAACGTCTGATAAGGACCTGGCAGAGATAATTGGAGCTTGGAGAAGAGTTGTTACTAATAGCCACCTGTAATTATTGCAAACACTATGCTGTAGTCTCACGTATATAGATACCAGGTCTATGGTGGGTGTATATATAGGTTGGAAAGTCACTGTTTAATTAAAGCCTTGCATAGCGAATCTCACTGTTATCGTCGACAAGACACATTGTTCCTTGTCATTATAGGACACTCATTGCCGTTCCAGCTTAGTAGAGGAACTTAAAGAATATAAATAGTCCATGGTGGGTGTAGTAAATGATTCTTATTTCCTGAAAGAACAGGGCGATGTTTGACCAATCAAATCAACCGACCAGCTGTCTTACACACCAACCAAATCAATAATAGCATCAGACAACTCATCTCTGTCCATGAACCCGTAGTGATCAGAATCCAGCCAAAGCTGTGCCTTTGTTCGCTCCTCCTCCCCACGTGGCAACCTCGACCTCGAGATCCAGACCGGCCCATCGTAAACGGGCACCTTGCCCGCCCGGTGGGACAGCAAGTACCTGTCATACGAAGCACAGTTAGCGACAAAGCCGTCTGTCATGCGACGGAGAGGATCACCCCGCAGCTGCTCAGGAATCCTCTGCACAATGTCCTCCCTGGCGCGCCGGATGCTCTCCACGTCTGCCAGTCCCGAAACCGACGATCCGGTGAGGCCGAGGCCCTCAAGCGTGGAGACAATCTCAGCCTTGTCGACGACCTCAGCGCCGCTGGCAAAGAGCAGGGTCCCCATGAGAGTCATGCTGTGGGGCCCAATAGCCTCATCGTCATCCTGGCCGGCCGCCATGGAGATGTCCGCGCCGAGGACCGCCGCCATGGAGACATCCGAGCAGGGGCCTCCATCGAGAAGGAACAGGCGCTCGGGCCGGAAGGGCCCATCCATATCAAGCATGCGTGCCATTTCCCACGCGACGCAGCCGCCAAACGAATAACCCATCAACTGAACGCGGCGTCTGAGGATGCCAGGCGGCCCGTTGACAAGGAGGTTGATGTAGGAGGCTGCCATGGCGGCGACGCTGTGCGAAGGTGTGTCAGAAGTCTGGCGGATGCCGTAGACTTTGAATGGAAGTTTCGCGGCCAAAGTTCGCGCATGGTGTACCTCGCCCGAGGCGCCGTGAATGATGATCCCGACGGGTGTCTCTGGGTTGTTGTCGTCTGGAACTTGATTCAGCTCGACCAGGCTCCGCTCTGTCGCGCCGTCCGCAGCTGCGAGTGCTGGAAGCTCGGCAAGCCCGGGGCCTGCAGCAGCTGCAGTCATGCTCAGCTTTGTATAAATGTGCTGCGCCAGAGAACCAAGAGTCGGGAAGGAGTGAACGGCCATGGGAGATAGATTCAGGCCAGAGAACGCGGCGTTGAGGCGGTTGCCCAGCTCCATCGAGCTGAGAGAATCCATGCCGAGGTCATCCAGCCGCGTGTCTCTAGAGCCTTCGGGTATGTCGACGGCGACGACGTCAGATAATACTTGACGCATAGTTGTCTCTATCGAGGCGAGGCTCTCTGGAAAGGTTGACTGCGCAGCGTTGGCAGACGATGTTGTTCCAGTCCGCCGTGTCGAATTTCTAGGACGACGAGACTTGCCAGCCCCAGCGCGACGAGGCTGTTGCTGCCGCTGCAGGGCGAGAAGTCTTTGATACTCAGCAAAGAGGGCACGCTGGTCACCTCCTGGCCGCAGCAGCTTCTCCCACTGAACCGGAGCAACCATCTTGTAGGCACAGCCGGCGGTAGTTGTTGCCTCCACGATCGCAGCACCGAGGGCCCGGTAGACAAGGTCTGGTGAAACCAGCCCCAGTCTTTCGACCAGTGCTCGGGTGGGTGGTCTCTGCGTGAGGATTCCGAGTCCGACAACCAGACCCCATGCCACACTCACTACTGGCAGACCATTTGTGCGCCAGCCGCCGGCTATTGCGTCGAGGACTGCATTGGCAGCGCCGTAGTTGGCCTGATCTACGGTGCCAATCAAGCCAGCGGGCGAGGAAAATAGAATGAGGAAGTCGAGGCTCGACTTTAACAGGTCCATGATGTTCTGGGCGCCTTGTATCTTTGGTCTCATGACGACTTCCATGAAGGAATTGGTCTGTTGCCGGAATGGTGCGTCATGGAGAACTCCAGCTGCGTGAATCACACCGCGAATGGGAGGCATGCCGTCACGTTGGACGTGGAGAATGATGCGTTCTGTTGGGTATCTCGTTCAGTAAATAGCCAAAGAAAGTGCTTGTGTATCTTCATGCAACGATGAAGACATACGAGGCGGCGGCCCCGGGGGGTGGGGCAGGAGTGTTACGAGGGGTGTTTGGGGATGGGGACGGAGCCTACCTAGTTCTGCCTTGTCACCGACATCGCAAGCCCAGTGTTGCAAGTTGCAACCAGTCTGAGCAGCAACCTTCTCAATCTCGGCATGTACATGAGCGTCGAGATCTCTCACGACACCTGATCTGGACAGTAAGACAATGTGGAGAGCGCCCGCATCAACAAGGACACGAGCGGCCACGAGACCCAATCCGCTGTTCCCGCCAGTAACGATATACGTAGCATCGTCGCGCACCCTATTTTCGTCATCCCTCCTGACGGAATCATCAACAGATGACTGGAGTGGGCACAAAATTCTTTTCCCCGGAGCATGGGGCATCGTCAACACGACCTTGCCAATATGCTGGGCATTTCGAAGGTGCTCGAATGCCTCCTTGAGCTGAGCAGGGTATTGGAAGGACTCGATCCTCGGGGCGCAGACGGCCCCCTGGGAGAGAGCATCTTTCAAATCCCCTAGGAACTGACTCAAAAGTTCTGGTTGTGTCAAGTGGACCACATGGTATTCGACATCTGGCCGCGAAGACTTAACCTCCTCCGGAGTCCAGATGGCGAGCTTGCCCGTTTCAAAGAACCTGCCGTCGGGTTTCAGCAAGGATAGTGTCTCATGGATGTAGTCACCGCTCAAGGTATTGACAGCAACATCGACCTGGGATACAAGGTGACTCAGGCGCTCCGAGAAGCTCGCAGCGTCTCTGGAAGTGGCGATCAGGCCCGGGTCTACACCCAGCTCGTCAGCCAAATATCTCTGTTTCTCCTCTGAACCAGCAGTTGCAACCACGCGGGCTCCCAGATCCTGGGCCATGCGGACTAGGATGTGCCCAAGTCCCCCGGTGGCCGTGTGGATGAGCACGGTCTGGCCTGCGCGTACGTCTGCAATGTGACGGAGAATGAAATGTGCCGTAGCAAAGATGGTAGGGAGGGAAGCTGCCTCTTGGACCGACAGTCCCCATCCCGGCTCCAGTTTGCGCAGGAGACTGCCATGGCACACAAGCACGCTACGTATAGAGCCGTCGGCCATCCCAAAGACGCTGTCCCCGGGCTTGACATGGTCTACTTTGGATCCAACGGCCTGAACCACGCCAGAGAAGTCGACGCCTAGCGCACTGCCGTCGTCCATGGCCTCGCTGGTGGCCCCATAAGTGGCAAATACGACATCGTGGAAGTTTATCCCTGCCGCCTGCACACAGACGAGCACGCTATTGTCGTCGAGGCGCTGGGCCAAAGTGCTGTCAAAGTCGGGCAGAGGAGCGGCTTCGAGGGAATTGAGGCCGCGCTTTGCGATAGCCGCGGTGGGGAGTTCGAGGCTTGTGGTGTGGTCCGGGACGAGACGGGGCTCGAGCCACGAAGAGGAAGACGAGATCCATGCCCACTCGTTGGATGAGCGTGTCGGGACTGGTAGACGTCCGACGAGGGAGGATGCGAAAGCCCCCGCTGGCGGTGGTGTCGCCTCGTCACTGCCGTACACCAAGTCACATAGACCGATGGACAAGCCCGACGTGTCCTCAAGACGCAGACATCTTACTAGGCCCCAGATTGCAGCGTGTTCGGGATAAGCGTACGGTGCGGTCTGGCATGAGCGAGTGACGATCCACAAAGACGACGTGTTACCCGAGCGAGAGGTCTGGTCCGTCAGGATCTTGACCAAGTCCAAGACCCAGCAGGACAGCTCTACAGCCTTCACAGAGGCTGGCAGGATGCAGTAGGTCGAATTCGGTGCGGATTGCTCGATGTCCTTTGTCGAGTATGTCACCCTGACTGGGTTGCTCGCACCGTCGGTGAACACATTGGCAAGATCCTGATCTTCATCGTGTAACAGCAAAAAACACTGCTGCAATTTATCCTCGACATGTTTTGGACCATGCTGTGATTGTTGCCAGACGAGGTTATGTAAAGGAGGGGCCAGCAGCCGTGATTCATCTCCTGGGCCGGGGCCGGCTGAGGATGAAGACGACAAGGGGCGGAAGGTGACCTCGTCAATGTCGAACATGACCTTGCCAGACTCATCCAAGACAGACAATTTGGCCTTGATCTCTGTGTTCTTGACGGAGAAGAGCTCGGCCAGAGCAGAGAAGTCGCGCCCCGGGGACTCGCGCGGTCCAGGGCAGTTCACCCTGACGCCCTTCATCGAGAAGGGGAGGAAAGTCTGGCGTGGACTGCTGTCAGTGGGCTGACCCTCCCTATGAGCCAGCACCAGTGCTGCAACTAGTTGCATTGCAGAGTCAAGGATGGCAGGGTGCACGACGAAGCCATCCTCACCATTCTCCGCTATACTGATATGCCCAAATGCCTTTGGATGATTGGGCTCTTTGCACGAGACATAGGCTCGCTGAAGGCTACGGAAATGGCCCGAGTGGTGGATGCCTGCGGCCTCAAGGGACTTCCACATTGCCTTCACGTCGAACAGCTCCGTACAGGCATCCTGGAAGCTCGCCATGCTCGTGAGACGATCCGGTGCCTCTTCAGAATTGTTAGCAGATTCGGACGTGCCAATCTTGCCGCTCGCCATGACAATACTTGTCATTTCATCGTCCTCGTCAGACTGGCTCTCTTTCTCAATCGTGAACTCTCCAGTAGAGTCACGAGTGATTGTCATTGTCACAGTACGAGGCGTCTCCACCGTGAATGGGGCAATAAAGAAAATGTTGTCGAGCTGGGCAGAACATGGCTTCCCGGCGGCTCTGTTGCCAGTGTACATGGCCACAGCAGTAGCCAGCTCAACAAGCATAGCGCCAGGCAGGGTAGGAACACCCTTTACCACGTGCTGCTGGATTAGAGAAAAGAGTCGGAAGCCGATTGGAACATGGAGTGTGCCCGCTTCAGGCAACCGGGCCTGAACATTGCCCAGCATCGCATGGCAGGAGCCAGGTCGCCGAAGGGGAAAGTGACGGCGGGAAAAGGAGTGAGCCTGTCCAGCCAGCGACTTTTGATCGTGAGCGTGAGTCGGACGGCCGGCACCTTCGAGCACAACATGCGCGTTGGCCCCAGAAAAGCCAAACGACGAAACACCGGCCCGCAAGTGCGAGCAAGCTGGGGAGGTAGGAGCCAGCGAGACCGCACCGGGGCCCCGAGGCACACTGACGCCAAAGTCCTCGAGGACAAGGTGCGGGTTGAGTTCCTTGAGGTGCGCGACTGGCGGGAGTTGTCGATGTCCCAGGGCGAGCACGGCCTTGATCAGGCCAGCCACGCCCGCCACCCCCTCCAGATGACCCAGGTTACTCTTGAGAGCGCCGAGCTGAAGGGGCAGCGAGCGAGCTTGAGCATTTCGCGCCTCCTTGCCGCCAAAGACCCCCTTGAGCGCGTGAAACTCGATTGGGTCGCCGAGGACAGTACCTGTAAAGTGTCCCTCGACAAACGTGATGGTCTCGGGGCCGACACCGGCGTCGTCCAGAGCACGCCGGATGATCCGGGCTTGCGCAGGCCCGTTTGGAGACGTCAGGTTCGCCGCGGTTCCGTCGTGGCCGACGGCTGTCCCGAGGATGTTTGCGTACACGCGGGGCGCCCGGGGAAGCTTCACCGACTGGGGCTCAGGGCGTGCGAGCCGCTGCAGCACGACGGCGGCGCAGCCCTCGCCGCGGGCAAAGCCGTCAGCACTGGCGTCAAGGGCGTGACACCGCTCCGAGGGGCTCAGCATCCCGGCTGCGCACTCGGCAACAAAGGCAGCGGGGCTCATCATCACGTTGACGCCGGCCACCACAGCCGCGTCGCACTGGTTCGAGCGGAGGGCCCCGACGGCCATGTTGAGGGCGTACAGGGAGGCGCTGCAGGCGGTATCGATGGTGCAGGACGGGCCCTCGAGCCCCAGGACGTGGCTGACTCGGTTGGAGAGGGCCGCAGGCGAGGCCGACGAGGCCGTGAAGGCGCCTGGTGAGCTTTTGTCTGTGAGGAAAAACTGGTCGTAGTTCATAAAGCTTGTGCGGAGCTGATCAGTATGGGTCTAGAATTGGACGGGGTTTCATCGGAATAGTGGATATAGACGGGGGAAGGAAAGAACATTGAATTGTGTATAACACATACCCGACGAACACGCCGATCTTCTGACCTCTCAGGCTCTTCCGAGTATAGCCTGCATCCGCCAGGGCCTGGTAGCAAACCTCCAAAAGGAGGCGCTGGTTAGGGTCCATGGTACGCGCTTCGGCATCCGAGATGTTGAAGAAGCGGTTGTCGAACCATTCCAAGTGCTCCGGCGTGAGGACTGTGTCGGCAGTTAGTTTTGAACGGTAATCTCAATGTCCACTCACGCATCCTGGCACGAGACGCCGATTGAAACTTACATGCGCCCTGCTTGACATATGAGCGGCTGATTTTGTTTTCAGATTTGGGAGTATAAAAGTTGTCATCCAGATCCCATCGTGAAAAAGGTATATCCCGGAAGCCATCCTTGCCCGCAAGGAGCGACTCCCATAGCTCATCCACATTACCAGCAGTGGGAAGCCTGCAGTCCATCCCGACAATCGACACTGTCTTGTCGACAGTATTCTGTGTGGTCCCTGTTGCACCTTTAATTACTGTGATGGCAGGTCTCGCCTGAACATGAATCTGAGGCTCTGGCGCTGACTGGAGTGACTTCAGGGAGGTGGATGCTTGTCCGGGGCTGTGGTTCTGCCGAAGAGCCGGCGTCTGAAGATCGTCTTGTAGGATTGGATTCGTGTCGACATCATTGACGCGTCCAGGCTCGTCATCTTCCGCTCCAGTGGTTATGCTTTCCAAGTACTCCCGCAGTTTCTCGAGAGTAGGGTAGTCAAAGACCAAAGAAGCACTCAACTTTGCCTTGTTGCCCAGTTTGGACTGCAGACGATTGCGAAGTTCAATGGCTGAGAGAGAGTCAACACCTGCATCATAGAAGGTGGTCGATTCGTCCGGCATCTTGTGGCTGATGGTTGCCTCCACACAACTCTGTATCATCTCTGTGATGCTGGATGATGCCTCTCGTCGCACTGGCCCAGACGTGCTGGATATTGTGCTTTGCTTGGAGCTGGCCGTCAAGGTTTTTGGCGACTGTGCGGTGGTCTTGGGAGATATTTTGGATGTAAAAGAGCGAGTGATGTGCGGAACCTTTGTCCTCGACTTGGTGAAGGTGTTCCAGTCAAATGGAGAGACGGCCAAAGAATGGACGGGGTAAAGGTGGCCGTCTGAGGCAAAAACAGTCTTCAGAACAGCTTCGGCCGCAGTCTCAGACAGTTGGCCGTGTCCAAACTTGATAGCAAGCTTGTTAGCCCCCTTCCTTGCAGCCTCTCCCAGACCCATCACTGTCCCCCATTGCAGGCACAGGGCTGGCAGCCCTTGGGCGCGGCGGTGGGCGGCGAAAGCATCGAGGAACGTATTGGCGGACGAGTGGTTGGCCTGTCCAGGCGACCCAAGCAGTGCCGAGGCAGAAGAGAAGATGACGAAATGGCGCAGGCGCGGCTCGTCGAGGCTGAGGTCGTGTAGCCATCGTAGGGCCTCGACCTTGGCACCGAAAACTGGCGTCATGGTGGCTCGAGTCTGGTTCTGGAGCATGGCATCGCGGAGGACACCCGAGGAGTGGACTATTCCTCTGATATACTCCCCCCTTTGGCGGATCGAGTCAAACACATCTGCGACCTGGGAAGCACTGCTGACATCGCAGGCAAGCTTGACAACCTGTCCCTGCCCTGCCAGGCCCTCGAGACGCTCCCATACGTGGGCTGAGTTGGGGAGCACACTGCCGGACCTGGAGAGCAAGTAAACCTTGTCGCAGTGCTTTTGCTCAAGGAGAACGGCAGCCGTCAGTAGACCCAGGCCACCAGTACCACCTGTGATGATATAGACACCTTGCTCTTCGGTGTCGCCAGCCTGGCCGACAGACGACAGAGTGGTGGGGAGTCGGGTTACCGGCCACGAGCACATTGCTGCCTGTCCCACCACAACGGCCTGAGCGGTGCCAGCCTCAGCATTCTCCAATATGCGCACCCTGTCAAAGTCTGTAGCATGAAGCAGCCGCTCCCAGCGGGCTGCGTCCATGAGCGGATAGTCGGGACGGAGGTCCCTGTCTTGGAACCTCCACCATCCCTCAGTCATGCCAAATGTCGCGTCACTGATGGACGAAGGCTGCACGATCTCGGAAAGGATCACGATACCGCGTGGTCTCACAAGCTGTCGAACGTGTCTCATGGTCTCGCACAATTTCTGGGTGGCGTGGATCACGTTGACGCCGACAACGACATCAAACGTCGAGCTTGCAAGCCCCTGTGACCGAGGATCAATCTCTGCGTTAAAGAGCGTGAAAGTCACCTTGGCCCCCGTAGTCGCAGTTATCGTCTTATCTCCAGATGCTTTTCGTAAGAAGGTCTCGGATATATCAGTGAAGTAGTAATCAACGGCAAGGCCCAACTCGGCCGCCGCCTCGAGCAGCCTCCGCGACGTACTGCCGCTCCCGGCCCCGACCTCGAGGATGCGCATCGGGCGGGACTGTTCGGGCGATGCGTCATTCTCACCACATCCTCCAGCCAACCAGTTGCGTGCGTAGGAAGAGAAGGCGTGAACGACTACCCTGTTATAGTATTGGGCATAGAAGGACTCCGAGTATACACCGGCCGTCTCGGCGTGCTGATTGGAGCGGAAGAGCAGCTCCAGCGGGTCCTTGTCCCCACGAAACACAGCCTCGTGTTGGCGGTAGAGCGGCCTCAGCATGTTCAGTTCGGGAGCCACCTCAGGGTGAGACCTGAGTGCCTCGTCGAACCACGCAGCAAGCCCCTCGTCGCTACAGTCCACGGCTGGGAGCTGAGCATGGAGGTCACTAGAGTCTCGGTCAAACGAGACATTTGCGTACCGTTGCCAGAGCTCCTTCTGCAAGGGCACAACTTGATCCTCAGGGACGGCCTTGACACCGCAGATGAGGCTGTCCAGCGAGAGTGTGTTGGTCAAGGCGTAGCCCCGCCGGATACGTGCGAGTTCTGAGCGGCTTATAAGAATGGGCACCGCCTGTCCGAGCTCGACGTCACGGGGTAGGATTTCAGCCAGGTCAACGTCCACCGAAGGACGGAATATATCCAAGCCAGCCGCCCGCCCCCCACCTGCCTCGACGTCGACGCCCAGGTCAGTCAGGCGGGGCACATATCGGCAGTGGCCGCGCCACACGACCTCATCTTCCGACTCGTCGTGGACTGCATCTAGGACGGCGGCAGCCTGTCTGACTGGGTGATGGTCCGGGTCAACATCTACCGTGACGAGACGCAGCTGTGGGAACTCGAGTCGAGCGGTCCTCAGGAGGCCCCAGGCGGCCGAGGACTCTACCCCGCTGGCATCCTGGACCTCTCCGTCGCCAAGGTCGTCGTGCACCAAGGCTTGGGACCCAAAGGTGACCACAACGACTGTCCGGAGCTGCACGAGCAAGTTTTCGTCTTTGTTTCTGCTCGAGGTAGATGCATGAAGCGTCTGGAAGAGACGGGCGAGGCGTGAGGCCGTACTCAGGGCTGTGTCGCTCGGATCAAGAGGCACAACCAGGGTCTGCAGGCTCTGGGCCCCAAGGATGCCAGCAGACCGCCGTGAGCCGGACAGCAAGTCTAGATCCAGATACCTGAGACCCTGCTGGCGACCCAGCAAGCGGTCCAACTCGCCCTCCAGAGCTGAGACCAACCCACGTCGGCGACCAGCGTGTCGTCTCTTGGATCCAGAGATAACACCCACAACGTGATCGAGCTGGATCTGTAGATCTAGCTTTTCTTCTTCACCTGTTTTGTTGTCATGCAAATCACCCAGGCCGAGGCAGGCTGTCAGGCTTTGTTCCGCAGAGGGCTGCAGCAGCGCCCACTCGGTGACATAGAGACAACTGCGTGGTGTGGAAGCAGCAAGGGAGCTGATCTTAACGAGCCTCAACTGCTCTATGGCGAAAAGGATGTTCCCGTCGTTGTCGCAGATGTCCAGGTTAGCCTCAGCGCTCGACGGGTCAGACCGGATGATGCGTGACCAGACCTTGACGGTGGCGCCCTTGCGGTGTTCGCCCAGGAATGCGTAGACTCGTAAACGTCCAATACCGCCCACAGCAAATGCGTCTTTGCCCGTCACTGCATCACGAAGTTAGTTTCAGAGATCAGAAGAGTTAGTTGGAAAAAAAAAGCGTGCAAGACTCACTCTGGCCAACCGTCACGGAGCATGACTGCATGGCACTGTCAAACAGGCCAGGATGCACAATGTATCCCGAAGACCCGTTCTCGGGCAGCTGGAGAGTCCCAAGACACTCTCCCTCGCCGCCAACCGCAGCCGTCAGCGCCTGGAACTGGGGGCCATAGCGAAGGCCACGAGAAGCAAGCTGCGCCCGGATGCTGGGCACGTCAGCCTCGCGGGTGCAGCGCTTGGCTACAGCCTCAAGATCGACAAGACGCCGAGTCGTCGGTGTCGAGACTACCTCTCCCGGTCGTCCTGCTACCTGGATAGCCTGCCCAGAGCGCACAATGGTCCCGCTCGCATGGTCGATAAACTCATCCCGTTCTCCTGGAGCCGACTGAACCCTCACGGTCCCATCGACGGCATGGTACACGATCCGCAGCCACGGAGGCTCGAGGTCCTGCGCAAAGACGACGGCCCTCGTGATCTCTGTATCGCGAAGCTCGAGTGGGAGGGCTTCGACCGGGTGCAGGCCCTCGATCACCTGTACGGCGCCCAAGGCCATGTCAAATATGGCAGCGCCGGGCATTATAGGCCTGCCACGGACGACGTGGTCTGAGACGAGAGAGAGCATGCGGTGGTTAGCCTGGAAGATGACGGCGTGCGTGTGCATGTCGAGCTGAGTGATCCGTGGCGAGGTCATCAGGGCGTGGTAGCCTCGCCGCCAGGGGTAGAAGCCCTCACGCTCTCTGTCGAGTCTGCTTCTGTTTTGACCAACGAGGAGGGCATTGCAGTCTGGCAACAGGGTGTCCCAGCCACCAGGCACATCCGGCTCTGGCTCGAGGTACTTGTAGGACAAGAACTCGTGCGGATCCACCGTTGTATCACTGGCAGCAGCCTGCTGAAGCGCAGGTTGCTCAACTTGAACATGATCCTGGTTGGCATCTACGGCCTTTTGAACTGTTGTCACATCCACAGCGGACTTGGTGGCGACGCTCGTAAAGCCCAACAGCGAAACAGGAGTCGGTGCATCTGCCGGCACCCGGGCCCACCGCTGCATTGCTGCGCAGAGAACCGGCTTGGGCCCGGCCTCGAGGATACGGATCTTGCCCGCAAAGGTATCCGAGACCGAGCGTACTGCAGGCTCATACAGGACCGTCCCCAGCGCGTGACGACGCCAATACTCTGCTGTCGGCCCTTCTACGAGCTCGCCTCCCGTCACTGTCGACCACATCCGGGGCTTGCCGTCCTGTCCTGGCGGCTGGCTCGTCAAGTCTTTGATGCTAGCCATGAAGCCGGGCATACAGGACGCCATGAGGGGTGAATGGAAGGGCTTCGTGATGTCGAGCCGTGTTGCGGTTATGTTGGGGCCCAGGGCCTGTATCAGGAGTTGCATCGACTTCTCGGATCCTGACACGGTCGTGAGACTGTAGCCATTGACTGCCGCCACAGAAAGGGAATCCTGGAGCTGGAGCTCGGCGATGTGCTCCTCGATGGTGCCGTGTGGGGCCATTAAAGCATACATCGTACCGCTTGGACCGGACGCTGCTTCCATAGCCGCTAGAAGAAGTCACTCATATTAGTCCATTTATTCGCGTGGAGGGTTTCGATTAGAGGGCTAATCAGTGGGAGTTCATGGTTAGGTACTTACCTGCGCGATGGCAGACCAACTGAAGGCCTTGAGTAAGAGAGAGACATCCTGCGGCCACCGATGCAGCAATCTCTCCGATTGAATGCCCAACAACGATATCTGCCACCAGGCCACGCGATGCAAGGCTCTGGTAAACGGCATATTCGAAGACAAAGAGGCTCGTCTGCGACAACACAGCCGGCTCAATGGCATGTGCCGGCTCAATGAGGACCCTAAGAAGGTCCGTAGACAGCGCCAAGCCCTCTCGGGATGCCACCTCCAGGCACTCATCCACCGCCGAGGTGAAGTTGTCGTCCTTCCCGTAGAGATCCCGGGCCATGCCGGCAGACTGGCTTCCTTGCCCTGTGAAAGCAACCACGAGAACCTCGTCAGTCGTTTTGGGCGGCCTTGCTGTCATCGTCGATTGTATCCGATCAGCGGAGTGACAGGCAGTCGCTTTCTTGTTCGTATTCAAAACGGCCTTGGGCCTCACTTTGCTCTTGATAGTAGCCCGCGGCTGGTGTGGCGGTGGTGATTCGACGACAACATGTACGTTTGTGCCCCCGAAACCAAAGGAAGAGCAGCCGGCAACCACGACATCACCTGCCTCCTTTTGAATCCGTTCCGGCCGCTGCGGTATCCTCGACATCTCAAACCCGGTGAAGTCGATACCCGGGTTGATCTTGTTCATGTGAATGTTTGGCGGCACCTGGCGCTCCTTGACGACCCACAGCGTCTTGATCAAGCCCGCCATACCCGCCGCCGGCTCCAGATGGCCCACGTTGCTCTTGACGGCGCCAAGCCACAGCGGGAGCTGGCGTTGCGATCGGCCAAGCCCTTTTGAGTCCTTGTTCAAGCTGTTGTTGGCGCTTCTTGCCATGCCAAACACTCCCTTGAGCGCATGAACCTCTACAGGATCACCTAGCGACGTGCCGGTCCCATGCATCTCCACGTAATCCACGTCGTCCGGGATCCGGCCTGCGTCCTCGAGAGCCCGCCGCACAAGCTGCTGCTGAGCTTTGCCGTTCGGGGCACTGATGTTGGTGCTTCTGCCGTCCTGATTTGAGTAACTACCCGTGAGAACGCCCACGATTGGGTCGCCGTCTCGCAGGGCATCAGGCAGCCTCTTGAGGAGCACCACACCGCAGCCCTCGGACCGCGCGTAGCCGTCGGCGTCGGCGTCGAGCGTCTTGCACGTCCCATCAGGCGATAGCATCCTACTGCCGCACAGCACAACATACGGGTCAGGGTGGAGATTCAGGTTTATGCCGCCGGCGATAGCCATGTCCGTTGCGCCCTGTCGAAGAGCCTGGACCGCCAGGTCTACGGCGACAAGGCTGGAAGAACAGGCAGTATCTATGCTCATGCTCGTTCCCGTGAGCCCCAGCTCGAAGGAGATGCGGTTGGACACGATGGATCCCGCGATGCCGGTGCCCAGGTATGCTCCGTCTCTCGGTGCCACCTTGGCCCAGTCCTTGGATGATACCCCGATGTATACCGAGACATCTGTACCCTGCACATCTTGATGGTCGTAGCCGGCCTGTTGCAAGGCCTCATCGACTACCTCGAGCAGAATGCGCTGCTGGGGGTCCATCTGCTCCAGCTGAGCTGCGGGTATATTGAAGCGGGCGAGATCAAAGTACTCGGCTCGGTCTAGGAAGCCACCACGCCTCACATAGCTTGTGCCGCGCGTGGCGTTGTCGTATGAATCATAAACCATGTCAGTATCGAAGCGAGATAGCGGGATATCGACCATGGCATCAGTGCCCAGTTGGAGACCTTCCCAGAACTCGGCACTGGTGTTCATGCCGCCAGGCATGCGGCACTCCATGGCAATGACGGCGATGCGTTTGTCCTCTGGAGCATCATCGCTTTGCGGGGGAAAGTACGATGATCTTCGGCCGTCGGACAGGGTGGGCCCGCCCCGTGAGAGAGGTAGTATTGTGGTTCTGGACATGGACGTGTCTGGTGTTGGAATAAACGAGCTGCCTGGCTCTGACGATGCTTCGTCCTCAAACCCGTCGTCTCTTTGCTGCTGAAGATCTAGTAGCTGGGCGTGTATCTCCTCGCCGATATCCTTGGACGTTGGGAGTTCGTAGATGTAGGTACTCGCGAGTGTGACTCCAGGAAAAGTCCTCAGCAGTGCCTCTCGCAGCTCCACAACTGCAAGTGAGTCAACGCCCGCCATCATCAAGGGGGATTCTGTAGTAACAGCCCCTGGTGAGCTGGTCAAGGCTCGCGCTTCCTCGAGAACCCTCTGGATCACTACATGCACATCGGCGTTCTGCGTGCTCTGAGGGCGGTTACTATTGGCTTTTGAAGCCAGGCCATGATACTGGTCCGCATTCGGGCGAGCCCTCTCACTTTTTGGCGTAATACGCGCCACCGGCGCCGAAGAAGAAGGCCGAGGCTCAAGAGAGGTCAGGGGCGGATCACCTGGCCGAACACTCTCGCCACGCGCTTCGGGCCAGAGTGTTCCCCGAGAATTCGCCCGCTGAGCCTTCCTACAAGCCTTGGCAAAATCGACAACTGCTACGCGGGGATCTTTGGAACCGCAAGATCGGACGGCTGAGGTAAACGTTTTCTTGGTAAGTGTCCTTCCCAGCGGGCTCCTTTCACCATCTAAAGGCCAGAATATGAGTCCTGTTGGAAGACTGAGGCGATGACGACGGTACAAAACCAGAGATTCAACGGCCCTTCTCGATGAATGGTTGTATAAGCCACTGCTCTCGTGGGAAATGGGACTTTGATGGGTTGCTCACCGGTTCTGGTCATGATAAAGTTCCCCACCCAGCTCGCTCTCTACGTCGACGCCGTGCAGTATGACGAAATACTCTGGCGACTTGTCCAGATTATCCAGCACAACATGTAAATGCTGGAAGGTGGCAAAAAGGCGCATGGGAGCCGTCGTTTGATCAGGTACCCATACGACGCCATCAATGGAGGACGAGGAAACACTAGCACGATCCAGGACTTCGAATACTTGTAGTTCTTTTATGTTGTCAACATTGATGAGGGACACACGAACCTGTAAATTTTGCGCCAGTTCAAGGAGGGGCGTCTCGTCGCCCCCGTTGACTTCAGACTGTGGGCGGACCCAAATTACATGCCGGCTCCCCGGTGCTCTCACAAGCTCTTCTGCTGCGAGAGAAGCTATGGTTCCGGATCCGACCAGGAGTTGGTTGTTGTCTTGTGGAGGAGTCGGCGGCGTTGATGTCGAGAGAGACAGTTGACCATGGCCTGGGTGATTACCTTCGTGTGCGTGGGCTTTCTGGGCGACAAAGACGGCTTGTTGGTCGAGCCCCAGCTCAGCGCTCCCGGGAGTGCTCGCAGACCAAGCGAAACCGAGAGATTGAAAGGCACGTTGCCAGGCCTGAGCGCCAAGGGTCGGGTACCTCCCAGGACGCAACGGATCCGACGGAGAGACGGCCCACCAGCCCTCGGTGAGGCCAAAGGTTGCGTCTAGGAAGGCCGAGGTCTGTGTGGTTATCTCCTGGAGCAAAAGCACACCTCCGGGGGCTAGGAGCGTCTCGCAGCTGCTGAGTGTGACTCCGATATCTTGAGTGGCATGGAGCACGTTGACACACTAGCCCAAGGGGGATAGAGACAGTAAGTAAAGCTCAACTCGCATAGGATTGTAGGCAGAAAATATAAGGCAGTGGGTGTAAAGAAAGTGGACAGGTAGCATACGTACAATGACGATATCATACTCACTCGACGCGAAGCCTTGCGTCCGAGGATCCTTTGCAATGTCCAGGGGTGCTGGCCGCAGGAAGTCGTACTCGGCACTGTACTTCTTCCCAAACGCATTCACAAAGTGTGTTCCCAGGTCTGTGAATGCGTACTCCACGCACACCCCGGGATAATCCGTTGTCAGCAGCTCCAGCACAGGCAGGGCGGTGCTGCCGGTTCCGGCGCCCACCTCGAGGATGCGGAGTTGGCGGGACTGGTTGACGGCGAGGCTGCATAGATGGGCCACGGCGGCTTTGATCACGCCCTTGTGGACGCGTGCCAGTACCGCCTCGGTGTAGACGTCAGTCGCCCCGCCGGTGACGGCTTGTCCTGTGGTTCTGTTTGCATGCTGTTGTTGTGGGCTGGTTTTGGTCTTGGCGAAGAGGACCTGTAGAGGATGTAGCTGGCCTAGGAAAATCTCACGATGCTTCCCGACAACATTGGTCAAGAGGGATATCGAGGGTCCGAGCTCAGGGCTTCGGCAAAGGAGATCCCTTAATTGAGCATCATAAGCGTCCGCTTTCAGATCGCGAGCGCCGTTGCCAGAGCTACCGTCCGTCCTATAGCGCTCTTTCGTCGACCGTTAGCTACGAGATTCGATCCAGTCTTGTCAAAAGAAAATTATATAGAGGGCATACCGAGTAGCTGTTGCAAATAGGATGGCATAGAGTGATCTCGTTCTTGCGAGGTGACAGAGTTCGCGGCCGCAGAAAGAGATCTCTTGGCGAGCGCATCGATGTCCCGACTGGCTTTTTGAAAGGCGTCGGGGTCCACAATAGACCTCATGGCTTGGACACAAGTCTCATGTAGTATCCTCTGGACCTCAGATGCAAACTCCGGGCTCATGCGAAACGAAGGGAAAGGGGCACCCAGACCACCACCGGCGGTTGCTAAGCCCTCGAAGGCTCGACCAGTTTGTACCCAGAACGGTGCGAATACTTTGGAGTCACGCACAGCGAGCACGTCGCACGTATCCCATATGATTTCAGCCTCAGAAGTTATGTGTTTTGAATCTCTTCTGACTGTAGCACCGGTGATGAGGCAACGGAGATGTCTAACGTTCTTCGCCGTAGGAGATCGAGCATCGACGTCAAACTGCTGCACCCCAGCCTTGTGGCACCCGCCCGAGTCTTTCTCGCCTGAGGGAGCTTCCGCCAGTCTCGACATCAAAATGGTCACACCCAGTACGTCAGGGCTGACCTGTGCCACTTCATGGCAAGTTACCGAGCAGAGTCCTTCTGTGACGAATACAACCCTGTCCACCTTGTTGGCGGTAGCAAAGGATGATAGCCACCGTTGGCACCAATCCAATTCCTCCTCGTCACCAGCTGAAACCAACATTGTAACGGCGTGGATATCTGAGGGCAAAGAGCTCGTGAAGCTCATGCCTGTGGTGCTGCCAGTCATTGCAGACACCGTTTCGTGGTTGATCTCAAGCTTAAGCGGCGAGCGTTCCCCAATTTTTGATGCGAGGCATCCCAGCATCCCTTTGAAATCGGCTGGCCTCCCCTCGGCTTTGCAAACCTCGACAAAAAGCATCCTGGCAACTGATTGAACCCCTTGAAAGTCGTGCGGAGTCTCTGATAGGTCGGCGACCTGGGCCCATTCAACACCCAGCGGTTGCGCTACCAGAGCCTGAGTAGCCACCTTGTCGTAAGCAGCCTTGGATAGTTTTGCATCGATTACGCCTTCCCATATCAGAGTATCAGGGGACGATGTTTTGTTTGGTGCATACAGGACCGCCGATACTGAAGAAGAAATGGACATCCCACTAGTGCTCGCCTTGGACATGTTCGCCACACCGAGATCCAGTCGAAGCTGGATTTGCTCGCCTCCACCAGACTTATTCAGAATCTCTAGTCTGTGAACGAACAGATTCGACGACTTCAAGGTCAGATCATTGATCTTGGATCCTTGCCATTCGTCATCGCCACTTTCCGAGACGACTTGCAAGACATGTTGCCAGATGGACTCCAGAACACCTGGGCTAAAAGTCCAATGGTCCCCCTTGGTGACCGCACCGCTCAACGGTACCCGTCTGAAAACATGAGACAGCGGCAGATGCTCAGCATGCTGCTCTCTCGAGCCATGCGCCTGGGCTCTGAACAGCTGGCGCCCTCCTTTGCTTCCTGGTGCGTAGCCGAAGATTCTATTGCCGTGCTGAATGTCCACCGCGTATTCTGACCCCTCGTCGCCTCTTTCTTCACGCACACAGACGTTGCGGATAGCATCTACCTCGAAGAAAAGGTCTGACAAGCGAGCTACTTCCCAGCCGTCGTCGTCCCCGCAGGCTTGGCCTGCCACTAGGCACATGCCTGTGAGGCCGGCCAGAGACTCTATGAGTCTCTCCGAGGCTTGGTCTGACATCACTACCGGCGTTTTGACCGAATGGGAAGGCAGGTAGGAAGGTGGTGTGGTTTTCAGGTATTGTGTGCAATTGGTATGCGAGTCTGTGTAATGGCCGCGATTACTAGGTATTGGAAATGCGTATTGGAGCAGTTGAACTTGATTGCCATATGCCACCAGATACTCAACACTTGCCGATCACACTGGGCGTAAGTCTACTCTATCCACTAACCGCAAAGGTAATTAGCTGTCAAACATACGTGCAGTCTATGCGATCTTCGGCTACCGGCCCGCCACGCCACATCGAAGTCACAAAGTCCTCTCGAAATGGACACTGCTTGTATCCGCTCACGGACTACCTTGTGTACGGAGTTCTTACGATTCAAGTCACCGCCGAACACCAGACACGTACGGATATCCAAAGGTGACGCGAAAACGAAGGCAACCTCGGGAAGACAGGCATGACTCAATTGGACCCATGGAAGATGGCGATATCCATGACTCAAAACTCGTACTGTGTGTGTTATTGTATTGCCCCAGAAATATGTGGTACTGGTGGATGTCTGGAGTGGGACTAATATGGGCTCTCGGCTGTTTCTAAGCTGTTAAGTTGCCAATGAACAAGCCCACGTTGCACTTCTAACGGCTACGTGGAAACAAGCTATGCCCAGGCTGCGGATCTAAGACTTCGGCTCCTTCCGCATTGAGAGGCTGAAACAATCTCTTCATCAAGGTTTGTATATATACAATCAGACCTTGGGTAAGAGCTCTGACTAGCGCTACGTCACACGCGAATGCGAGCTCTAAACCCACAAAAACGACTCCATTGAATTGGTAACAAGTCCTCGTCCATGTGTGTGGCTTGTGGCCTGATGGTCACGCATCGTCAGACAATGCATGAAGGAGTTCCCAAATGAGGCCATGCTACCAAAGATACAAAGATACTTAATACAACCATCTAGTCAACATTTTTCTATATAGACATAATTACTAGAAATTATTACATGTAAATTATTATACCTTATAACTCTATTTAAAACTTAATAAAAGACTACTATAATAATGTAAATCTAGTAGTTAGATTATGTGACGGTACGGGTCTTATATACTGCTTGTAATGCCAAATGTCAATTTGGAATTCTGGTCTTTTGGCCGAGTGGTCTACTTTGCAAGCAGTAAGTAGCTTCGTCTCAGATTATATAAGCTACTAGGTAACTATCTAGTAGGCTTTAAAAATGGATACTTAGTCTTAGGTATTAGAATTAAGTATATTCAGCTATATTTTATGTCTGTTTGAGATTTGAGCGTCTCTGTATGGATCTGGTGGTTAGATTATGCAAGCCGCCAGGCAACTGCCTGGTGGGCTTCAAAACACTAATCGTTTTCTCACAGTCACGTGAATAGACCTAATAACTAACGATCCTACACCTACACCATCAGCAGCCACTTCACCCTCGTGATCGTGACCGTGCTGATACGTTAGATTGGGCTGAGACACACATCCGGAGACGTGTTCAGCTAGAGTGGGGGGGGGGGTTTCTTGTACCGAGGTACCTCAACGGAGCCTCGGGAAGCTGGGGTGTGTGGAGTGTGGGGCTTGCCCAGACGGCTTCGGTAGACGAGGCCGAAACCTTCTTTCGAAGACAAGGGCATCAGGATCGGCAGAAGCAACTCCGTGTAATGATCCAAAAATCGCAGGTACATGCGAAGTACATAGCAGCGTGCAGGCAAAGGCAATTGTGACAGCGTGTTGGCATTGCCATCCATCTAGGAACAGATGTAACTCGCAAGGGTTAGTTGTCAGCTACCAGAATACGCCGTGAACGTTCCAGATGCGCAGCAGAACCCAATGATACAACAAAGTGCACGCTGAAGCACCTGTAGTACTTCAAACCTTCTCATGCCGCACGCTGTGCAGCTGCACAACAAACGTTAAACTCATATTCTAAAACTCTATTGGCCGGGGCATATGGTGGTCTATATTCTTTACAACAGACCCAAACTCAATTCTGATGGACGAGGCACAGAGACAGGTAGCTGAGATAGTCAGCCGCATTTTAGATGATGACACATTTGCGCAGCTGAATGCAGACATAGACCGCAGCTTCCTGTACCGCGGAGTTGATTCCCTCAGGGCTCTCGAGCTGGTCGCCGAGCTGCAGCAAGTCTTTGACCTGGGCCCAGAAGAGATTCCAAACACGTTTGTCTTCGACCACCCGACAGTCCGCCTTGCAGCTCATGCTATTCGGGTCGCAAAAGGCAGCCTTCCTGCCACATGTGGTGGTAATCATGATCAAACCGGCGCCGTGGAGGGGACCGTGGGCGGAGACGAGCACAGAGACGATGACGACGATGGAGGGGCAGCAAGAGAGCCAGGCAGTCCCCTGGCCATCGTGGGAATTGCCTGTCGTTTCCCCGGAGGTGCCAACTCCCCGGAGCGTTTCTGGGACAACCTGAAAGAGGGTGTCGACGCCGTGACCGAGATCCCGCCTGCTCGGATGGACCTGGACAGCCCCGTCCCTTTGTCCAAGGTTTACGTCCGCAAGGGGGCGCTACTCTCAGACCGTGACGTTGGGGAATTCGACAATGCTCTGTTCGACGTCCCACCAGCCGAGGCGGCGGCCATGGACCCCCAGCAGCGCCTCGTGCTGCACGTCGTTTACGAAAGCCTGCGGGCGGCGGGATACGACAAGAAGGCGCTGTCGGGCATGGAGGCGGGCGTCTTTGTCGGTAACAGCGCCGTGGAGTGGTCAGAGGTGCAGGCCGAGGCTGTGGGCCAGGGAGTGTACGGCCGGTCGAGCACCGCCTCGGCAGCCCTTGCGAACAGGGTTTCGCATGTTCTGGGTTTGCGGGGCACGTCTCTGTCTGTTGATACTTCTTGTTCGTCTTCGCTGGTGGCAGTTGATCTGGCATGCCAGGCCGTCCGTCAGGGGCGATGCCGTATGGCGGTGGTTGCTGGTGTGCAGTTCCATCTGTCAGAGAAGCGCTGGATTCAGCTCTGCGCCACCAAGATGCTCTCGCCCACAGAGCGCTGCCGTCCTTTTGATGCCGCTGCTGACGGCATGGTGCGTGGTGAAGGCGCTGCTTCGGTGGTGATCATGCCATTGGATCAGGCTTTGGCAGAGGGTCGTCCGGTTTATGGAAGCAGTAAGTCGAGGAAATCGCAAGCCACGCAAGGTCATGGGGTACATCGGCTTACATGTCACCAGTACTCGGTTCTTGGACCAACCACGTCGGTCGGGCAGCCAACATCGCTACTCCTTCTGGGTCGTCACAATCTAGAGCTTTCTCTGGTGCTTTAAAGGCTGCCAAAGTCACTGCAGATCAGATCTCTTACATTGAAGCCCACGGGACCGGCACACCGCTGGGAGATCCTATCGAACTTCGAGCCCTCGCGAGCGTATTCTCGGTCAAACCGCACGCCGTCGGTAGCAATGATGATGAAATTATTAACGACCCCATCATCGTGGGTTCGTCAAAGGCGTCACTTGGCCATCTAGAGTCGGTCTCGGGAATCGCAGGCCTGATCAAGGCAGTCCTGCTCCTCCGCCACCGAGAGGCTCCACCGCAAATCCATTTCAGAGCACTCAACCCCGAAATCGAGCGCGGCACTCGCAACCTGAAGTTCCGCATCATCACGAGTGATACTGCTCCGGATGATCGCCTTGTCGTCCCGCGAGGACAGGATGCAGAGCGCAGGGAGGAGGCGTATGCACTTGTGTCGAGCTTCGGCTTCTCTGGAACAAATGCCTCGGTCGTGATCGCCTCGCCACCCACAGCTGCGTTGCCCACAGCAGGTGTTGAGGCCGGAGAGCGCCTACGCGGGAATTTCTACCCCTGGCATAAATCTGTCGAGGCGCATCCGTTGTTCAACACCTGCCGCCACACATGGGTCGACGTAAGTGAGGTAGTCAAGGCGGCCTACATCCAGATCGGGAGGTACTCCACAGTCTGGAATCAACTAGGTCACGACATGGCAAAGCCGCTCACTCAGGGGGACGACTCATATTTCCCGGCAGCTGTCATTTTTGAGCTCATTCTTGCAACTGCTGACAAGGCCATCGGCCAGGAGCACAAAGGTAGGTATCAATTGTCCACCAAATTGAAACACCATATGCGGACGAGGCAGTCAGCTGACATTCAGGATGATAGTGGCCGGAATCAGGGAGCTCACTGTCCATGATGCGGTCAAGATAGCAGGCTTGGCGCCCGGTGATGTCGTCCAGTGCCTTGTCGACACCGAAAAGGGTCAATGCGCCGTTTTACTTATGCCGCCTGCTACCACAGGTTCGGTCCTTTGCTTGGCAACCTGCAAGGTCGAGGTCGGATCACGTGAACAGTCAGCCGTACCTCAAAGCCAACTTACACGCTCCTATGACCAAGTTCCTACTCCGCTGCAGCAAAGGCTGGAGTCGTTGGAGGCGGTACCACTCGGCGCCTTTTACGAGCGACTCGACCTGCTGGGGTATAAAGTTGGCCCTGAGGCGCGACGCATCACCAGGGTCTTTCAGTCTTCCACCAAATCCCGCGATGGCTCCCCACGGAAGCTGCTGGCGTTCGTGCCTTTCAGCCACGCCGACGCAAACTTCCACGTACATCCAATCGAATGGCTGTCTATCTTGGAGCTTATCTTCTTTGCCTCGGGAGAAAAAGAGAATGAAGCGGCCAGGGCGAGACTTGAACTCGAGAGATCTGTGCGCCACCTCGATCTCTCAGCACGACGGAGCGGGAGCACTCCCCCTCCGCTATGGATTGTAGTCGACATTTGCGACCGAGACGATCTTGTTACTATTTCCGACGTCACTGTTTATAACCACGACACTGAGGAAGTTGTTCTGAGGGTGGAAGGTCTGGCAGTGCGTGCCGCAAGCCAGAGTTGTTTAAATCAGCGCTCCGAATCTGAACCCGCCGCCCTGGCTGTGGAGGGTGCCAATACCTTTGTGGCCTCATGGAAAACTCTTAGACATGTCGAGCTAGAGTCGCTAAAGACCATGATCGGATCTTCAGGAGAGACAGGTGACATGAACGCAGCCATCATTTCCACATCGCTGCTCGAGCCTGGTCCGACGAGCACTGCACTGACAGTGGCTAAAAAGGCTCTTCCCCAGGCCAGCATTATCTCCTCTGTGGACGCCATTCATGAACTGCATAGCGGACTCCAACTGGTCTTTATATTGCCACAGATCCACAGCGGCAAGGACGAGGGCGGCCGTTGGGCCCACCACGCGATGGCCCTGTCAGGCTTGATCAACCTCTTGGCCTCACGAGCTACCATGGCATCTTCGCCCCAGGTCGTCTTGTTGGGCCAGGGCGTTCTGAACCCGCCACATGATGCTGACTATGACGGCGCCCATGCAGGATACCTTGGCTTGCTGCGCACGGCCAGGTCGGAGTACCCTCATCTCGATCTGAGGCTCATTGATGTCTCTGATACGACGGAGGAGACGCAGTTGACGTGGCTTCTAAGTCTGTCCCGTGACCAACTCTCGAAACATCTGGGCCACGAAGTGGCGCTTAGGTCGGACTCTATATATCTGCCACGGACTACGGCACTGGATACTCGGACTGACCGAAGGATAATGCGCAAAAGCCGCCTTTCCAAATCGAGCCGAGATGCTGCTTGTAATAAATTGCGAGAAATCGCCAAGAACTCCTCGACTTTGGACCGGGACACGCTCCTCTCAGTGCTTGCGTGTGCTGCGTCTGATGAAGCTGACGGCCTAGATGTGCTAGTTGTGCTGGACGACGAGGCTCCTTCGTTCCTGGACGGCAATACAGGCAACTCTGATCCGGTCCCACCAACGCTGCGGATCACATATACGGGCGAAAGATCGGAGGCGCTTGCACGAGTGGTCACAAGCACCCCGTTCCGCCCTGCTATCGACAGGATAGATCTACTTCCTCCGGACGAGTCCAAGGAGCTGTCACTTTTCGACTTCAAAGCGTTTGATGTCATCATTATTGGCAGGGATGCTGCTCGCCACGCATCCAGGGCTGCGAGCTGCCTCCGAAGTGGAGGTTTGCTGGTTGCTGCGTACCTTGAAGGTCCCCTGCGCCAGCAATTAGAAGACTGTGGGCTGTCTGTGACCACTTCACCTAATAACGCCATATCAATCGCGGCCGACCCCACATCTACGGAAGAATCTTTGGCGGAGGAAAACCCTCATCCGGACAAACAGGACGGCTGTATCATCATCACGGGCGGGAACGGCGGCCTAGGCCTCTTATCAGCCAAGAGCTTCGTCGGCAGCCGGAAGGTCGTGTTACTGTCGAGGAGTGGCCGCCCCGCCGAGGGATGCCAGGCGCTCTGGGACGAAGTACTGGCACCAGAGACTCAAAACACCTGGGTCCTGAGCGCGACAGCAGACGCAACCGATGCCGCTGCCTTGACAAGCCTGAGGGCCCAGCTCGGGGCAAAAGGCTGGCTGCCCATCCGCGGCGTCGTCCACGCGGCTGGGTCCTTGGCAGATGCGACGCTGGTGAGCATCGGCCCGGGAAGCTTCGAGGCCGTGCACAAGCCCAAGGTCCTCGGTGCGAGGCGGGTGTTGGAGAGTCTCGTCGAGGATGACGCCGCGGGCTTGGAGTTCTTCGTGGGCTTCTCGTCAGTGGCCTCGTTGCTGGGACTACCGGCACAGGCAAGCTACGCCGCCGCCAACGGTCAGATGGACGCCCTGCTCGGTTCGTGGAGGCAAACGAAGGGCCTCCCAACCGCGACAGTCCAGCTGGGAGGGGTGGCTGATGTTGGTATGAGTGCGCGGGTGGACGATCACGTCCATGCTTGGGGTGTAGGGCAGATCGCGAGCGGTGACTTTGCCGGCCTGTTGAACAGGGTCATCGAGATGGCTGGCTCTGCGGATGACGCGAGTGCCGTGGTCGTGGTAGGAGCCAACCTCGATTTCAGGACACTGGCCAAGACGAGGCGCCACGAACAGAACCATGAGCTGTCTGCCTTCTTGCCGGACTCATCTTCCCTTAAATCCCCCTTGACACGCTTTACCACTACTGCTGACTCCTCAAGGCCCGCTAATCATACTAATCATAGCTCCAGCTCAGAACCGGCCGGCTCAAGACCGGGACCACTGCCCCGGCTGCACCTCGAGGACGTCATCAAGGCCGTTGCCGGTGTTGTGGAGGAAGTGTCTGGCTTAGCTGACATTCCGACGGACGCATCCCTCTATGACTCGGGGCTTGACTCTTTGTCCGCCATACAGCTGCGAAATGTGCTGGCTGAGAAGTTCCCAGACGTAGAGTTTGCTGCTACACTGGTGTTCGACCACACATCCATCGACAAGATATCAGCATATATCCTGCAGCAGCTGGCCCTAACTGCACCTGGTATTAGTCCCAACGCTGGCCCTCGTAATTCTCCTGGAAACCAACCCCTTGAACCTGGCTCAAATCGTGCTAAACCAAACGGTTCCGGTTCCCGCGGGGTGGCCGTCATAGGCGTCGAGGCGCGCATGCCAGGGTCCTCCAACAGCTTCGAGTCCTTCTTCGCTAACCTGTGCGCTGGTGTCGACGGCATACGAGACGTGCCCTATGCTCGCTGGGATGCTGATGACTTTTTCGACCCAAACCCCACGGCGGGCGGCAAGGCCTGCTACGTCCAGCGTGCGGGTTTTGTGGACGATATTGAGTATTTCGACAACGAGACATTTGGCATAACGCCCATGGAAGCCAAGGTGATGGACCCGAGCCAGCGAGTGATGTTGGAGACTGCGTATCGGGCCTTTGCAGCTGCTGGCTACGAGCCCTCACGGCTCAAGGATACAAACACGGGTGTTTTTGTGGGCAGCCTGAGCCCGGACTGGCGGCAGGTGCTCACGGCCGGGGAGCTCACGGCCTACAGTGGAACGGGCAGCGCCTTGTCCATCATGGCCAACAGGATCTCCTATTTCTTCGGGCTTCTTGGGCCGTCCATGACTGTGGACACGGCCTGTAGCAGCAGTCTCGTGGCCATGGACCTGGCGTTGCAAAACATCGCGTCTGGGCGGTGCACCATGGCTCTTGTGGGCGGCGTGCAGAGCATCCTAACCAACTCCCCATTTATAAACGGCTGTAGAGCCCGCATGCTGTCCCCCAAAGGACACTGTCACACCTGGGACGCAGGTGCTGATGGATATGCCAAGGCCGAAGGATGCGGTGCTCTGGTATTGAAGGAGTTGGCTGCGGCGGAGCGGTAAGCGTTTTCATTGAATCTTTTTGAGCCGCATACTTTTCGTGGATTAACACAGCTGACGCCGCACTTGTTTCCCTCGGCCACAGTGACGGCGACAACATCCTCGCCGTCGTACGCGGATCAGCAGTCAACCAAGACGGACGCTCAGCAAACATGACTACCCCATATGGTCCGTCTCAGCAGGCCGTAATCAGACAGGCACTTCAGAATGCGGGTGTGACCCCGGATGAGGTTTGCTACATCGAGACCCACGGAACAGGAACTCCCCTCGGTGATCCAATCGAGGTCGAGGCTCTACGCCAAGTCTTTTCCACAGATACGAGGGCAGTCTCGCACCGTCCGCTTTACCTCGGCGCCGTTAAGTCATCCATCGGCCACCTAGAGGGTGCCGCCGGCATTGCTGGCCTTTTGAAGGCCGTCGCTACCCTCGTGAACCGAAAATGTAAGTCGAGCTGGGTCAAGCACACGTGTCGGTCCGATCTGTATCGATGGATGCCCTGCTAACTGGCTGGTCTGCCTTCTTCTAGTGCCGGGAAACTTGCACTTTCGCTCCTTGAACCCGCATACCAATCTGAAAGGAGCCGAAACCTGGATGCGGTTCCCCGGTGCCGACGCCATTGACTTGAATGAAGTCGATGCCGCAGTCAGTCGCTCAGGCTCCACCGACAGCTCTGGTCAGCTTGTGTGTGGCGTTAGCGGCTTCGGTTTCGGCGGCACAAACGCACATGTGGTCCTGTCTTCGTACGAGCCGGAGGTATCTCTCGCTGGTATAATGACGGAGCAGAACCGTGAGAAAAAGAGAATGCTGCCTACGGGGACAGAACAGCCAATATTAGACAAGGTGGCTTTTCTGTTTCCTGGTCAGGGTTGTCATTACCTCGAGATGGGCAAGTCTCTTTTCGCCGAGGACGAACTTTTCGCCGCAGCCGTCATGCGGTGCGAGGACATCTGGATGGACCAGGGCTTGCTGGATGGCCTGTCCCTTACGCGAGATATTCTCTGGCCCACGGAAGCTCAGGACCCACCACTCCTTGAGGACACAAGATATACCCAGCCAGCGAGTAAGTTGATCCCCTTTCGCAGCCACAGTCCCTCCCCTGTGTTCCTGGATACTCGAGGCAGAACAAGTGTACGGAGCAAGGATATTTGTGCCCCTAATGGCGCGTTGCCCACGCTTTTCCGATGAACCTGGTTGCAAAAGAATTGACTTGCACACAATAGCCGCACTCGGGCTGCTCGGCTGTACTAATCAATGAAACAGTATTCGCCATCCAGTACGGATTGTATGAATCGCTTGCACGCCGTGGCATCCGACCGGCGGCTGTGATGGGCCACTCGTTTGGCGAGTTCGCTGCCGCCGTAGCGGCGGGCATCATGCGTCTTGAGGATGCTGCGAAACTGGTTGCTCTGCGAGCATCCATCGCCGCCTCTCTAACATTGACCGGCGTCATGTATCTCATCCATGCCCCGCGCGACACGGTCCAAAAGGCCATTGACTCGTTCACCTCAGGCTTGGGCAGGGACAAGCGTGCTGCAAATGGCGTCCCCGTCGCCATCGCCGCGTCCAACGGGCCTCGCATGACGAACATTGCCGGCACCGAGGAGGCCTGCGCCGCTGTCTGCAGTTCGATCAAGGCTCCGAAGGTCAAACTGGATATCCCCCATGCCTACCACTCGCCCCTGATGCAGTCTCTACTCGAGGGCATGCGAGCTCCCCTGAGCCAGGTCTCACTCTGTTCGCCCTCATCAACGTCTTCACCTCGCTCTACCCGCTTCTTCCCCACCATCTCTGGTTACGTTGGGTCTGATTCGCATGATGACTCGATAAACGCTCAGTACTGGCTAGATCAGTGTGTACGAGACGTTGACTTCATGCCTGCCATCCGTCTGCTGGCAGACTCGGGTTACGATACTTTCGTCGAGATCGGCCCACGACCTACGTTGACCAAGATGGGCCAGCGATGTGTTACTGATGCTCAGAAACGTCAATCCGATTGGCTAGCCACCTTGTGTGATGACGGTGAGGAGTCTGTGTCTCCTCTGAAGCATCTTGAGAGCGTCGTCCGGGCTCTGGAAGCCAAGCGAGGATCGACTCAACTGCACCAGGGCGATGCTCCCAACGGTAACCGCGGCTTGAATCGCCAGAGGTTGGTGCTCAACAAGAGACGATTCTGGCGGCCAGTTCCTCATCGCATTGTCAAAACAATCACCAGCTGCAAAGATGGGTCCTCTCGCTTCGAGCGCAAGTTAGGTGTACACTTGGGCAAGTTCCTGCAACAGCATCGAGTCAACGATGTGGCCGTCATTCCAGGCTCCCTCTTCATCGACGCAACTGTCGCTCTTTTCCTAGCCGCCAATCTCAACGGAAAGGAGGCACTTACTACACAGACTCCGGTTATGGGTGTTCGGCTGCGCGATATTGTCTACCGTCGCCCTCTGCAGTTACCCACAGCCGCTGATTTCGGTGGGCTAACCTCCAAGGATGGCATCTGGATACAGGGCGATTTGTCTAAGAAAGGCGCTGTTCAAATCAGCTCTAGAACGACCATTACCGGAGTCGACACGCCCCACTTCTCGTGCAACGTGGACAGAAAGACCTCCAATTCTGCCAGGGGAATCGATGTCCACTCCCTTACCAGAGACCTTGCACGGATGAGCGCCGATGCTGTGTATGAGGAGTCCTTAGCCTTTGGAGTTCAGTATGGTCCGCAATTTCAGCGAATCCATGAGTTGTGGCGAGGTGAAGGCCTCGCCATCGCGGCCCTTTTGCCGTCCAAAGAGGAGTCGGGCTTCCTTTTGGATGTCGGTCTGCTGGACAGCGCGTTTCAAACATGCGGCTTCGCGACTGACAGGCATGAGGCTTATATGCCCTTCAGCGTTAGTTCCATCTCCATCCATGGTCGCCCAGAGTTGTCCGCATTGGAGTCAAGTAGCTCGGCGCCCGCCTACTATTCCATCGCCAAGCTGGTCTCTCGGGGCCAGGGAATGGTCGAGATGGACCTAATTCTCGTCGACAACAGTGGAAAAGTCTTGGTGGAGGTCAAGTCACTCAAGTCCAGAGCTGCACCGCGGCATGATGCCGTCTTTAAGGAATCGGCATATGAAATCGAATGGGCCAAGATTCCACGTCCACCGCAAGAGAGTCCAGGGTCCTCCTCGCCTGACAAGGGCCCGGTGCTGCTGATAGGTACAAGGGGACAAAATGACGACTTGGAGGCGATGCTCACCAAAAGCCTCAGGCACGGCATGGGCTGCAGGGTTGAGTCCACAGGTGGATGGCAACGCCTGGAGACGAGCGACCTGGGACGTTCAAGGTTGGCTGTTGTCCTGCCACCACAATCATTGTCCCGTACAAATTGGAACTTGGCATCCGCGGCGGAGGACGTCGTAGAACGTGGTCTAGACGTCATCCAGTCGTTCCTCCGTGTTTTGGTGGAAACAGAGGCGGCTAGTGTGCCTCCAATTTGCATGCTGACCCGTGGGGCTGTCCAGGCAAGTCCGGACGATAGTGACATCAATCCTTCGCATTCCACTCTGTGGGGCCTCTCGCGAACCGCAAGAGTCGAGTACCCGGACCTGAGACTGGTTATAATAGACATTGAGGACTCTGCCGACATTGCAGCAAAAGATTCAACCCTTGCGGCAATTCAGGCTATCCTCACAGACCATCGCTCATCTTGGGACCAAGGTGAGACTGAGTTTGCCATAAGAAACGGGCAGGTGCTCGTGCCGCGCCTGGTCAAGTCATTCGCAGAGCAATGCAGGCTTCCGGAACGCCTCTCATGGCGCCAAGCCGCCGCGTCAGGGGACCTCTCGAGCCTCAAATGGGTCACCCAGCCGACCCCGTCCCAGGATATTGCCCCTGATTCAGTTCTTCTCAGCGTCCGAGCCGTGGGCCTCAACTTCAAAGATGTGCTCACCGCGGTAGGCGTGGACGTGGGTGCGGTAGATCTGGGCGCTGACTGTGCAGGGACGATTCTCGCCGTAGGGTCCCGCGTGACGGACCTGTCAGTCGGTGACAATGTCTTTGGGATTGCTCCAGGGTGTTTCAGCGACCTCGTGGAGGCACGTTCTGACCGTCTGGTAAAGATGCCGTCGAATCTGAGCCACCACGATGCAGCAACGCTCCCGTCTGCGTACATGACGGCACACATAGCCGTCTACCGCCACGGCGAGCCCTGCGTGGCACCTGGTGACCGAGTCCTGGTCCACGCCGGAACTGGTGCCGTTGGCCAAGCTGTCATCAAGCTCGTGCAGAGCTTGGGGTGTGAGGTTTACGCCACTGCTGGTTCGGATGAGAAACGAGAGTACCTACGGACAAGGCTCGGAGTCGTTGCTGCGCTTCCTTCACGTGACGCCGCCGCCTTTGAGCGAGAGATCATGGAGTATCTTGGAGTAAACAGGATCAGCCTAGTGGTCAACTCACTGTCTGGTGATTATATTCCCAAGTCCATGTCATGCCTGCGGGAAGGCGGGTATTTCGCTGAACTGGGCCGCAAGTCCATCTGGACGCATGATCAGGCGAAGCAGCACCGTCATGACATTGTCTATGATATCGTGGAGCTCGACAGACTGCACCAACAGGGTGGAGTTAATTCACTGCTTCAGAAACTAGCTTCACTCATTGAGCAGCGCCAGCTGGAGCCCTTGGCCAAGGAAGTCTTCCCTCGTGACAAGACTGTCGAGGCCTTCACGCGAATGCGGCGAGCAAAGCATGTCGGGAAGGTGGTCTTGTCACTGCAGCGATCACCCGAGACACGGTCCACACATGACAGTCTGTGTCCCGATCTTGTGAAGCCCAGTGCGATAGAGAAGGCGATGGACGAGATCTCGCGTACGGCGTTGGACCACTTGGGCGTACCACTCGAAGAACTGGAGCTTGGTTGGAAGGAACTCTGCCGGTACTGTTTCAACAGTCTGCATTCTGCCGCGCAGAGTGTCCTGCCCGAGCAAGTCACCCCCCAGCAGAGGAGACTGTATGACCGTTACAAGGCAGGCGACCCAACGGGATGGTTTGTCGACGGCGTTTCAAGTGTTCTAGATCTCGACTCCATCGCCAAAGCCTATCCTTTCCTACAGCCACAAGTCGCCATGCTTCACCAAGTGGACGGGGAGCATGAGCGAGTTTTCCGAGGACTCACGGACCCCCTGACGAAGCTATTCTCGGGCAGCAATAGCAAACAAGTCGCCCAAGATCTGTATGAGCATGGCGTGTATGCTCGGTTCTGCAATGAGGTCGCTGCCGAAATCACCGCCTATCTTGTCCAATCCAGGGTGCCAGGTGAGACGCTACGGATGCTCGAAGTTGGTGCAGGAACTGGTGGCACAACCAGTAAAATCCTTCCCTCGCTCGGCGATGGAGTGTCTGCGTACCAATTCACTGACTTGTCGACATCGTTCCTCCGCCACGCTCAGAGGCGTTTCGCCTCACAGTACCCCTACGTCGAGTACAAACTGTTGGACATCGAGAAAGAACCTGTCGCATCGGGCATCCGCTGCAACAGCTTCGATGTCGTCCTAGCATGTAATGTCCTGCATGCTACCAAAGACCTGACAAGAACAATGACCCACGTGCGCAAGATCTTAAAGTACGGTGGCTATCTGGTTTTGTCCGAAGTCACATTCCCGTCGCACTTTGCCGATGCGACCTTTGGGATGACCTCGGGTTGGTGGCTCTTCGAAGATTTTGAGCTGAGACCAGACTACCCCCTTCTCACCTCGGCACAATGGAGGACTTTCCTCATGCAAAAAATCGGGTTCGACCAGGTCTGGATCAGTAGCCAGCAAGGGCCACTCCGCAGCCAGTCTGTGATTGTTGCCCGCGCCCCTTCGCCGACTTTAACGGCGGTTCCACGGCCGCTGAACCCTCCGTTGCATAATAATAGTGCCGAAAACGGTACCGTCGTGCTCGCCGGCGGCCTGGGTGGGCTCGGAATAGTCACAGCCCGCTTGCTCCTGGAGCGTGGATGGAGGCGTTTCGCCTTCCTGTCCCGATCCGGAAAAGTCAGCCCTGGCGGAGAAAGGGAATGGCAGAGGTATGAGGAAGCCGTGCAGTCAAGTGGTGCGCAATACAAAATATGGACCATAGATGTCAGTGACCTGCCATCGCTAGGCCACGCACTGGCCGAGGTGCGTCAGCAGTTGGGCCCGATCATGGGTGTTGTGCAAGCTGCCGGTATCCTGGACTCCAAGACTCTTCTCAACCAGGACATGGCTCGATTCCGCAAGCTCATGGCTCCCAAAGTTGCCGGCAGTTGGAACTTGCACCAGAACACATTGCGAGACCCTATCCAGTTCTTTGCGCTCTTCTCCTCAATGGCATCCGTGCTTGGCTCAGCCGGACAAGCAAACCACGCCACCGCAAACGCTTTCATGGATTCTCTGGCTTCATATCGGCGCAGCCGTGGGCTCCCAGCCATTTCAATCCAGTTCAGCAGCGTTTCAGAGGTAGGTGAAGCCGCGAGACGTGGGGCGGATCTGAGGCATGCCATCGGCTACGCACCAATACCCAAGGCGCTGGCAAAGAAAGGTATCGAGGCCCTGATGGACTCGGATGGTGTAAACGTTGCCTTTAGTCCAATTGTCTGGCCCAAGATGCTGGCCAAGTACAGAGTCCCACCGCGACTGTTCGATGTCTTTGCCGGACAGCAAGTGCCGGCGCCGCCGCAGCCAGCTCCACCAACCACAATACCTGCGAGAATTACTACAGCCAAGGTGGGACGAACAGATACAACCGATGCGACCAAATTCAGGGGCAAGAAGGGAAGTACCTCGGTCAAACCAAAGGAGCCCCAAAACCGGCCCAGCAAGAGCGTCTCGCACGAGGTCCAAGCGGAGCAGATCGTTGGCACTGCTTTCAGTGCAGTGCTTGGCTACGATATCCCTCGGGGTAACTTGGGCTGGCAGGAGACAGGCGTCGATTCTCTGCTGGCGATCGAGCTACGGAACAACATTTCTGCTAGTGTCATCGAGAGGGGCATTGCCAAAGATGTGCCCCAGACGCTGATCTTCGACTATCCTACCGCTCGACAGTGTGTCGCCTTTGTCGCACGTCTTTTGGCGGCTGAGGCTGCTCCTGGGGAGAATCGTGCCACCAAACCGCGCCGGAACCAACCGGCGGAGACGAGGCGTCGAGATAAAGTGGCCGCTTCACCCCGGAAGAAAAAGGCTAGGGTACAGAAAGTGCCTGTAAATACCCGTACACAAACTCAACCATCCTCCCAGACTCCCCAGGCGGACTCCCAGGTTGACTTCCTGGAAATAGTCATGGCTGCTTGGGGAGAAACCATGTCAACGCCAATCGGGGCCGAGCAGACATTCGCAGACTGTGGACTGGATTCTCTATCGTCTGTCGAACTTCATTTCGCATTACAAACACGGCTGAAGGGTCTACTGGATGATATCCCGGAAAATCTCGTCCTTCAACATCCGTGTCCTCGGGCCGTTGGGCACTGGCTGCAGAGCACATTCACCTCGAGTGTCGGCATTGCGAATTCAAAAGCTCAGACATATAAGACGACCGATTCCCAGCTTGGCTACGGGCAATATTTGAATCTTGTAATGGACGCCTGGAACACTACGGTCGGAGGTAACATCGGCCCGGATGACGAATTTCTGAACAGCGGGCTCGACTCGCTGTCGTCAGTCGAGCTCCACTTTGCTGTTCAGCAGGGCGTAGGTGATGAACTGGAAATCCCCGAGAACATATTCTTCTCGGAGAGGAGCCCTGCAAGCCTTTCAGCATGGATAGCCCGGGAAAAGGGTTCTCGAGGCAGCGCAGATGAAGTCCAAGGTGGCGGAGAGGAGGAGTATGCCTCGTCGTCAAGCCGTGTTGTGCTATCTGACATGCTTTCTGACACCCAAAGCGAGAGCGACGATGAAAGTTCTTCAGAAGGTTTTCGTTCCGACGATGAAGAAGAGGGCCAGACATGCGAAGAAGATCAATCAACAGATGAAGACGACACGCTGGGGCTGTCGAAGGACCAAGCCTTGGCCATTGTCAATGGTGTGATCCAAGATACTCTTGGGTACACAGTTGACCGTCACGCGCCGTTGACCGAGAGTGGTGTTGACTCTCTGTCGTCCTTGGAGATCCAGAACTCGCTACGGGCCAAGGTGCCAGCAGGTATCAGGATACCTGCGACGATTGTGTTTGATTATCCCACGGTGGAGAAGATGTCGCAGTTTCTTGTGGCGTCTAAACAACCACAGAAGCAGCTCACCAAAGGCACACGGCCTGGCCACAAACCTGCCGTTATCAATGCTGATGCTGCCAGCGGCCGTCGCTCAAGGAGGAGTGGTGTGAGAAGACGAGCCACTCGGCATACCGAGTCACCAAACGAGCAGAATGAGGACTGCACGTCGGACCCTGACGATCCAATTGCAATTGTCGGTATGGCTAGCCGCTTCCCCGGCCAGAATAATGACCGTGTCGAAACATGGTTCGACTGGCTCTTAGAGGGCCAGGACGCTTTTATTGAGGTACCCCACAGTCGTTTTGATATTGACGCGGTTTACCGACCCGGCGGCCAAGGACTGTCCCAGCCCGGCAGCTCTTATGTCCGCCATGCCGCCTTCATCGACAGCGCCGAGATGTTTGACCACGCCTTTTTTGGCATGTCTGAGGCTGAGGCTTCCCGTATAGACCCGCAGCAACGCCTCGTACTGGAGACTTCATTCCAGGCACTGCACTCTGCGGGATACAACAAGCAACAACTGGACGGCCAGGACGTGGGTGTGTACGTGGGATGCTGCTCGTTCGACTGGAGCAAGATGCCCGAGGCCAGGGGTAGTGCGTATTCTGGCACCGGTGCCGCTGGCTCCATCCTGGGTAACCGTGTATCCTTTGCTTTGAACCTGTGCGCACCGAGCATGACTATCGACACCGCCTGCAGCTCCGCCTTGGTTGCCTTGGACGCGGCTGCTTCCGCCCTGAGAGAGAAAAAGTGTCGCGCCGCCGTAGTGACTGCGGGTACGTATCCCCACTAGTTAAAACACCTTTTTCCTGGTTTGCAGCATCTTGTTAGCCAAATCGCTAATGCTCTACTTGAAATAGTCAACCTCATGCTGTCCCATGGGACATTTGTAACCGAATGTGAGGCCTCGATGCTTTCTCCCGCGGGCAAGTGCAAAACTTTCGATGCCGAGGCGGACGGCTTCGCCCGCGGCGAGGGCTGCGGTAGTGTTGTTGTCAAGCGGCTGTCCCAGGCTCGTGCTGACGGTGATCAAATCCTCGCCGTGCTGGCCTCTACCGCCGTCAACCAGGACGGCAGAAGTGCTGGTCTCACAGCCCCCAACGGGCCCTCGCAAGAAGCAGTCATCCGCGCCGCGCTCCAGTCAGCCCGTCTTCAGCCCTCAGACATTGCCTATGTTGAAAGCCACGGAACGGCGACAAAGCTTGGAGACGGCATCGAGTGGTCCGCTCTTAACAACGTCTTTGGTGGTCGCGGAGACGCGCATCCACTGTACGTCGGTAGCGTCAAGGCCAACGTTGGCCACCTCGAAGGCGCATCAGGAATCGCTGGCCTGATCAAGCTAATCATGATCCTTCGTTCGCGACGCATTCCTCCCCAAGCAAACTTCAAGGCCCTGAACCCTCTCTTTGACACCGGGAGCGGCTTGGAGGTCCCTGTTAGGATCCAGAATCTCCACGATCGCTCGACTGCTGCACCACTGGCTTGCGGTATATCCAGTTTTGGATTTGGTGGCACGAACGCTCATGCCATTCTCAGGCTGCCAACTGTTGAGGAGTCTGGAAAGGTGGCAAGTGCGCATCACGAGAGAGTACCTTGGCCATTCGACCGAAAATACCTGAGCTGGCGGGCAAGTGATAGTCCTCTTGTCACATCCAGGGCCACGCGGGACGGTGGCCGCGAGGTATTGTACACGGTGGTCTTTGGGGAGAGACTCCGCCGAAGTCTCCTGGAGGATCACAAGGTGAAGGGCACCATCGTTGTACCGGCCGCTGTTATCTTGGAGATGCTTCGCGCCGCTATCGAAAGCCAGTTCCAAGACGATCAAGAGCTCGCCGCATCCCTTATACTGCGTGAGATCGTCTTTGCAAAACCCGTTGTGATGCTTGCGGAGCATTCATCTGTCCAATATATTCAATGCTCGACCACACAGATCACTGGACGCCCGGAGCATATGGAGTGGAAGATCGAGACAGAAACTCAAGGCATCGTCACGGTACATGCTGTTGCAGGCTTCACTTGCACCACCGGGGTCGGTATTGAGGAACGGAGCGAAAGCTTGGACGTCGAGGATGCAGTCATGATGCACTCCACTTTGATCAAGCCCACCGACTTCTACCAGCGCCTGGCTGCGCGTGGTCTGGACTACGGTCCATCATTCGCTACTTTGACCCGGATTGCCATCAACCGAAACAAAAGCAGCGTTTTTGTCAAGATTGGAGGCACCTCTCTTCTGCAAAATGCCAACGGAAAAGCCGAACACGTGCGGTCCGAGTATTTTGTCCCACCGCAACTCTGCGATGCTGCTTTCCAGGCGTGCTCCCTGCTACATCGCGACGGCGAGGACAAGACCTTTATGCCCTTCCAGATGAGCCAGGTCCGCTGGCACGTCACAGATAGGAAAGACACTGCAGGGAAACCAAAATATGCCATCGCCAGGCGACTTGAGGAGAGTAACGGTGGCCTGATGGTTGCGGCTGTCGAGATCTACGACCAACAAGGTTTCCCGCTCCTCACTGTAGGACGATTCGTGGCCAAACAGCTGTCGGGTTCCCCTGGCCGTGAGGCAGCAGCGAGTGAAAGGGCGGTCACGGTGTTGGGGACAGAAACCAAAGCTCCAGGAGCAGCCCATACACCGACCAAAGCTACAGGAGGTACGGAGGATCGGTCCATTTTGTTTCGAGAAGTACTGCAGCCTGTGGTCGCCAGCCGTGGTGGCATGGGAAGCAAAGACTCGAGTACCCTCGACGCATTCGCGCTTATCGAAACCCAGACGTCCAAATCCTCGGCTTCAGAGCTCGCCCGGCAACTATCATGGCTTCGAATCCCCCATGTAGACCTCGAGCCCTCGCCCAGTCTCCACTCGCGCCTCTCTGCCCTTCCAACCATTACAGGCGTCCTCTTTGCGCCGCCGAGGGTGGCAGACGAGCCCTCAATCGCCTGCTTGGAGGTTTTGAATGTCGTCAAGGCGCTGGACAAGATGGCCTCCCCCCCTTCATTGTGTATTGTTGACATGGTGACTTCAACCGTCTCACCCTCTCAAGTCCCCGAAGACAATTGGACTCTTTCTGGTCTGGTAAGGGCGTGCAGGATCGAGTATCCTCATCTGAAGATCGTTCTGTGGAGTTTGGACGAATCTGTGTTGAAAGACAGCGGCGCTGTGGGTTATTTCATGACCACAGCCGCAAATGAGGCGATCTCGAGGATATTGCCCTTGGAGCAAGAAGTTGTGACCGATGGTCAAGGGCATTATGGTAAGATCCCAGCAGTGCACGGATTTATCGAAGTGGGTTGCTTCAAAACGATACATAATGGCTGACCTCGTCCTTATAGTACCACGTCTGAAACCCGTGTCGCACTCAGAACACGTACCTACTCAGCTGGTGGAGTGCGACGTCAGTAGCAACGTGGAGCAAGACTTCAGCCACCTCAAGATCATCCCCATGGGTTCCCGAGAACCCCCCGCACCGCAAGACATCGAGATTCAAGTCCGAGCCGTTGGCCTGAATTTCCGTGATGTCCTGAACGGCATGGGCCTGAACCTGGGCGTGCCAGGACCCCTGGGCGCGGACTGCGCAGGCGTTGTCAGTCGGGTGGGAAGCAATGTGTCACAGTGGAAAGTCGGGGACCAAGTTCTAGGCATTGCCCGGGGCTGCCTGCGCTCCTATGCGTCTACCGGGGCGGACATGCTGATACGGAAGCCTGCGGGCATGACCTTCGAGGAGGCTGCCAGCGTGCCTTCAGTGCTCACCACTGTCTTCCATTCCCTCACCAACGTTGCTGGCCTGCGCCGAGGTCAGACCATACTTATCCATGCCGCGGCTGGAGGCGTCGGGTTGTGCGCTATTCAGCTCGCTCATCATCTCGGTGCACGAGTGCTGGCTACTGTTGGCAGCCCTGCCAAGGAACAGCTCGTCCGATCACATGGAGTTCAATTTGTCTCTAGCTCAAGGGACTCCTCGTTGTTTGAGGCAGACTTGAGGGCTTGGGGCATCATGCCAGACGTAGTTCTCAACTGCTTGACCGGCGAATATATTAGGCTATCGGTGCGTGCCCTTGCTCCTGGTGGCTGCTTTGTTGAGCTGGGCAAGAGGGATGTGTGGACGCAAGAGCAGGTCGATTCCTTGCGACGCGCAGGTGATGTTCGTCTTCAAGTCGTTGCCATTGACAAGATGCTTGCGGATAACCCAAAGGAACATGCGAGGCTGTTGAGAGACGTTGAGGGAGAGCTGGCCGCAGGGTGGTACCGCCCTATTCCAACGCTGACATTCCCTTTTGCCGATATTTCCGAGGCCTTCACGAGCATGCGCCATGGCCAGCATGTTGGCAAGGTGGTCCTTCAGCTGCAACCTACGACCCTCTCGGATGTGAGGGGATACTCTGTCCTCGCGGATATTCACGGGATGGACAGGGCGCTCCGAGATGGCATGTCCAAATCTGGCCGCAACTTCTTCTCCACTACTTTTGACCGCAGCGAGCTACTCGGGGGCCTCGAGGCAGCTAACAGCGTTGCTCGTGCTTACCTCTCCGAGTGTATGAGCCAAGTCCATTCATCGCAAGTGGCGCCACGTCTCCATTCGCTGTATGCTGCGTATGCAAACAGTTCTGCACGGCGAGTTGGAGCATACACCCCAACAGCATCAAGCCTGTCCCAAGAGGCTAGGTCCAAGCATCCAAGCATTGCGGCACGACTGGACTTCCTAGAACATGTCAGCCGATCGCACGTGGATATGACCACCGGCAAGGTAGACGCTACTGCTGTCCTATTCTCAGACCAGGCCCTTACCTCGCGTCTGTATAATGAGTCACCCATGGCAGCCCTCTTCAACAAAGTCGTGGACGGGGCATTTTGCGCCATTCAGACAAATCTTGTCGAGCATGGCGCCAGTGGCCTCCGGGCACTTGAGATTGGGGCGGGGACCGGCGGCACTACACGAGCCGTCATGGGATCCCTCGCAGCTGTTTGCAAGTCTTTCTGCTTTACCGACCTGTCCGCCTCCTTCTTCCCCCGCGCACAACGCGAGTTCAAGGGCGTGATCCCCGGCTTCTCCACCGCCTTGCTGAACATCGAGCATTCCCCGGAGCGGCAGGGCTTCACGTTAGCCAGCTACGACATCATCCTTGCTGCCAACGTCCTTCACGCCACCTCAAACCTCGTGGAGACCGTCAAGAATGTCTGCGCACTCCTCAAGCCGGGTGGCTTCTTGGTGCTATCTGAGCTGACTGCCCCTTCGGCGTGGGCAGATGCTACTTTTGGGTTCGCTGAAGGCTGGTGGCGGTCCACCGATGAGCGCCGCGCACAACAGCCGCTCGTCAGCGTTGCGACCTGGAATAATGTGTTCCTCCGCGCTGGACTTGAGCCTTATGCCTTCAGCGACGAGACCATCAGCGCCCAGACTGTCATGGTGGCCAAGCGGCCACTCACGCAGCTCAAGATCATGAGTTCTCTCCAGGAGCGACCGTCACGAGCCATCCCGATCGATCAGGGATCGTTCGTCATCACCGGAGGGACTGGTGGTCTCGGACTGCTTACAGCGTGGCTGTTGGTTCTTCAGGGCGCCTCACGCATTGCCCTTTTGTCTCGTTCTGGCCGTGTGCCTGGAAAGGAGGAAGAGGCTATATGGGATACTATCCAGCGCTCTCGTGCACATGTCACAGTACACCGATGCGATGTGGGCGACGAGCAACAAGTCAAACAAGTCTTGCAGCTACTGGAAAAACCGGTAATTGGCATCATTCATGCTGCTGGACACCTGCGCGACGCCAGCATCGCCAACCAGTCTGCCAGCACTTTCGATCCCGTGATGAGAACAAAGGCGGGCGGTCTTCTCAACCTCCACCGCGCCTCTCTCGAGATGCCCCATCTCCGCAGCTTCGTCGTATTCTCATCAGCCGCGGCCTTCTTTGGATCCGCCGGCCAAACTAATCACGCATCAGCCAACGCCTTTATGGACAACCTCGTCCGCTGGCGGCGCCGATCTGGTCTCCCTGCGTCATCAGTGATGTGGGGCGCTGTTTCTCAAATTGGGGATGCAGCACGCCGGGGTGTGGACCGGAGACCAAACATGTTGTACGACGCCGTTTCTCTCCATGATGCCATCCAGACTATTTCGTCCGTTTTGCTTGGAGATTTCGATGTCGTTCTGGCTGCACCGCTTCGGTTAGCTGCTATCGACAGTGATTACAGGGGCAACAAGCGCATCTTTGCCAACCTGGAGGCTGGCCCTGCACATGGATCAGGCCCAAGGGATGGAACAGCTGATTATTCTGCATCTCGGGTAAGTTTCTGATCATGACGGTGGCTGTGTGTAGACTGGCTCGACACTGACTTGACAATCTCAGACACTTGCACCCACACGTGCACATACACCAGAGCATTCGGCAGCCCCCACTGGTCCTGAGTACAGCCATATTCGTGGTGTCATTCGTAATCTAGCTGCCAAGCACTTGGGCAGATTACCCAAGGATGATGAGTCTTTGGTTGATGCGGGTCTGGACTCCCTCTCAGCCATTGATCTGAGAAACAGTATCCAGGCTGCTCTCCTCGCTTCTGCAACCACACGACTATCGTCAACCATTGTCTTTGAACGCCCCACGGTGTCAGAGCTCGTACAGGCTCTCGCCACAGTCTTGGTAGAGACAAAGCATCCGTCATCATGGCCTTCGGAATCATCTCGGCCAGCCCCGGTGCACGCTGATACCAAATCGCTGTTCCAAGCTACATCTTCAGTGCCAGGTGCCTCATCCGCAGTCACCGGCGCAGCAACATCGACCGCCGGAGCCGAAAGGCGTGTCCAGTCAATTCTGAGCAGCACCGTTTCTCGTCTTCTTCCGCGCGTGCCAGGCGCGGACGAGTCTTTAGTAGAAGCTGGTCTGGACTCCCTCATGTCCATTGAGTTCCGCAATATTCTTCAGCAGGTCTCAGGTCTAACGGAACGGCTCCCGCCCACTCTCGTTTTTGATCATCCAACATTACGACAAATGTCCCAGTTTCTTGTCCCCATTTTCCAATCGCAATCCACTCATGGTAACCCTCCCGGGACGGTGCCGTCGGCCTCTGAGCAGATGCCTGAGTTGCCCCGGCCATCACAGTCCACGTCAGTCCAGAGCTCTTCCTGGCAGGACACGGCATCATCGTTGTCAGGTCCTTTGCCGCCTTATTCAGCATCTCGACAGAATATGCCACTCCCGACGTCGTATACTGCTTCGGACCCGGTTTTATATCCAGCAGTCTCTCATGCACAGCTAGAATTCTCGCGACAGCCCACCAACACATCCCTGGTTATCACAGGCATTGGGTGTCGTCTGCCCGGGCGGGCAGACAGTCCAGCCCTCTTTTGGGAGAATCTTGTCAACAAGGTGGACTGCATCATACCGATACCGCATGATCGCTTCGATATCGACCCACACTTTGATCCTGTCCCCGGTACAGCGGGCAAGACGTACGTGGACCAGGCCGCTTTCATAGATGACATCGACACATTCGATCGCAGCCTGTTCCCCAAGATCTCGCCTTCGCAGGTGCTGCAGATGGATCCCCAGCAGCGTTTGGTCCTCCAGGTCGCCATGCAGGTGCTGCGTGATGCGGGCTACAAGGACGTCGGCAAACTCAGGGGCAGCCCAACTGGCGTATTTGTTGGCGTGTGCTCCAACGACTGGCACAAGGCCAAGAAGGACGAAGCATTCCTTGGCGGCGGGTTTGATGTCGCCGGTGGCGCAAACTCGATGCTGGCCAACCGCATCTCATTTGAGTTTGGATTCAAGGGGCCGTCCCTGGCCATCGATACCGCGTGCTCAAGTTCGCTGTATGCTGTGGACATGGCTCGACGGGCCATCCTGAGCGGGCAATGCGACAAGGCCCTTGTCATTGGCGTCAATCTGATCCTATCGCCTGACACCTTCATTGGCGAGTGTCAGGCCAACATGCTCAGCCCAGGCTGCCGGAGTCGCTCCTTTGACGACTCAGCCGATGGGTTTGCCCGAGGTGAAGGCTGCGCGGCAATTCTCCTCGAAAAGCCTGACCAGGCTGAATCCGCCGACGCCTACGCGGAGCTGATTGGCTCTGCCACCAACCACGACGGCCGATCGGCCAGCCTGCTCGCACCCAGCGGACCTGCCCAGACGGCGGTGATACAAGCTGCCCTTCGCGAGGCCGGGGTGTCGGGTGACTGCGTAGACTATCTCGAGACACACGGGACAGGTACCAAGGTCGGCGATCCCCTCGAGTTCAATGCCTTCAGGGATGCCTTTTCTCCAGGGAGAACGTCGTCTCGGCCCCTCCATGTGGGCGCCGTCAAGTCCAACCTTGGACATCTCGAGGGCGCCGCGGGTATCACCGGCCTTGTCAAGGCCGCGCTCGTCCTGCAGCATGCCGCCGTCCCCCCGAACCTGCACTTTTCGAGATTGAACAGTCTCATTGATACGAGCGGATTCCCCATAGTCTGGCCTGTCGAATCTGTGCCTCTTGATATCAGCAAGGCGCTCACTGCGGGCGTGTCCAGCTGGGGATTTGGAGGGGCCAATGCTCATGCGGTTTTGAGGAGAGCCGCCAACACCAGAAGTGTACACGGCACGGATCCTCGAGCTTCCAACATGGAGTTGGCTAGCGCTGCTTCTGGCCATGTCTCCTCTGCCCAACGAGTACCTACCCCAGGGCTCGTCGTGATGTTCACTGGGCAGGGAAGTCAGTCCATCAATATGGCTCAGGGTCTTTACAGGTAATCTACCCCCCCCCCCCCGGCGGGCTTCTTTACTCTCAATAATTCTTATATTGGACTTACTAACGGTGGTCTCAGAACGAGCAACACCTTCCGTGCCGCCATCAACGAATGCGCGGACCTGGTGAAGGAATTCCTCCCAAGACCCCTCATCTCGGTCATTTACCCATCAGTCGACGAGCAGGCAACCGCGACGCAACTTATTGATGATACGACTTACAGTCAAGTCTGTTTATTTGCAGTCGAGTACGCACTCTGGCGCGTGTTCCAAGATGATGAAGGCTACAGGCCTGGCTTGGTCCTCGGCCACTCTCTTGGAGAATTCGTAGCGGCGCATGTTGCAGGATATCTGAGTCTTCGCGACGCAATCCGCCTGGTTGCAACCCGTGGTCGACTGCTGGGCTCTCTCCCTCGGAACGAGGGCGCCATGGTGGCTATGAGCGCACCAGCCGAGAAGGTCTCTGCCGCTCTGCGCCAACTGGGTCTTCACCGCTGCTCTGTTGCTGCCATCAACGGGCCGCGGATGACTGTCATATCCGGTCTCAAGGAAGAGGTCGAGGTCTTGTGCCGCACAATGACCAACGTTGCTAGCCGGCCGCTCCAGGTTTCTCACGCTTTCCATTCGCCATTGATGCGGCCGGCTGTGCCTGGCTTCCAACAGGCCCTTGCCGGAGTCCAGATCCAACGCCCTCGGCCAGGCGGCACACAGTTGGTGAGCTGTGTTACTGGTAAATTAGCCGACCAGTTGGTGGAGAGCCCATCCCATTGGATCAAACACATCACAGATCCTGTTCTTTTCTTGGATGCGATCGGGGAGGCTCAGCGCCTGGGAGGGTCCTGCTTTGTCGAGCTAGGACCAAGGGCTGTCCTTGCAAAGCTGGCAAAACAGTGCATCCCGGGTCCCAGCATGACGTTTGTGGCCTGTCAGGAGCCTCCCCGAGAAGCGGAGGGAGTTTGGAAGGACGGTATTGCCAAGATACGACAGGCTGGAGTTATGCCACCACCCATAACGCCGGCTGGCGAGGCTGTGGACGTCCTTGCCTCCCAGCCATCCCAGCCACAGGTTTCGGCGTGTCTGCAGCGCTTTCCCTACCGCAGGATGCAGCATCCGCTGCTCAAAGATCGTCGTGAGGGACCTGATGGGACAACCATATTTGCCGTGCCAATACAACACTCGCTGGCATCCGTTTTGAAACAACACATGGTCCACGGCAAGGTCGTTGTTCCAGGTGCTCTGCATATCGAACTGGCTGCTGCAGCCGCTCGTGCAGTGCACGGTGAAGATAATCGGATTGTCCTCGAGGAAGTCACCTTCGTCTCCCCAGTCTTCATTGCGCAGTCCGAGCTCGATCATCAACGCCCCGGCAGACAAGATGGAATAGCCCTTTTCTGCATAATCCACGTTGATGACAAGAAATTCAATATTTCCCTGGGTCGTGCTGACAGCGATCCTGAGTCGCTCACGCTCAGGGTTGAGGGTTTTTACCGTGTCCTCGTCGGCGCAGCCATTCCCTCATCATCGTCATGCGACTTGTCCATTCCACCTCGCCTCGACGTAATGAGGGACTGCGGCAATGTACATGAGCCCGAGGCGGTATATCAGCATTTTGAACGCAAAGGCCTCTTGTACGGACCACATTTCAGGACCTTGACTGGCATATCAGGCTCTCGGAGATATGCACAAGCGTCCCTTTACTCGTCGTTGGTGGGACATGGCATGTTCGCCCATCCGTGTCTCCTTGATGGCATCCTGCAGACTTCTGCTGGCCTCTTCCTTGACTCTCTTGCAACAACTCCCGCGCGGATGCCCTTTACTGTGGAGCGCATAGAGTTCCTGAGACGGCTTCCAGCACGTATTAGTGTCCTCGTCGCCCGTGCGGACGACTCGATGGACGATGCGTTGCTTAAACTTGACCTCGCGGTCTACTCAGAGCAAGACGAGCTCCTCATGACTTTCAAGGGCCTCCAGAGCCGGCCTGCACAGCCCACTCTGCAGTCCCATCCGAGCAGGAAGACGCATATGGTGTACCAGCAATCCTACAGGACCGAAGTCGTGTCGAATACCATCCGAGATCCACAGCTCCAACAGAGGCGCAAGAGCCGACTGCTCTACCTGGTTGTTGCAGAACGGCTCGATTCCTTTACCCAGCATCTTATGAGCGCTCTGAGCCGCCATTCCCAGGTGGTCCAGGTAGGCGACATGGCGGCTGTGACGGCTACCATTGCCAATCACAAGGCAAATTCCGACGGCCTGACGACAATTTGTATCGACTGCCGTGCCGGCATTGATACTCAAGAGCATTTTGCGCCCGCCGTCCAAGACGGGCTCGATCCTGACTTTGAGGAGGGTCTTGCAAAGAAGACACTCAAGTTCTATGCTGAAATTTGCCAAGCAGACCATGCTCAAATACCTGATTTCATCGTACACATTACTTCAGGCTTAATCGGCCTTCAGCGTCATACAAGCCGACCTCGCGGAGCAGCGCTGGCCGGGATGGCGAGGGCCTTCAAGGTGGAACAGTACCACATTCCGGTCAAGATCATGGCTCTAGACATCCAAGTGTCCCAAACAGATTTCCTGCTGGTAATCGATGAGCTAGAGAGTCTAGTGCTGTCCGAGGCAGGTAGCATAGGCAGCAATCTCAACTCAGTCGCCGAGATTGGCCTCTGCGGGGACACCAGATCAACTCCTCTCACCGTGCTTGCTCCAATCAGTCCGGAGAGCTCTTCTGGGTTCGAAGCGGGACGATCTGCCCTTGTTCCAGACCAAGACCTCCATCCGGAACAAAGGATGTCACATGTGTTGGCTGTCAAGACAAATACCTTCTTGGAGGAGAACGCACCCACCGCCGACAGGTTTATTCGAGCTGATGCCGAATTGCAAAGCCTTTGCACCCAATTGATGGCAGAGGCCGCTTGGGCAGTTGAAGAGCACCAAGTAACGCCCCATCTCCTCCGTCTATGGCACCGCTACCGGTCGACCACAAACCGCCCTGCTGTGGGGAAACCTCAACTCGTTGGTAAGGTCCGGCAGTTAGACGCCGACCTGCTGGGGCCCCAGGTCAACCTTCTGATGTCAACCGCCCCTGAGCTTTCCGGTGTTCTGACTGGCCGCGTGGACCCTCTTACCTTGCTCTTCTCCGACCAGAATGCTCAAGCTGCCTCCGCACTGTACAAGAGCACATTCCTTGCGAAGCACTTCAACTCCTTGATAGCCGACGCTATCCGTGACATCATTCAATCGTCTGAGAAGTCATTGCCACCTGACTACACCATCCACATTCTTGAGATTGGTGCTGGCACGGGTGGCACTGCCAGTTATGTGCTTCCAGCCCTGGCAACTCTCGGGGTGCGTGTGCGCTACGTCTTTACCGACCTATCTAGTAGCTTCCTGGCTAGAGCGAGTAAAACATTCGCACGCTATGACTTTGTGGATTATCGCGTCCTGAACGTCGAGAGTCCTTGCGAGCCACAGGGGTTCGCTGCCGAGTCTTTTGATTTCATCCTCGCAACAAATGTCCTTCACGCCACGTCAAACCTGCCTCTAGTCATGGCCCACATCCGAGACCTGATGTTGCCAGGAGGGCGGTTGATCGTCTCGGAACTCACAAAGGTCCAACCTTTTGCGGACTGCACTTTCGGCCTCACGACGGGCTGGAATGCCCACTCTGACCGGTATCGTCTGGACGGACCTCTTTTGCATCCACGCGCTTGGTTCGAGCTATTCCGCAGTGTCCCTGGCCTCGTGCCCACTGGGCATTCACCTCTTGACGGCATCTTTGCCAACCAAGCTATACTCACTGCAATTAAGACCGAGGCTGGCCCCCATGCTACAGATATGACAAGACCATTTGCAAAGCCATTCAACATTCGGAGGCGCCTTACCGTTCAATCTGACGCAACCTATCTTATCACTGGCGGGCTAGGTGGCCTCGGCATTCTCACGGCAAAAGTCATGGTAGAGCTAGGAGCCAGACACCTGGTGCTAGTCTCGCGCAGCGGGAAGCCTGCTCCAGGCTCCGATGGCGACTGGCAAGACCTCCTCTCTCTGTGCCGGGCGCGGAACGTTCAACTCGTCCCACGTGCCTGCGATGTCAGTGACGAGTGGCAAGTGCAAGACCTGTTTCGCTCTCTTGACAGTCAGTCCGAGCTGCCTCGAATCCGCGGCGTCGTCCACGGTGCAGGGATTCTGAGCGACGGAACTTTCCCGGCCCAGACTCCAGAGTCCTACCACCTCGTCCTCAAGACCAAAGCCTATGCTGCCCACATCATCCAAAAACGCCTCCCGATCTCGTCTCTCGACTTCTTCCTAAGCTACAGCTCCGTCGCCGGTCTCCTGGGCGCCCCAGGCCAGAGCAATCACACCGTCGCGAATGAGCTTCTCGACCGTGCCGCAGAATCGGGGTGGGCAGCCCACGCAACCTTGTCTGTACAATGGGGGGCGGTGTCCCAGATTGGCGATGCGGCCAGACGGGGAGCGGCGGACGAGGACAAGCGCCGGTCCACAGTGCACGAGGCGATACCCAAAGACACGGCCGTTTTGCTGATCCGGAAGCTCTTCACAGTCTCCTGGCAGAGGCCCGTGGTGACCTTTGTGCCATTTATCTGGCAGAACCTCTGGCGGAGTGGCAACAAGTTCGCCTCTCCGAGATTCGCTCCTTTTAAGCCCAGTCAGTACATGGTGAGGGGTGACACTGCTGCCAGTAGGCCGGACCAAGAGGCTGTTTCGAAACGTTCTCCTGCCCCCGTCCCCCCTCGAAACCTTGCAATTTCTCGACCAGCCGAGAAGGAGTCTCGCCCAACCGACGCCCCAGGCAAGCCCAGCGTCTCTCAAGACCCTGGTGTTGACGTTGGCCAGATTGTGCAGGAGGCCATAGACCATGTACTTGGCCGGAGCATCGAGGGCGACGAGACATTTGCCGAAGCTGGCGTGGACTCGCTTGGTGCAATCGACTTTCGCAATTATTTACAGGGTGCCCTGCGCGGCCTGCGGCTCTCGGCCACGCTCTTGTTCGAATATCCAACCAAGCCGGCGCTTCTAGAATACCTCGATCGACAGGTCAGGGATATGACACCGTTACTAGCGGCAGCTGCAGCTGATGCTGTCACGGAGCAGCAAGAAAATAGAAAGGTAGAGGCACGAGAACCCACTGGCACTGCGGCGGGAGCGGATCCACGGCCTGGATTAAAACCAACAAGTACTTTCAATACTGGTAAGTCCCAACACTCGCGATGTGGTGCGATTGTCCCACTGACTCTAGGTGCACAGTCATGCCTACGTCTCGTGAGGTGGCAATTGTTGGCCTTGCCTGCCAGCTCCCATGTGCAGAGTCGCCGGATGAGTTCTGGGAGCTTTTGTCCAAGCACCCTGCCACCGCCTTTGGTCGAGTTCCTCGCGACCGTTTCAACATGAGTGCATGGCTTGATCCTACCGGGCGCCAGCGAGGAAAATCCTACACGGATGCGGGTTCTTTCATGCGCGATGCCGATCTTTTCGACCACGAAACCTTTGGGCTGCCAGCATTCGAGGCCGCATCAATGGATCCACAACAACGTCTGCTCCTCCAGGTATGCCTCCGAGCTTTCGCAGATGCCGGGCTGGATCGCAGTGCCATCCGCGGCGCCAACATTGGTGTTTACGTGGGTGCCATGAATTTCGATGCAGCTTTCGGAGCAGTTGAATCCCAAGGCCAGCAGCAGCAGCCCAAGTCCGCATCATCTGCAGCTCCCTCACTTCTGTCAAGCCGGTTGTCACATGTGTTTGGCCTGCAGGGCCCGTCCGTCACTATTGACACGGCCTGTTCCAGCAGCCTTGTGGCCATGGAATCCGGCGTCGAGGCTCTCCGCTCGGGCAAGATTGACTACGCGCTGGTTGCCAGCGCCAACTGCATATCCTCGCCTCGCACGTACGTGTCCGAGTCAGCTGCTGGCATGCTCTCGCGTCAAGGCGCATGTGTCCCATTCGACGACCAGGCCGACGGCTTTGTACGCGGCGAGGGCGTCGTGGCGGTAGTTCTACAACGCCTGGACGCGGCCGAAATGATGCAGGCCTCTTCACAGATACACGCGGTCGTGAGCGGCATAGCGACCAACCACAGCGGCCGCACGGCCGCCAACCTAACCTCACCGAGCCCCTCGGCTCAGGCGGCCGTCATCCGCGCGGCACTTTCTGATGCCCAGGTTGAGCCTGGCCGGGTCTCGTACGTCGAGGCTCATGGCACAGGAACCAAACTGGGAGATCCCCTCGAGTTCAATGCCTTGCAGGATGTGTTTGATGCTAGTATGGTCAACGTGTCTTCAACACAATGGCAAGCGTTATACGTTGGTGCCGTCAAGGCAAACGTGGGCCACCTCGAGAGTGCCGCTGGCCTCGCCGGCATCCTGAAGACGGTGCTGGTGCTCAAGCATGGCAGAGTGCCTCCTCTATCCCACGTCACTGAGAACAACAGACATTTGCAGCTGAACCGCGGATCTCGTGTCGTCTTGCCGAAGCGCTGGGAGTCACTGCCATCTCAAGGTGGTGTTGACGGCGTCGTTGCTGGCGTGTCGTCGTTTGGCTTTTCGGGCGTCAATTGCCACGTCATCCTGCGTCCTGGCTCTGTAGCCTCGTCCCGCAACGACAGGTCCCTATCGGCTCCCGTGCTATCTCGCTCGTGGTTCCCGTTGACCGCGGTCCCTGAGGCAGCGGGAGTCGAACTTCACGGGCAGGGAACGTCTGCATCGGCATCTTTCCAGGCTGGCATCGATCTTGCAGAGAAATTTGGCAACAGTGGTAGCCCCTTGCTCGCTGCAGTGGATCTCATGGCCATCTTGTCCATGCAAAGGAGTACCGATAACAATGTCAACACCAACAGCAGATGCATCTCGTTGTGCAACGGCTTCCTCCGATCAACCCACGACTTCACAGCAAAGGCAATCGACAAAGTTCGCGCTAAAGAGGTTGCCCCCGGGGTGATTGGCTTGATCGCGCCATTCGGCTCCTCGTCGACTGTCCTGGGCTCCGCCAGCCTGGCTGCCCCATCGTCGACAAAGCCACCTGCAGGCGCCGCATGGTCTGTAGATCGCGGCGATTTATTTTCTCCACATACAAGTAACCGTCTTCCGCCTGGTGTCTCTCTGGTGTCCCACGATCCTCAAAAGCAGCACATCCACTTCACCTATATCCGGCCCAAGGAGCAACTGTTTATCAGCCCCAGCCACGCGGAGCTAGTCGACATTGCCATCGGTGTGCTGGTTGAGTTGGGGTGTGTGCCACCAGCAATGCAGGCCTTTGCTTTTAAGTCATGGGAATCTGCACCCGGCTCGTCAATATTCGAGGTCAGCCTCACCTTGGCCCATAGCGGGAGCGGGGAAGTCACAGTCGACATCATCGCTCACGCCCAGGAGAGCAAGAGCTTCTTGCGTGTGACTGGCCTCGAGCTGGTCACCGTTACCTCGGACGTCTCTTTGGGTGCGGCAAGACTTGCACCCGTGATAACACTGTCAGAGTTGGAAGGCCACCACGATGAGCAACCGCTTCCTCTGCGTGCTTGTCGGCGTATTGATACCGCAGATCAGGTCCGGTACGCCAGTCCAGAGTCAGACCAAATTGCCTATTTTGTGCCACACAGTCTCTCGTCGCTCGCTCAAGTTGCCCAGGGCTGGGCTGATCGCGGGAGAGGCGCCCACCTGTGGGTCAGTTGCAGCAGCGAGTCCGCTCTGTGTGCTCCTGCTCTCGCCATTGTTCAAACATTCCGTCTGGAACACCCGGAAGCCAATATCGGTCTTTTATCACATGAGGACCATGACTTTGAGAGAAACATCGTTCCTCTTCTGAGCCGCTTGCCAATCGATCTGGGAGTCGCAATTCACGTCGATGCTGACAAGTCTCTTCGCCTTCCGGTCCAGAAGCCAATCTCGGCCCTTCCTCCCGCTCGCTCGACACCGCTATCCCCGTCCTGGATCCGTGGGACCTTTGTGATCACAGGAGGCACAGGTGGACTGGGACTTGCCGCTGCGGAGGCTCTTCTTGATGCCGGGGTCGGGCATGTGGCGCTTCTTTCACGCACGGGACAAGCCACGACCAACTCAGATGACCGCCTCAGACGGCTTCTTCAGCTGGAAAACGGCCGCCGGGCCTCCATCCACCTGGCAGACGTAACGAATAGGCAGGAAGTTGTGCGAGCGCTTGGCCACGTTGAGTCCAGGTTTGGAGCCATCGTCGGCGTCTTGCATGCGGCTGGCGAATTGTCTTCTGGGTACGTGCCCAGCAAGGGCTTCTCAGAGGCGGTATTTGATGGCCACCATGCTGTCAAGGTCAACGGGTTGCTATCAATCTTGTCCGCCTTGCACGGCAACAATGATCTTCAGGTAGTCGTCGGCTTTTCTTCCACTTCCGCAACCGTCGGACTTAGGCAACAGGCCGAATACGCAGCTGCCAATGCTGCAATGGATCAGACCATCCTCCAGTATGCGCAGAATCCTCCGCGGGATCCCCGGCAGCAGACTAGGTATATCTCTGTCCACATCGATGCTGTTGCCTCGGTGGGCTTTGCGGCGGGCCACCTGAAGAACTCGAGCCAGGAGGGCCTAATGCGGATAGATGAATTTCAGCGCCTCATCGTTCATATTGCACGGGACGCACCATCGGGTGCCATTGATTTATTAGGTGGCAATCGTGCAGCCCTCTGGTTAAGTCGGCAAGGTGTTCGCACGTCTGCCACTACTTCGCACGAGCTGCCAGCTCCAAGTCAAGCGGCTCGCAACCGAACAGACGACCCGAAACCCAGGGCCCGTCCCGCTCAGACAGATGAGCAATCTGATCACATCCGGGAGGTCATCCACAGCACCTTTGAGGAAGTCACTGGGACCCCACTCGCAGGCGACTCGACACCGTTCATGGATGCTGGCTTGGACTCGTTGACCTCGGTGTCCTTCCGACACGTTCTCGAAGACAAGCTTCACATCAGCCTGCCAACATCACTGGCCTTTGATTACCCAAACCGGGTGCTCCTCGGTCGGTTCCTTCGAGAACAGGCTCAGCGTACCAGAGAACCAGATGCGGTGGACGCCAATGCAAAACCCCTTACAATTTCAAGGATTGATCGCCGTGATCCGATACAAAAGGTCGTTGTAGCCGCCATGGACTGCGTCTTCCCAGGCGCAGACGGCGTCGAGGCCTTCTGGGACAAGATGATGAGTGGTCAGGACATGTGCCATCCCATAAGTACCGACCGTCTCGACATCGAGGGCTACAACGCCAGCCAGGGCTCCAAGGCCATCACAATCAAGGAAGCATCAATGCTTGGCTACGACCAGATCTTCTCCTTCGACCACGACTTTTTCGGTATGTCTCGTCGGGAGGCTGAAGCCACCGACCCGGCCCAGCGCCTAGTGCTGCGTACCTGCTTCCAGGCCCTGCACCGCGCCGGCTACACGCGCGATGAGCTCCAGGGGAGCCGCACCGGCGTCTTTGTCGGCACGGGCCCCAGCGGGTGGACAAACGCCCTAGGCTTCAAGAACGCGCTCACGGGCGCCGGGTCGGCCACCAGCCTGCTGGCCAATCGCGTCAGCTATGTGTTCGGGCTGGTTGGCCCGAGCATGGTTGTCGACACGGCCTGCTCGAGCAGTCTGGTTGCCCTGCACCTTGCCAAGCAATCACTACAGGGCGGTGAATGCGACATCGCCGTCGTGTGCGGCGTACAGGTGCACCTGGACCCGGCCACCTTTGAACAGGTCTCTCGGTCCCAGATGGTTTCGCCCAGCGACAACCGCTCGAAGCCATTCGACGCCAGGGCAGACGGGTACGGACGGGGCGAAGGCTGCGGGGCCCTCGTGTTGCTCAGCGCCGCCGAGGCGGCACGCCGAAGCCTCGGGTCGCCTCTTGCCATCCTCGGGGGCACAGCTGTCAACCAGGACGGTCGAAGCGCCAGCCTGACGGCGCCCAACGGGCCGTCACAGGAGGCTGTCATCAGGCAAGCCCTAGAGGATGCTCAACTCGGGCCTGCCGACGTATCGTATATTGAAACACATGGAACGGGCACGAAACTGGGAGATCCAATCGAGTTCAACGCGCTGCGCAACGTCTTTGGCACCAACGAGGAAGGCCAACGGCCGTTGCCCCTGGCGCTGGGGGCGCTCAAGGGCCAGATCGGCCACCTAGAGGCAGCAGCAGGGATCGCCAGTCTCATCAAGGTGATTCTCGTCTTCAACCATGGGGGATTGTTACCCAAGAACGTCAACTACCAGACACTCAACCCTGAGATCCTTCCGGGATCCTTCAACTTTGTGTTGCCACAGGCACCTATCCGACTGAGCCAGTATCAGGGGACCGGAAGCGGTCGTCCCACCATTCACGCTGGAATAAGCTCATTTGGCTTTGGTGGGACAAACGGCCATGTCGTACTCTCCTCAGCGCCCACCGACACCGTCGACAACGGTCAGCTTTCACATCAGGGGGAGGATGGCCGGGATACGCAACGTGAATTGTCCCAGGGCTATGGTGAGGTCCATGTGCCGAATGGCACCATGAGACCACCATACCGTTATGCGTCTACCCTGGTTGAGCCGCCTGTGGATGCCAAATGTTCCCGACGGGAGCAGTATTCGCTGTCAAAAAAGATTGTTGGGAGCTCAGGTCCGAAGAGGATGACATTCCAGATCAGTAGTAGTGGTGTCAAGGTCGTTTCTAGGAAATGAGAAGCCACTAAAGGTCTGGAGTCTATAAAGGAATAGTGGAAAAGTATCGACCATATAGTTTAGATTTAATATAGACGTTTAATCATAAGATGTTTCGCCTTTTCAGTTCTTAGAAGTGAAGGGCAGGCTGAGGGGTGGCGAGGTGGCCCCTGCAGTCCCGTATTTTCCTGTGTCTATGGCCGTATTTGCTTGGATTGAGGAATGTGTGGCCTATGTCGTGAACACTGTAATGCATCATTTTTGGCGTACACATCACCCACCTCTGCCTTACTATTGTTATAATTTTAACATAGTGACAAACAGGCTGCAACCCATGCTTGTTTCCCCGCATATACCATATTTTACCGACTGCTCTATGAACACTCTTTTTGAAGGTTCCTCCGTATTAACGTTTTGTGTGTGGCTATGTGCAGAGCAAAGATGCCAAACAGCCAATTGGTTCCCTTACACAGGAGTCATCTCTAAATTACGAAACCTCTACGAGTTGATCTTGCAGAGGAATTGCCTTGCTTGATAATGGGAGGGCCATAGTAATAGCTCCTGCGTACACCCTTGTATGGGAGCGGGGGGGCGGTCCGGTGCTTCCTCCGCAATGCCGGGTCTCGACATGGCTGCCAAGACCAATGTCGAGCAGTCAGGACATGGGCGGAGGACTGGCCGGGACAATGTCATATGAGCAACCGCACCATATTCCCCTTCCTCCCCTAGAACAGTTTGGAAAGAGTGTGCACTGTGTTGAAGCGGGCTGAGATGACCCTAAAAATGAGGCAAATGCTCCGTAAATCTAAGCCTCCTATTGAAGCCCACAGTCGATCACCCAATTTATTTCAATCGACTTTTTAAGACCATGACTTTCCATCCCAATGGAAATTCTTTTACACATTTATTCTAAAAATCGGGCTCGATATAAGTCACCGGTGGTCATTGGTCTGCAAGTTCGCACCACGGGCGGTATCAGATCTCCTGTACGAGGGACTGCCTAAGGTCAAACATAACGAGTACTCTGTAACTATGGGTACATTGAGCGGAACGGAAAGACAACCATTGCAAAATGGAAATCATGCTCAAATCACATCTGCGTATCGATCTGAGCCACTTGCAAACGGAGGAAAGCCTACGACAACTCTCTCTGAGCTGTACGCTCCCTCTGTGACGGCCAAGCTGTGGTCTGTTGCCCAACAGGCATTGAGACTCAGTCCCAGCCCACCTACACTATATCCAGAATACACTCACCCAGGCGGCAGCAAATACGTCTACCGCGACCAAGAATTTTGGACGTCGGGTTTCTTTCCAGGGAGCTTATACCTCCTCCTAGAGAGGCAGGTCCGATACCCCCACGTCTTCCAACAAAAGCAACGACCATCCCCCCTCCACCGCCTCCAGCTCGAACACGCCTGCACCTGGTGGACAGAAAACCTCCACGCCAACGCCCACCTGGCAACAACCCACGACCTAGGCTTCATGATCACGCCCTGGGCCCGCCCAGCCTGGGAGCTCCGGCACGATGCCCGCGCCCTCGAGACCCTCAAGACCGCCGCGGCGACCCTGCACGCCCGCTACAGCCCTGCGGTGGGCGCCATCCGCTCGTGGGACTCGTGCGTGACGCGCGCCTACAGCTTCCAAGACCCCACGAAGGAATTCCTCGTCATCATCGACAACATGATGAACCTGTCGCTGCTGTTCTACGTGGCCGCGCAGACGGGGGACAACGGGATGCGCGCCGCGGCGGTCAGTCACGCCCGCACCACGCGCCGCACGCACGTCCGACACGACGGGACCACGGCGCACCTGGTTGTCCTGGACCCGGCGGACGGGGCGGTCCGGCAGCGCCTTACGAACCAGGGGCGGCACCACGGGAGCTGCTGGTCGCGGGGCCAGGCGTGGGCGGTGGCCGGGTTTGCGGAGGCGTGGGGGTGGACGCGGGAGGAGGAGTTCCTGGAGACGGCGGTGTTGTGCGCCGATGCGTTCCTGGCGCGGATGCCGGAGGGCGATGACGCTGTTCCGCCTTGGGACTTTGAGGCGGCTCCGGCGGGGATGGAGGATATTAATGGAGCTGCTGCAAAAGAGAATAATGAAGGCAAGAAGAAGGACGAGGTGGAGCCTACGGACACCAGCGCGGCCATGATTGCCTCGTACGGGTTTCTGCTCATCTACGAGGCACTGAAGCTGCGGCAAAGTGTCCACGCGCAGAAATACCTGGACGCGGCGCTGAGGATCACGGGTGCGGTGTGCAAAAAGTATCTGACGCCACGGGCCAAGTTCGTGCCCCGAAACGACGGGGCCACGGTCAGGTCCATCGTCGACACACCTGACCACGGGGCCGAGGAGCAGGACGTCGCGGTCGCTGGGTTCGACGTTGACGACGGCGGCTGCGAGGCCATCCTCGACGGTGCTACCATCAACAACTATGAATTCGCGCCTCGGAGGTGGGCTAACCACTCGCTGGTATACGCGGACTACTATTTCATGCTCGTGGGTAACAAGCTACTAGAGATGGGGATTGGTGACGACTTTGTTGGCTTTGGGGCTTGAAAGACGGCACATGCTGCATTCACATACATGGTGTCCAGTCGGTAGTAGACTTTGTAATAGACTGATGAGGCTGCACACGGGAGAGGTTTTGCATGGGCTTTGTTGGTGGCGATACTGGTCCTGTATAGGACCGGTGTGTGGGCAACATAGATGTATGTAACAATGAACCTACTCAATTAAAAAAAAAAAAAAAAGATTGAAAGCATATTGACGTGTTACTTTTTCTGGGGTGGTGCAGGAAGAAACAGAGCGCCATGGAGCTTTCCTCCCGACGGAAAAGAATATACAAGTTGAGCAGACAGAAAACCAGTGGAGTAAGGAATAAAAGAGAAACGCGACAAGATTGAATACAGTTGTCAAAAATGGATGGACCAGTAATTATTGCCCGCCTCTCTCTGGATTATCATGCTCAAAAGCACACCTTATTCCAGCCTACTGACTCATCGAGGGCCCGTTCGAATCACTCGGATGCCCGTACATACTAACTCGTTCATCAGGCGGAAACGTATACTCCATGAACAAATTGAGATCCTGAAACGCGTCTGCATCCATGGGCACCATTCCATTTCCAAAGTCCTGAACTGGGTATGGCGCAGGTTGCATGGCTGGCGACTGGAGAGCCGTTTGTGTTGCGCTCGCGATTTGACCTGCCTGAAAGGCCAAGGGCAAGGGTGGAAAAGCAAAGGATATGCTGTCGGGGGATTCCTCGTCGATGGGATGCATGTTATTATTGTTGCTGTTGCAGCTGCCGTTGAATCGGCCCGGCAAGTCTATCCTCTGTCCTGCCGATTGCGAGGAGTGATCTTGGTAGTCGGAACGAGTCCCCTGTTGGTAGGACGGGCCTGGCAAGCTCTGGTTACGCTGGACGAAGTCAAGAGGTGGCTGGTTGTTTCGGAGACCTGGCATTCCGCGGCTTTGTCTCGCCATTTCGGCGCTGTTTCGATGGAGCTCGGGTGAGCGGTCTGTGATGGTAGCCTGGTCGTCCGAGAAGACGGCCTGTCGGATATCCAGGGAGGCGCCCTGTTGTCGGGCCCTGAGTAGACGTGAGGCAAATTTGGCTGCGATATTGTTCTCCAATTTCCATCTTTTTGAGATCTCCCACAGAGAATCCAGTAATACATCGAACTCTCTCGGCAGCGAGATGTTGTAGTATGCAGCATGGGCAAGTAGCATACGGCCGCATATGAACAAGCAGAATGCAAATTGGGGGCTTGTGAGTGTGGCAGGGTTATCACGTAGAAACCGCTCGACAATGGTGACCACCTCAGTTGCGGCAATGAGGCAGGTCTCAGCACTGGAGGCAGATGGTAGACGGACGCCGATGGTAGGGAGCACAGATTGCCACTCGGCAGATGGGTAGGCGATACCCTGATGGAGCAGGACGACGGCAATGTTGTGGGTGATGTGTGCCAACGTCAGGTTGGGGTCCATATTTCCATCCTCGTTGAGCGCGCAAGCCTCACGCCAGCGCTCGGGCAGGAAGATCTTCCACTGCACGAGGCGGAGGTCCAGCTGCTTGAAGCGCATGAGCCACATCTGGACATCTTGGGCCTTGGAAACATCCACGGCTTGCTGTAGGAAGAACGAGGTAACCAGGCTAAGACTCTCGGTTGCCTCGATGCAGTAGGCGAACCCACCCAGGGACTCCTGATCCTCACTCTCGGCCCTGGCAGCAGGCAGCCTCATCTCGTTTGCCGGCGTGTTGTGCTTTTGGTGGTGGCTCAGAGAGGATGAGTTGGTGGATGTCTGGTTGTATTTGTTGTCTGAAACTCCAAAGAAAGGCGTTGGAGTCTCGAGGGCCTCGCCTGTCTCCCACAAAGCACCTTCGCATGGTAACCTCCGCTTCACATCGGCACTCGTCAGGGACAGGTTCCACCCCGTGGCGATGCTACAGAAGCGGTCCATCAGGAATACGTTCCAGAACACGCGTCTCCTCTCCTCGAGCTCACTCCAGTCGCGGGCAGGAGGTAGAAAGGCGGCCCTCTTGATCTGGTTCTGGAACGTGTCTGCAGAGCGAGTGTGATCCTCATCTGCAGGTTCAACGCTGAGCTGCAGCTGCTCGACCGTGCGTGTCATGCTGCCCACGACAGACCAGGCACTTGGGCTCCGGCCACTCCCGATGGTATCAAAGGCGATGATGATGAGTGCCTGTAGATTCTCCACGGAGAAAGACTGCATGCTTTGTAGAATAACAGCATCACGACTGCGTTTCGCTTGTTGGGCTCGTGCCTCGCTGTCATGACCAAGACGAGGATCGTCGGAGAAGCGTGCGCAGATGGAAACGATGGCATGACATATCGTGGTCATCTGCCCACGCTGGGATGGATCCTTCATGCGCTGGCGGAAGTTCCGGACATGGAGCATGGGGATCCAGGGGTGGATGAGCCGGAAGTAAACCTCAACAAGGGAAAAAAGAACCTCGTCGGGAGGTAGCTCATTGTCGTCTCTATATGTGACTCTGGGTCTCGGGGCCTGTTCTGCTTGGCGACGCCGACTGTTTGGTGCTAAGTCTATTGGAGCCTGCGGTCCATCAGGTTGTATCAACTGTGACGTACCATCCTCAGACGCGGAGGATAGCAGTGTCTTTCTAAGCTGCGCCGTACGTTCCTGTAACGAATGCCCAGTCATGGAGCACCCCGAATCCGGTGGGCTGGAATTGGATGCACCTTCTGGCGCAATGTCATCGAACCGGCGCCATATTTGGTTGATATTCTGTTGCCACAGCATACCCTGCCCGAGGAACATGTTCTCGAGGGCAGTGATCCTCTGACTGAGGTGCTCTATAGCACCGGACCGCAGCCCTGGCTTGAGCTTTTTCTCATCGTACACACATTCAAGGTCTTGTTGACGATTTGGAAGGTTAGGACTTGCGGTGGCCTCGGTCATTATGTGAATAAAGCGATTGCTTACTTTGTTTCTCACATTGCGAACATGGTAGACGTCTGGTGCATTTTGCCTTCTTTCGTCTACAAGACTGGCAACTGGCGTGGGAGAGTGCATATCAGTCTACCGGCTCAGATAAAATCGGGCATCCAAACCAGCCCCCCTGAGTCTCAACATGGCTGCCCAGCACGTCGCCTGCAACGGTAGAATTGGAATTGTTGGGAAATATCTTACGCTGGGCCGTCAAACTTGGAAGCCGCGCTGCCATCCGTCTTCCTCTTCTTCGTCGGTGGTGTCTCGTCAGCTTCGTCGTTATCATCGCCCTCAGGGGCTTCCGGCTCGGCCCCACCCTCCTCAGGTTCAGACGCTGAGGCATCCGGATCATCGTCGAAAGCTTCGCCCAAATTCTGCATGCTCTCAACAGTCTCGCATTATCTGATAAGAAACATGGTCGACATGGTTTGGACACGAATGTGTGGTCACAATGCCATGTTTGTGAGTGATGGGATGACGGATAACACTAAGGCGACTACCCATGCAAAAAGGCTCACTCTCAGACCCTACGTTGAATTACGGCGCCATCCGCCCTTATCCTCTAACCGTTTTCATGACTGTTCGCGGGGAAGTGGGTCAGGTGACCATTACCTGCAAAGACATGCACAGACTCAAGACTCTTCGCTCTTCAACGAAAACCGCGCCAATCACTGCATTGTAGTTTATTTCTTCGGGGTTGCAATACCACCCAGAAACCAAAGAACGAGGGCACCCAGGTGCGGATCGTGGAGGTGGCTTAAGCGGATTGCGGGGGGAACCCACATGAGCGACAGCCACCATTCCGGCCGCCGGAGGAAGTACCGGAGAACGCTCCGGCCACCGTAGCCATCCTATCATCCACTCCACCCTATTGTCGTCCCAACATACGGCATGGTCTCACTAAGCGCAATGATGACCTGTCAGGAAAGCATGTCAGGAGAATTTCGTGCGCTGAGCTGCTGCGCGGAATGCAGTCCGTAGGAGACAGTCGTTGCAATCACTCGTTTTCCGTGGCGTTTCTGCTCCAGCCACTGTGGAATACTGTGAGGAGCGTGCGCAGGGGCATCCTCTGGTCTTCGGGCGCGAGTGGCCCTTCTCTCCGCTACACTCGTGCGGGTAGCCTTCAGCAACACCCCATTAAACCTTGTCAGAGCCTGGGGAACGCAGGCTGACTCCGGGCGTAGTTAGGCCCCAGGCCATCACCAGGATCCAGTCAGTCTTCTGCGTCTCGATAAATACTTGTTCGGATCTTGCCTCCGGTTTGAGCATTCCGATCTACCCTTGTGGTTGCATCGACTTATCCTCAGCCTTTGCAGTTAAGTGGCACAACTTACTGCCGCATGAAATTTTGGAACCCTTCTTCACATTCTACCACCTCGTCTTGCAATCATCATGGAAAAGTCAAATTCGATTCCCTCTGGTGATCATGATGAGATCGCTGTGACAAAGGGGCCAGACTCGAAGTCGTACTCTGTGTCGGAGCCCCACGAGAAGGCAGACGACGAGGCAAGTGTCCACTACATGTTGATAAGATACGCGTGCAACACTGTAGTATCTCCGGGAATTTCTAGTTGCCTGTATTTTGAGCGAATACGAGACTGACAATTCCGCCTTCTGGATCTTATAGACCGCCCAATACGCAGGCCACGAGGCTATCTATATCGACGAGAAGACAGACCGTATGCTTTTCTGGAAGATCAACAGGCGAATCCTAGTCTGTATGCTAGGCACCTACTTCTGCCAGGCCCTTGACAAGGGAACTCTATCATTCTCATCCATCATGGGGATCCAAAAGGATACCCATCTCGTCGGACAACAGTACAGCTGGCTCGGGACCATCCTCTACATGGGCGTGCTTGTGGGCGAATATCCCACCAACTTCCTGCTCCAGAAGCTGCCCGTCGCCAAATATCTCTCTGCCAATATCTTCTGCTGGGGTGTCGTCATTGCCTGCTCCGCTGCCTGCAAGAACTTTGGTTCATTGATGACGGTCCGATTCTTATTGGGGGTTTTCGAAAGCTGTGTCCAGCCTACGTTCATTATTATGACTTCTATGTGGGTAAGTTTGAAATCACGCGACTTGAATCGCCGCGCAAATAATCTTCATCACAACATCGATTCAGTCATATTGACAGCGACGCTGACTCGACTTCAACTCATTCTAGTATACCAAGAAGGAACAGATGCTCCTGACGTCCATGTGGTACTGTATGATGGGAGTACAGCTCATGGTAAGCAGTTGTGGTTCATTGGCATAGCTTCCCACACCGTGTTGGAACTGACGCATCGCAGGTCGGCGGAATAATAGCATGGGGCGTATCGCAGTACGTTGGACACGCGATACTACCCTGGCAGCTCCTCTTCCTAATCTTGGGCTGCCTCACCTGCGCCTGGGCCCTCTTCGTCGGGTGGTGGCTCCCGGACACGCCCATGAAGGCCAAGTGCTTCAACGAGGACGAGAAGCGCCTCATGGTCGAGCGCGTCCGCGCCAACGAGACGGGCATCCAGAACAAGGTCTACAAGCGCTACCAGGCGGTGGAAGCCCTCACCGACCCCATCGTGTGGCTATACGTCATGCTCCAGCTGACCTCGACGCTCGTCATCGGCGGGCTCGGCGTCTTTTCCAACCTCATCATCTCCTCGTTCGGCTTCACGTACCTCGAGACGCAACTGCTTAATATTGCACAGGGTGCGGTGACTATCATCGTCATGGTCGGGTCGGCTGCGTTGTGTACGTGGACCGACCAGACCGCTTGGGTTATGCACGTGAGTAGTCTTGCTTGAGCATCCCACAATACTGCTCGGTTGGTGGTACGCATACTGACATTTTCTCTATAACCAGGCATGGACCATGTAAGAAGCAATGTCGTAGGAACCTCGGCTGGGCGTCTCCAGTGCTAATGATATGCTCTCAGACCTCCCATCATCGGAACTGCTGTCATCTATCACATAGAGCCTACGTCCTCAACACGAGTCGGACTTCTCATCGCTTTCTATTGCATGCAGTTCTACTTGGCCGAAGGCAACATGATTTTCTCTCTAATTTCACGCAACATCGCCGGACAGACCAAGAAGTCTACTGCTCTCGCCATGACTTTCATCGCATGGGCAGCGGGTAACATGACCGCGCCACAGGTATTTGTCTTTCTCCGTCAAATATGAAACTGAGAACTACGCAGCTGAAGAATCCTTCATCTTTATTGAAAATTTTGCTAATTGTCTTTCTTATTCCCTAGATATTTCAAAGTGGCGATGCCCCTCGCTACCACAAGGGCTTCACTGCCCACTTCTGTCTCTACGTGCTCTTTAACATCACCCTCGCCATTACTCGCATCATACTCACGAGGCGCAACCACAAAAAGAGGAGTCTGGCCTCTGTGTCCTCAGAAGCTGCGCCGATCAGCGGTGATGCCCCTGGCGTGGCGGGCTCGGAGAAGATCGGCCACTCAAACGCGTTCAAGGATCTCACGGATAAAGAAAATCCCGACTTCAGGTATGATTTCTGAAAACATAACTATATCATGGGGTTTGAATGTGCTACTTGGATGGAATAGCTTGAAGTGGTGAGTATGGGTCGCAGAAGAAAAAAGCCGCCATCAAGGACACCTACCAACTTGAAAGTCAACTGGTGGACAAGGGGATCTAAGATACCGAGACCTGGATATCTAGGTATCTAAGGAATGCTATTCCTTGTAATTATAATCTTGCTTCTTCATAAAACATGATCTTCACCAGATGCCGCTCTCTGCCGATTACGATGAAAAACACAATGCTCAAAACGGTGTCTTCCACAATGTCGCCATAGCAAAGAACATATGGTCTGAACTTCAATGTGTATTTTAAAACCATTTTGAAATTATTTGGCGGCTCTGCACTTGTTGGATACTAATCATTGCCAGATGGTTGTGAGTTGTCACACCAGTGTGACCTCGGGTGTGACCAGGCATCACCCTCCATGAGCTATGGCGACAATTAATTACGTTGCATATGTATTCATTGACCAAACAAACAGAACTGGAGTGTAATGATATACTGAGTGGAAGGAAATGAATACATCAAGCGAAAATCAATGTGCGCTCATTGAGCCACTTCCTGACCAGCATCACACAAAGCACTGACCGATCTCGATGCTTCACAAGAGATTGCCTATGTTGGACAACATTGATGTGTTAAAACCATTGGCTGTAAGAGTTCTAAGGAATGCAAGTCGGAAGAGACCGGCACCGCCCTCCCTGCGCGATTGCCTGAGACCTGAGTGGGAAGACCCCAGCAGGCCATGAAAGTATAAAGGGGCCCATCCTCCGCAAGATATTGTGATGGAAATGTATACATGCAAGCCTCCTGGAACAATCTTTCATCTCAGGTTTCCAGCCAGCCAACCAACAGCACAAGTCCAAGTCTAGAAGAAAGGACCACTGCACTAGAGATAATGGCTTCCCAAGCGGCGTTGATGCTCAAGGTCTCGGTGTTTCACTACCGGGACCAGTCCCACGACGAGGCGACTTGGATGAAGTGGTGGAATGAGGAGCATATGCCTTTGATCATGCCAATTGCTATCAAGCACGGAATTGAGAAGGTTGAGCTTGTGCGTTCTCTACTTTCCTACGAGTTTACCAGCCCCCTCATCAACTAAATTTCGCATATCTGGTGCTGACTTGTGACTACCCCGGCACACAGTACTTCACCCCGAGCAGTTTGAAGAAGCAGTTCCAGGAGGACCTGGAGAAGCGCAAGGGTGGATCTGCCTGGGGCTGGAATATGGCTCCTTATGACTCGGCATCCATCTACTGGACCACTGATTTTCAGAACATCCGCAACATGCTCGCTGACCCGGGCTGGAAGGCCAACGTCACGAAGTCTGCTGAAGGGTGGCTTGACATGGAAAAAGCGGACGTGCAAATTGGCACACAGGCGACCTTCATCGAGAATGGAAAGATCATTTGAAACACATGAAGCGATTTCAGGTGTGCAATGGTCATCTAGGTAGTTTAACAGTCCAATATGACATGTGGTCGGGATGCTACGAACGTGCTTACGAGCCCTCGGCAACATTCTAGTGAGTTTTGGAAAGACAGAACCAGGATGGAGAGAGAAACATAACATAAAATTTCATGCTTGGGTAAGAGTGACTGAAACATGCAAACCCGCTACCGGTTCTCCTGGCTCCTCCAGTAACTGTCCAGATTGATTGAAACTCCAGAGACAACGCCAAACAACATGTAGCTCGCTACCTAGGTAGGACGCTCTTAGCTCCTTGTCGGAAGCAATGCTCACCGCGATTCATGTTGTCATCGGACCATCCTGGTATATGTATCGGCGCCGGCATCATTCTGCATCCTCGGAGGGCGGAGCGAATCATGACCAGGTAGCCACCCGAGGCGACTTGGATTGTGCCTTGTGTTTAGTTTCACCGCATGTACGAGCGACTAGGCACTCAAGAGGCGACCTCCGATCATGTTCCACAGCAGGAGCGAATGGTACAAGTTGAGACTACCTGTTTGCAGGTAGGAGATTGTTCCACAGGGGATTGTTTGATGGAGAGACTTAGCAATCGTGCACGGCAGTAGCTGACATCAAGGTAGTGGATCCAGCATAATGTAACTATATCCCTCTCCTGGCGGGGAGTCTACGGCGCAGGAGGTTGGTCACCACGCCTGTCTATGCTACTTAAGTAAACGTCATGCCCTTCATGACATAAAATCTCTGCCCTGTTTCTTCAAATTAATAGAGAAAACTTCGTAGTCATTTATGCAGCGGAGGCAACCACACTACTACCACCAGCACCGTCCTCTGGACTCCATGACAGAAGCCTCGGTGCCGGCCCTCCACATCCTAGCATCGGCCTGGCAGCAAGGATCCTAAGGGACCTCTTAGAGATCTAGGGCCCAAAGTGTGACCTTAATGCCTGGTTGTAAGATTGTTGTGAAGACTGCAAAATCATTAATCAACCTTCCAACACTAATTTTACTACATCTGGGGTCAGAGGATATATGAGCTTACTTGATGTCCTCGTGGTCCTCGAAATCATTGGTACGTTCACTGTACAATGCTTCTTGCGGCGCTTGTATGTTCACAGGACCGCTGCTCGCTACCAAAGAAGCGCCGGCATCTCCCTCTCTTTCTGTGGAAGCTGTGCTCTTCGGTTTGGTCTTCTTATACAGCCGACTGGAGCGCTCGAGATAATCGGCAGGAAGAGGGCTCCTGTATTGACCGCAGAAGACACCAACCTCGAAGTCCCGCACTTGGCTCTCTGCGTCGGCTGCTTCTGTACAAGCTGCTTTCAAATCCTCAAGAGTTTGGAATACCAAAGCGTCACACTGGATAATGTTGGTCATTTCTTGCAGCGTTCTGCCGTGGGCGAGGAGTTCTAGATGCCGTTGCGTCAGTTGCGATCAGTTTATCCTATTAATCAGTATATATATGCCTGGGACTATGCTTACGAGCAGGGTCAGCAAGGTCAATGCCGTGCTGTAGAAGCCAGGTTAGCAACCACTTTTCAAGCTAGAGAGCTGCCAGTGCGTATGTGCCTATTTCTTGAGTGAGATACAACACTTACAACATGTGGATGAGTGATCTCTGGGCTGCAAGACACTAGGATGATGCGCTTTGCCTCGCATTCTTGAACCATTTGAACCTGGAATGGGCAAATCAGTAAGCCCTGTGCCCATGTCCGTGGCGTTTTAAGCCCGCGCGTCCCCCTTTACTTGAAGATGAGTTTGCAATAGAAACATCATGCCTGCGTCATGAATGAGGGAGAGGGTCACGCACAATCTCACACGACGTCGTCCCCCGTACAATGCTGTCGTCAACGAGGCAAACAACCTTGCCTTTGAATTCCGACGCAATGGGCGAGAGCTTCCGACGGACGCTTTTTTGTCGTGCCCTCTGGCCAGGAAGCTGGATAAAACCAAAGAATTAGCATTGCACATGCACAAGTGGTTGACATTCTGTGAGGGGAGGACTTACAATGAACGTGCGGTAGATATACCTGTTTTTCACAAACGCATTTGAGAATGGCTTTTGTAGCTCCTTAGCCAACTCAGCGCCGGCCGTATTACTTGTCTAGTTGCAACAGGTTGGTAAGTAATGGCCCGTTGCCTGAGATGTGGTATACAGAAAATACTGACCTCGGGTATGGGAATGACTTGAGAACGAGATGTTAGCAGGACCCAACCAAATACACACTGGTGCGCAGGGATTGAAAGAGATGCTAGGTTTATGGAACATGGGAACAACACGCGTGACATACCAACATCAATATCCCGAACCCCATCTTCTCCCAAAACCTGTCTCATTCTGCTGGCCAACTTCAGCCCCATCTTCTGTCGGCTGCGATGGACGGAAATCCCGTCCATGTGTGTGTCAGGCCTTGCGAAGTAAAGGAATTCAAACAGATCAGGGGTGTAAGACTTCATCTCCACAATCTGTGAGAACTGGGGAACCCCTCCTTTTTTTATAAAGACAGCCTGGCCCGGTAAGATGTCGACGATATTCTTGAATCCAAGCTGTGTCAGAGCAATCGATTCCGAAGCTAAGAAGTAGTCTGTAGCGCCGTCAAGTGTTTCTGATGGTCGAGATCCGAGGCAAAGGGGCCGAATACCATTTTCGTCACTGCAAAATTGACAAAGCACGTTAGTTGAGAGATTCGGAAGGGCGTAAAGGAGGGGTGGGGGCAAGACGTACCGGAAGCCCAAGATCCCAAAGCCGGCAATCATCGCGGTACATGCAAATGCACCATGACACCTTGCATATACCTCGCGCAGCGCAGCAAAGACATCGTCCACACTGGCTCGGCGTTTGCCAGTTTCGCCAAGGGCCCAGGCGAAAATGTTAAGCCTGAGGAATCGGTACTACGTCAGCGAGAAGGCGGAACTGAAACCTAACAGGCGGATAGCCCTACATGAGTTCCGAGTCGGAGTCTGTGTTCACATGGCGTCGAGCCTCGTAATCCAAGAATTTGACGATTTCCGGGGCGTTGACGACATTTCCGTTGACGCTCATTGACAGGCCGTACGGGGAATTGACGAAAAAGGGCTGCGCTTCCGATCTGCAGTGACGAAGACGTTAACAGGTGCTTGTTCTAGGGGCTGCAGGGTAAGAATCCAAGTTTGGTCGGGCGTACGCAGATGACGTGCCCGCAGTTGGGTACCGAAGGTGGGAAATTCTGCCGCAACGTCAGCCCCATTGCTCTCCTCGCGATGGCCATGAGGTTGTTGGCGGTGAGGTTACCCCATATAGCCAGGTATCGTCGCCGGCGTCGCGCGTCTGCCATCATCAAACACCTTGCTGGCCATGCCTAGGCCCTTGCACTGGAAGACCCTTCCGCCTCGGCATACGGCAATACCCGCAGCATCTTGTCCACGCTATTGCGAGCGTCAGCATTCCTCCAAGACAACAAGCAACGTGGTTTGTGGTGGAGAGAGGCTTCGCGATCGGGTAACTGACATGCTGAAGATAGTAGAGGGACTCGTGTAGGTCGACAGCGGCAGTGGTGGCTTCTGAATCGCCCAGCTGCCGAGGTAGTCAGCGTGTTTCTTTTCCTCTCCTCTATTTTTGCCGTCTCGTGACGCGTTTGTTTCCCGGGACATGAGTCTGTGGGAACATACCAATATGGCCGAGATACCACACATGGTATCACGTTGCCTTGGATCTTGGTCGAGAAAGTAGTGGTGTAGTACGGCGACTGCGACTGCGACTGCGACTGAGACTTTTTTTTTTTTGGAGAAAGCAATGCGGCCAAGCTGTATGACGCTTTGGCGACTTCGGAGTGCCGGTAAGGTGGCGGTAGACAGAATTGCGGGGTGACATTTGCCTGGAGTCGGTCCGGCCAATGATCCGTATCTCTTTCGGCGGGACCCCAACAAGTACCTAGGTACTAGTAGTGGGGTCGCCGCCAACCCCTCCGCCCTGCTCCAACCCGCCTTTGGCAGTACTGGCAAGCTAACCAATCGATCTCGCACGTTTCCGTCGCAGAGCAAGTCCAACCAGCAGCAAGCTTCTCCCTTACCTGCCTCCTCCGCCATTCTACACAGCACAGACGAGGAGCTGCAGGAGCCTGCGCAAAAGGTCCTCACAAAGACCAAGAAGCGAAAAGAGGACGGGATCGATATAGAAGAACCGCTGACGAAGAAGATTAAGACTGGAAGAGAGGCTGAAGACAAGGGCGGTATTGAGGAGCATCGCAATGCCCAGAAGTCAGGCAGCAGCCAGGAAACAAAACCGGGAACCAGGCAAGCCCAGATCCCGCGAAAGACCTACCCTCACTGCAAGATAAAATTTCACCCGCTCTGCATTTCGGATTATAAGCAGTACTGTGAAATGTGTTCGTGTCCTTTGCAAGATGAAATTGCCATGGATTAAGAAGGATCCATAACTATGTCCAGACGTGTATCTAAACGATGTCACAGGTGCGGCGCCGTGAATCCCCACGACGACCACGCTGCCCACTTGGGAAAATGTAGCATGTGGCGTTGCCTCGCATGCAAGGCGAGGATACCACGGACGGAGAGAACCGCGCACATTCAGGCATGTGGACCACCCCCTAAGAAAACCAATCCAATCTGTGGCAGGTGCAGAATAGCTATCCCTTACGCCAGATATGCCGCTCATTTGGAAGAGTGGTTGCATGTGGTTTTGCCGTGCTTCCAGAACGAGTATGCCACGACCAGAAAGAAATAGACACACACTCTCAGATGTGTGGACCGCCACCCACGAAAGAATGCAGCAAATGCAGATGGAGCATTCCTCGTGAGGACTACACGGCCCACCGAAAAGATTGTCAGAAGTGGCATTGCCGCTGCTGCAAGAGGAATTGGAATTGTACGAAATACTTGGCGATGACGAAGAGGAAGTCCTCGACAACGCGGGTAGCGAGATGAGAGAGTAGAGTAAGGATTGATGCCGGCACTTGGCTTGAATGTTAAGTAACAGCTTTGACCCGCAGGCCCCCAGGAATAAAATCGCTCCTCTGCCTGAAGCCGTACAACAGAGACTAACAGTTCGCCTTGTAAATTGCAAGACGGCGTTGGGCTGGGCGCTTGAGGTATAATTGTTTCGAAATCTGTTACGACTCAGACAATCCTGACCAGGGCAGATTGCCTCCACTCTCGAGAACACCATTGAGCTCACCGCCATTGGAAGTTGCTACGACGGCATCCAAAACCCCTGTATCCTGGTCATTCTCCTGGCCTTGAGCAACGACGAAAACCTCGTTCAGAAGCTTTTGCAATCCGTAGAAGACTCCCGGCCCGATAGAGCATTGTCCGCATCAGTTTACCAAGAAACAAGCATACAGCAAGAGTATGCCAACAAGGCCAAGGCCTATCCAGTCGGCCAGCGGTACAAAGTAGACATCGTCTTCCTTCGCAAAGATGAGGATATCGTGTCTCTCTTGGAACCGTCTTTTGCCACGCTCCCAACGAGGCAGTCTATGGCACTCTGGACGTCCATGAAACCACGCAGCAATCAGCCTCTCACAAAGATGGCCCTCAGCATTCAGTCGGACCATTATCTGGCTGTCTACGTTATTTGGGAAGACAAGGCCGACGACGACCAGTGCGGGTCGTGACTCTCTAGTGTAATGGAGGAATTGGAGCACCATGCAGTCGGTTCCTACTTGGGTGAGCATGATTTTTAGGCTCGTGGCTCTAAGTCTTGGGGCAACAAGGAATCATAAACTGACGGATATCAAGCGCAAATGGGACCCCTAAAACAGAATCTGCGGGTATCTTGGGCTGGAAGGCCTCTGAAAGCCGCGTAGTAGAGGGCAAATTACTGCAATGGAAAACCAGACGAAAACGAAGGCTCTAGCAGAACTCGTCCAGCAAAGCCTTCACAGCAAAGGTTATGAATCAACTACTCACGTGGATCCGACATATCCGATTTGTCGGCATCCAGGCTTCGGAATGGGGCACGGGCGCGTACTCATTCGAAATCTCACGTGATATGAAATACCCAAGGAATTAGTACTTGCTCTGACTACCGTCTACGAGCCTCAATTGCCAGGGTCCGATCGACTGGTAGTTGCAATACTTGAGCATCTCTCACTGTTACAACTTGGAACCTGGCGCCGCGCTAAATATCCAGTTCAATTTGCAAGGCTTTTTGTTGTTTCAAGCTATAGCATGCCGTGCAAAGTAACTGCATTAATCCACAAGCATTTTGCAACGCGATATGTAGTTCCACCGTGCCATGGAGAACAGATTTGATGGGCAAGGTCTCCGACTCGCCCTCCTGACCATCCTCTGTGTTACATTCTGCCTGCCACTTTCAGTGTTGGTGCCAGAAATCTTGGCTGGCATGATCCCGGGTATGACACGACAAATCGTATCAAATAGGAATTACACACGGTATAAGACCTGAGAAGGTGGCGCTCTGATTAGGGTATCGATCGGCACGTTGTGTACAGCTGAGGCAAGGCGAGTCTGGCGATATGAAAAGAACCAGCATTATGCTAGGAAGGGTTTTGGACTGAAAGTGAGAGAACAACAACTCGTGAACAATAGCATCCATGGTAATTATTTAACAAGTTCGGTGGCCTCCGAATTTCACTCGATTTGGAAATGCTGCATACTCAACTTCATACCTTTGGGCTCGATCTTAGAGCTGGGTGGTTAAGCTCTGTGTTCGGAACTGTTCTTCAGTCAAGATGATGGAAACCTGGCGTCTGAACGTGACCAACAAGAACGAGGCTCCAATCCGTCGAGCATTTGACCCTGGAACGTCTCGGCCAATCGTACAACAAGCATGTAATACTTGTCGTGCTAAGAAGGTAAGTTGAGCCGGAGTTCTTCAGCGGCGCTCTCCCTTTTCGTTTGCCAACTTCTCTAGATGAACATAGTGGCTGACCCGAGCCTTGGACCCAGCTTAGGTGCACAGGTGAAAAGACAGGATGCAGCCGGTGCAAGGCATTGGACAGGATCTGTGTCTACGCAGAAGCTGGAAAGAAACGCCGCCGAGAACCAATCGTTAACGAGGAGCCCCTGGCGGTTCCAACTAGCCCGACTATGCCACGGCCATCACAGAGGCAAGCTGTTACGAAGTTTTCACCTCAGTCTAATTCCGGAGAGCAAAAGGGCCACCACGTTCTAGGGGACGAGCAACCGTGTGCCGACATCAAAGAATGCGCCCTCAAAGATATCGCTCATAGACCTCCCACGCCACTTAGCGATGGCCCCGGCACATCCGACCCCAGTCACGGGCAGCTGCAGTCAGTCTTCACACTCTTCGACATGGGCGCAGACGCGGACCAGCATTGTCACACCTCGAGCCTGAACGATCCAGACATCCTCGAGCAGTGGCCCCTCATCGACACCATTGATTTGGAACACTGGGATCCTAGACTGGCCTCACCGCCAGACGAACCAGCAAAACTGACCTCGACGCCCCAAGGCTCTGTGCTGCCTTCCGGCCCGAATCCGGCGAACGAGGTATCACAACAGTCAACCGGTTTGACTGATATCCTGCGCGGGCAAGACAACCAATCGATCGTGGAACCAGCCAGCCCAACAACACAACCTGGTCAACCACCCGCGATGGCCATCCACCCCGGAAACATAGACGTGATCGAAGCAAGCCCCCAGCCTGAGTGCCGCTGCCTCCAGCCAGTAGTGTTCCTCATTGACGAGCTCGAGGCAGGTCGAAACACGGTAGCTAGCCAGGGTCTAGACGCCAGTCTCGCCTCGCACAAGGAGGCCCTCCGCTACGGCCAGGCCCTCATCGAGTGCCAGCGCTGCCGGGCGCGCCCGGAGCACATGACCATCCTCAAGTTCCTCACCGACAAGCTGGCAGGGCTGAGCGAGCAGATAGTCGCCGGGTACACGCAGTGCCTGCTGCACCCGGCGGCTGGGGCTCCTGGGGCAATGGCCGTGCGTGGTAGTAATGCAGACCGCGATGGTAGGAGCGGCAGTGGTGGCGCGCCGCCTTGGCCGGCTGTGCTGGGCAGCTACGAGGTGGACTCGGCGCGGGAGTGGGACACGCTGATCGGGGGCCTGATCGGCCTTCAGCTCGAGGCGCTGCACTCGATGATCGAGTCCATGAAGATGGTGTCGCGATCGATGCGCTGGGACGCCATGTATGGCAGAGCGGCGGCCACGCAGAGGAGGATCGTCCCGATGCTGTATCGGATCCAGTCCTTGTGTCGCCCCGGGGGTGGCACCGTCGACGCCACTGTCTTCTGCGACCCAAGCTAGGTGTCTCGGTTCGTACGAGGCTGAATTTGAAATTTCGTTGCGAACTTTGATTCGTCTCGCCATCCTTGCGCTCCGCATTCTCTGTCAGTAGACAAAGGCTTTGACAAGAAGCTTTTACCCAGGAATTCATAGCCCATCTACAGCCAATGAAATCTTCACGACGTCAAAGTACCATCTAAAGCTGACCGAGTCCTCAGTTTATCTCTGGTCGACTATCGTAAGCAGATATTCTTGACATCACGGCAAGATGGATTTGGGCGACGTCCAAGGAAAGGTTATCCTCGTCACGGGAGGTAGGGGCCAAGTCGATAAATCCTCACATTGTAATTATCGTTTATACGCTGACCCAAAAGACAACAGGAACTGCAGGGCTAGGAGCACGAAGTGTTGTTGCTTTTGCTCAAGGTTACCCAGCACACATATACTTCACTGGCCGAAACGAGAAGGCAGCCGAGCGTGTCATCCAAGAGGCGACCCAGTCCGGCTCCAACGACACACAGATAACATTTCTCCAATGTGACCAAGCCAGCCTCGCATCTGTCAAGGCCGCAGCTACCAGAATCGCCACAGAGCAGACGCGCCTGGACATCCTGATGGCCAACGCGGGAGTAATGAACAAGCCCCCAGGCCTGACAGCGGACGGCTACGAGGTCCAGTTCGGCACGAATCACCTCGCTCACGCGCTGTTCATCAAGACCCTGATGCCCCTTATGGAGAAAACCAGCAACAGAACCAAGGCCAAAACCGTCCAACATCCCGCCCCCCTTCCCGGGCCCAACAACGCAGACGCCCGCATCGTCCTGCTAACCAGCACCGGCCTCCGCGGCGCCCCGTCAGGCGGCGTGCGCTTCGACGAGCTGCGCACACCGCAGAATATGCTGGTCATGGGCGGCATGGTGCGCTACGGACAGAGCAAGCTTGCCAACCTGCTGTACGCGCGCGAGCTGGCCCGGCGCCACCCGTCCGTCACCTCGGTGAGCGTCACGCCGGGGATAGTCGCCACCGATCTCGTCTCGAGCCAGAGCGCCACTCACCGGGCTGCCATCTGGGTCTCGGCCATGCTGATGCAGGGCAGCCTCCCGCCGCCCGAGGAGGCCGTCCAGACGCAGCTCTGGTGCGCGACTGCGCCGCGGGGTGGGATCAGGAATGGTGGGTTTTATGAGCCGCCGGGTTGTCTTTCTGGTGTGTCTACGAAGTATACTGATGATGAGACGCTGGCGAGGCGGCTTTGGGAATGGACAGATCGGGAGCTAGAGAAGTGGCTTTGAGAGTGTTGTGGATAGAAAGGGAGTTGCTGTTTAAGGATAGTTATTCTTGCACATGGACGAAATTTGATGGCCTCACTCATTCATTGAACGATTTGTTCCTAGATTGGAGCTCAACGAAATGGAAATAGACAACTTGTATAGTCCACACAACCAAGAAATAACACAAGAAACATTAGTGATACTGGTCGTGCGAAAACCATACCGACGGTGCACCACTCCTCCGTGCAGAAGCCCTCACTGCCCCAACCTTACGGCGCAACCGCACAGGACAAGGCTCCACTGGCGGCTGGGAGCCCATCCCAAAGAAGGAATCATCCATACATGGCACACCATTGAGAACCTCCATGTCGAAATAAGCAGCAAACACAGCAGTACTGCCAAGCATCTTGATCTTGGCGAGATGGCGACCAGGACACATCAGCGCACCGCCTCCATAAGGGATCCACGCGCCGTCGAGGCCCTCGGTCGAAAAGCGTACGCAGCCACTGGCGTCGCCCTTCTCGTCACCCTCTTTCTCTTCCGCGCCCGGCGTGTGGCGGACGAGAAAGCGCTCGGCCCAGAACTGGCCCAGTGGCTGCCTGCCACCGTCGGTGCGGCCGGTCCCCCACGCCTTGTTCGAGTTATGTGCGATGTCGGTCGAGATGCATACCAGGCCGCCGTTACGCAGCGTGTAGGGCCCGAGCTTGTAGTCTCCCACGGTAGGGGAGCGGTTGTGGAATAGGGAGACGCGCTGGCGGAGGACCTCCGCGTAGATGGACTGCAGGAGCGGGGAGGACAGGGTGCCTGTCAGGTCGAAGCGCAATGGCTCATCTTCGGTGGTGTTGCTCCTATCGTTCGTCACGATGACGCTAGCTGTCAAAGTATTCTGGACCCGATCCAGGAGTTTGCGGTCGTTGTAGATCTCGATGAGGTTCCAGAAGGCAGCGGGCAGGGCGTTCGCACTCGTTCTGGGTGTGGTAGGGAGATCAGTTAGTCTACGTAGCATCTCGGAAGGGATATAGCGTAACTCACGCAGTGATGACCGCCAAGTCATCGCTCGCGAGGGCATCATCATCCATCGCGCCGGAATCCTGACCCCACTGCTGTCTAACCTTCATCCATTTGCTGCCCCAGTACTCGTCCCAGTCAGGGTCATCTGGCCCATTCAGGCGGTAGTCTGAGTGTTCTCTCGCATATACGTGCCAGCGCTTAATGGCATCGAGCACTCGCTGGCGTGCTCCATATGCTCGCGGCGCTAGGATACGAGGGTAGAAATTCGAGATGGTCGGGGACTGGCCATGGTATCCCCAAAAGTCTTGGACGAAGCTCGGGCTGAGGCGGACCAGGTGAGGGCCGCACAGCGCAGTAATGGCTGCTTTGAAGAGGAGATGGGTCCACCATTTGTAGAAGTCATCGAGCTGAACCCAGTCTCCTGAGTCGACGGGTCCGGGGACACTGCAGCTGCTGAGCTCGGCTGAGAGGCATTCTATGAAACTAGCTGCATGTACTTTCAGGCTGTCGCCTTGGAGGAAGCGCAATGCTGTCTTGTGCTGGTGATGCCATACTCTAAGGTATGGTGGCACTGTCGACCCAGGCAGAGGGATAGTACCTACGCCGCTTTTGTCATCTCTGTAGATATCTGTTCGGGATCAGTTATCTTGCCCTCGTTCCGTCTGAAGACATGCATACGTATTGCGCTATCTGGCATGCCGAACATCTGTTTCATAATACGCACAGCAAAAGCTTTGTTGGTGCAGGCACGTGTAGCTCGAAGAAGTGATCCATATGTCTCCGTTTGGGTCAACAGGTATGCCTTGGCTGGACCCAATCTGATGGTCACAGGTGTTCTCTCGCCAAATCTTTTGCTGTTGGTGGGGTTTCTTCAGTTACAAAGCCGCGATCAAATCGTGACAAGAGGCGTTGGGACTCACCAGACATTCTCAACGAAGGTCCTACGCTTCAGCAAGAAGGATATCCAGTTGCCCAGGAAAGGAATCCAATAAGGGTTGAGAGGTGGCTCCCTCCCATCCGTTGAATCACTTAGGCTACTGTATGATATTACATTGGTGACTAGAAATGTCACGGGGCAAATAACTATGATAGTTGATAAGAAGCACCATTTCCAGTGTGGAAGTGTTGCTGCGATGCAGCTCTGGAGAAGCTCGTGGACTGCCATTGCCAGCAGTGAGGATCACTTTCCACAAGTTCACTCTGTAGATAGTGTCTTCGAAAGCAAGATGATTGTGAGGATAATTCTATCTTCCCAGCATTTCACCCACGAGGCAACAGGACCAAGTGGGTGGATGCCACACTATTGCAACCGACACACAATAAGTTGGTCTTTGATCACCGCAAGTCACCTTGGGAGTACATGGCTGAGCCGGGGTATACGAGCTGAAGCCACCATACATTGCTCCGGTGCTCCACAAGAGGTAGGCCGTCGGCTCCGGACTTTCCATCATCGATCTCCGCATGTTTTATTCGGCCAATACTGGATTGAGAAATGGCCGACAGAAACGTTGAGGCAATCTTCAGTCATGATCGATCTGCTGCATATCAAGATGTACAACAAGTGTGGTTGAGACAGCCTGTGTTGCCCACGAAAATTAGACCATGCCACCCACGAATCTTGTGAAACAGATGGGAAAATTGAAGCCAATGCTGACTGCTGACGGGTGGCGCGCACGGGTGATACAAACTGAGGGGTAGATCTAAGCGAAACTTAGAGAGCATCCGGATGAAACTGAGATTAGCCTGGAATTTGGTTACTGTTCTCTTGCACTGCTGATGGCCTGATCCTGAAGCCAGGGCTCATTCGAAGTCTGAATTGTACGGAAACCAGTACCTGCTGTTTCTTATTACGTTACCAATCATCACAATGGCCGCGGCCTTGCTCACAGAATGCCTAGTCATAGCGGTGGGTTGAACCTACGGGCCGAGCCTGCACCTCAGGACAGCTGACTGACGAGTCTCACAATTTCAGGCTTTGACATATGTCGGCGTGTGCTGTTTCTACAACCTGTACTTTCACCCATTGGCGAAGTTTCCGGGGCCTTTCTGGGCCAGGGTCTCACTGGTTGGTGTCTCACTATCACTCAAGCACATGGGAATGTACCATTGATGCAGCGGTGAGGGCAGCTCTGGCGGTTTTGGCACACTATGGGTGGGCGCTCCCATAGAGTGATGCAAGAGCAGCACCGGAAGTACGGTATGTAACTGAACAGCCGTTTTCAAAATCACACCGGCCCTCGAGCTCTTATCGATTCATACTCTACCACTAGGTGCCGTCTTCCGGGTGTCACCCAACGAACTCGCCTTCGCATCCGTCACTTCTTGGCAGGCAGTATATGGTGTCCCGCCGACTGGGCAGTCCCAACTGATCAAGAGCGAATTCTATGATATATTTGGAGCTGGCTTTGAAGTTCCGTGTGTCGGATCAGAGAGAAATCCCGCTGAGCATGCTCGGAAGAAGAAGTCCCTCGCCGCTGCCTTTTCAACCAAGGCCCTCACAGCCCAAGAGCACATTGTGCAGCGTTGTTGGGATGACTTCATTTCCAAAATCGGACCTGTCAGCCAGCGAGGACCTCACGGAGTCAACGTTGTCAGTTGGTTCGAGATGGTCACGTTTGATATCTTGGGTGAGATGGCGTTTGGAGAGAGTTTTGGCTGTGTGGAAAATGGTAGGCTCCGATCTTTCCTGCGTCAGAAATTCAGAGTCATATATTGTATTGCCTTGGATTCGTCTGACTGCAATAAATCTACAGAGAATCATCATTCCTGGCTGGACCTCATCCTGGACCACATGGTGGAAGTCACCCTTCTCGACAACCTACGTAAGCCCCATTCTTGTCCCTTTACGGATCCCCGTCTTTCATATTTGGAATGTGCCAGAATGCAACACTCTACGCTCCGTGGCAGGTGACTGACACGTACTAGGACGATTACCGTTATTGTCCGTTCTTTCTCGTTACTTCCTGGCCCCTATAACTGCACGTGTCCGTCGGCAGCATGCCGCATACAGTAGGGCCAAGGTTCAGAAGTGAGTATTGGTTGTTCTTTGAACCAGAGTCGTTCTAACACAGAAAATACAGGCGACTCGATGCGGTTAATACCCGCCACGACTTTCTGACCAATGTGGTTTCCAAAGTCAAAGACGGAGAAATCTCACGAGAGCAATTGACAGCGCATGCATCCACCCTTATGTGAGATCTCACCACCCCTTGCAAGTTCATGCACAGATAAGAGTGATTAAACATCGAGGCTACAGTATCGCCGGTGGGGAGACCACAGCACACTCCTTGTCGTCAGCAGTATACTACCTTTTGAAAACACCACTAGTGCTTGAAAAATTAAAGTCCGAGGTCAGAACCCGTTTCAAGTCCTACGAGGAGATCGATTCCACCGCCGCGTCACAGCTGCAATACCTCCATGCTGTCATCCACGAAGCCCTGCGTATTCACCCGTCCGGGGCTCAGGGCTTTCCACGCATCTCCCCCGGGGTGGTCATCGATGGCCAGTACATCCCTGCCGGGGTAAGTACACTTTCGTGTCGCATGAAGGGCATACCTCGAGGCTGATAGATACAGACTGAAGTTTTCACGAGCGCTTGGGCGGTGGTTCACGATCCTGCCAATTTTCACGACCCATTGACTTTCAAACCAGAGCGGTGGCTTGACCCAGATTGCACTGATGTGAAGGAGGCCAGCCAGCCTTTCTCACTCGGATACCGAGCGTGTCTGGGCAGAAAGTAAGCGTTGCCCCCATCCTAGATTATTCTCTTGGCATAGCGCTGAAATTGAAATAGTTTTGCATGGATGGAAATGAACTTGTGCTTGGCGAAGCTGGTCTTTCAGTATGATTGGGAGCTCGTGGACGAGAGTCTGGACTGGGAGGATGCGTCTCGCTTCTACATCATGTGGAAGAAAGCTCCGATCTACGTAAGGTTCAACAACCGCTCTACGTAGGGAGAATATTGTTTGGTACAGATTATATAAACGCCAGCTCAATAGATAAAGTGAACCGGCTAGATGGGCCTTTTCAAAAAGAATTCAATGTATTAAGGCAAACATATACTCTCACGTGAACTTGACTTTGATCACATAGAAGATGGCACACCTGCTGCCTATCAAAAGTGAAACCGTATTCGCGAAATTACGGAGTGGATGGGAAGGTGAACAATGATGAGCGATCAAAATAGAATACCCAGTGATACCCAGTGTGCTGGCCACAGCGACGTTGTAGGAGAGCTGTGCAACATGGACTAAGGACCTGGCGGAAAGCACAAGCATAAGATACGAGAAGAGCGCAGAGTGGCGCGGACGAGAAGACTTGAATGCAGAGGTGTGACCGAGGAAGGCTACTAGTCTACTAGTCAAGCGGGTAAAGCAAAGCTGTTGTTGGACACTTGACCGCTAGGATCTATTGGGATTGTTTTCACGGTGAGGCGTCTTTGCAGAATAGACCGACATCATATTGAACTAAGTTGCCAGCTATCAATACGACCGGGCTCTTGCATCTTGGCCAGTCAGCTGAGATGTACAAGAATCTTTTTCGTCCGACGACGCATCAAATCCCGCACGAAAACTTCCCAAGGTGGCAGAAGTAGTCCCCGGTTCTCCCTGGGACATTGGACGAAGAAATATTTACATTATGACTGATGATGGTAGTCGCTAAGCCTGCAGCTCTAGTGTACTATTGGAAGCTGAAAGGTGCACCGCAGCTAGGAACAGGCACGAAGGACGGAATCGGGCAGCTCTGAGAGGTGTGTTCGAGTGAGGGTATATCAATAAAGGAACCCCACAACAATGGAATATGGGACAAGCTATCACAGTCCAAAAACCGCCTTTATCTAGAGCACAGGGAAGATTGAGCTGTGTAGTTCGCTATGAGGCTGAATTCCGTTCTTGCGTTGGGCTTTTTGGCCCAACTTGCGGAATCAGGTCTTCAACCCAGGACCAACAAAGGCTCTGCGGCCTTGGCTTGCAACAGACTCGCATCGCTGTTTCCTGATAGTGTCTTTTGGCCGGACACAAGTGTTTACCAGAATGCATCCACCGGTTGGTCCCAATCCTCTCATAATTCTTGTCCATCATGTGCGATACATCTAATAATTGACATAGCATTATTTTCCAACACGTGCATTCTGTCGCCAGATTGCGTATTCGAGCCATCATCTACCTCAGACATAAGCAAGGCCATCAAAATGATCAGAAAGTCCTCATCTCACTTCTCCGTCCTATCTGGAGGGCATATGCCTGTCCCTGGTGCACAATCCGTCCAGCCTGGAGTCATGATATCGCTCTCCAAATTGAACTCCCGAGAGTTCAAAGAAGATCAGTCCATCGCCAGCATCGGACCTGGTCAGGTCTGGCGGGACGTTTACCACTGGCTATCAAAGTATGGTCTTGCCGTTAATGGGGGACGCTATCCGACGGTCGGTGTTGGCGGCTTACTCGTCGGCGGTGGGATCAGTTACTTCAGCAGCAAACACGGCTGGGGCTGCGACACAGTGGTAGCATACGAAGTTGTTCTCGCAGATGGCAGTATCGTGGAAGCAACAGCTGACGGCGAACATGATGATTTGTTCTGGGCACTCCGCGGCGGCCACAACAACTTTGGCATTGTGACGCGCTTTGATCTCAAGACCTTCCCCATGTCATCCGCCTACGTCGGCGGAACCATCTGGGACGGCAATAACGTGTTAGCTCAGACGCAATTCTTCTCAACTCTTGGTGCATACATGCTCCCGGAGGGCGGAGTCGACGATCCCAACGCCGCCACGAGCGCCATTGTGTCGGTGGCACCCGGCAGTGGCGCGTCGCAGCTGATCAGCATTCGTTTCGCACCGGGGACTGATGACAATCCCAAAGCGTTCGAGAATTTCACCGCTATTGTCGCGCCGGTGATACAAGATATAGGGGGAAAAGTGGTGCCGGACTGGACGGAAATTCTGAACTCTCTGGAGCAGACCGGAGCACGAGGTTCTCGCCAACTCTTCTGGTCCGTCAGCTTCAAGCCGGACCCACGCGCGATACGGATCGCCAATGAGACGGTCGTCGATCTGGCCTTCGCAGACCTTGTGAATGTTTCGGGGGCTGTTGTTGCCTTGACGTACCAGCCGATCTCCAAAGATTGGCTTCTTGCATCACAACGAAGTGGTCCAAATGTGCTTGATCTTGACCCCAATTCAGGAACCTTCATTGGTAAGTTGAGAATACCCGAAGTCTGACTATTCAGAGAGCTTTTCATGGGCAGAAATTCCTGTAGTAGCGAGATTTTGAGTCTAGGTATTGAGAGACTGACAAGGTGATATTTTTCAGCTGCTTTGATAGCATGTACTTGGGACACTGCCGCCGATGATGACAAAGTCAACTCGTTCGCAGAAAAGGCGGCGTCAATCATCACTGAAGAAACAACGAAGCTGGGATTGGAGTACGACTTCATTTATCTCAACGACGCCGGTCCTACTCAGAGGCCATTTGAAACTTATGGTGGAGGCAAGAGTCTTGAGCGACTCATCCAAATTCGGAACAAATACGATGGTGATGGATTTCTGCAAAAGTACCTAGCCCACGGCTTCGGCATTCAGTAATTAGCCCGTAATTGAGGAAAGGAGGGGTTGAAGGAGAAAAAGACTGTGAACTTTCCGAAGATTTCTGAATTACGCTCGTGGGTGATCTCAAGACCACAATTTCATTTGATAGACATATTTTCCATGGCAAAGATGTCTCCTGCATAAGTGGGTGGAGTGACCGGTGACCCAATCAATGATCGATTACTTTGAAATATTCCAGATATTCCGAATCCGTCTTGAGCACTTCCATTTCTTCCGTCTTCAACGACACGAGAACCTCGAATCCTCCTGACACCTGCATGGGCAACACGACACACCTTCGACACACCGCATCAAATTCCCGTGTTGGCGGTCGGATGAGGTCAGGCCGTCCATGTCCCGAGAACAGCTTGTCACCAAAGCTGCTATCGAAGGCGCTTAGTCCGACCCAGCTGGTGACACAGACCTCGGCTCCATCGAACGTGGCAAAGGGGTACTGGAGGCTGTCCCCGTAGTCGTGTAGATCCGAGGCGAGGCCAAAGGCATCTAGAGCTTTTTGCCGGCCAATATTACTCAAAGACTCTCGGATCGCTCTTGCTATCGTAGCTAAGCTGGTGCCATCCCTGGTCAGGTCGCCGACAGACATCTCCGTCGTGGCGATGAGTACGAGCGTTCCCATGTAGCTCCATGGCAGCGGATCGCCGATCAAAGCCCGGCCGTCAAGCGTCGTGTCCAACAATGACATCGAATTAGCCCCGTATTCATCGCTGTATGGTCCAGCTGCTGTCGCGCGTGCTCGGATGATACAGCGCCATAACAGTGCCATGAGCATATCATTGGCAGTAACCTTCGCCGAGGGGTGATGCGACGTATCTTCCGCAACGGACAGTGAAGTCAGGGCTTTGAAAGTCTCTGATGACATGTAGAAAATAAGTGTCTGCATCTCTGGCGCCGGACATCCCGAATGGCTTTGGCTAAGGTAGGATTTATTGGGCGGCAGGAGGCCGATCAGGCGCCATAGCTCTGGCGATGCCACACCCGTAGGCTTTAGTCTGTTTTGTGTTTGCTCAGCCCAGATCTGGCTCAGAATCGAATAGTCGCACGAATCGGGGTGGATTGTGATGGGCGGTCCTAACTTGCCGCACCCTTGGATAGCCCGCGCGTTGCTTGCCCAAAGCTTCATAAGAAGAGAGGCGCTCATCCCGTCGATGGTCGGATGGAAGATGCTCACGGCGAGGAGCAACCCCAACTTGACGTAGTTGGCTTGGGTGATTAAAGCTGGTGCGCCGGTGCTCGTGAAGTCCGAGTCAAGCCTTGATTTGGGCAGCAAAACTTTGCCATCTAGCAAATCCTGATGCAGGCCGTCTTCCATGAGGTCTTCATAGGTGGACCAAGTGTCTGAGATGTCGTTGTAGACGACCTCGGGACTCCAATTCTCATATGTTCGTGCTGCGAGCCGTCCCGTGGAAGGGCTTATACTGTCTGGTGGTATGGTGAAAACCCTGGAGCGGAACACTGGCAACTCCTTGCATGTCTTCTCCAGACTCTTTTGGAGAACTTCGTGGACAGGCCCAAAGTCATGAGCGGATTTCAGGCGAAATGTGAGGATAAAATTGATATAGAACCTTGGCATTACATTGTCCATTGGGCTCAGTGGTATCGCCACTGGTTCGCCCATATTGTCCGTAGTTTGATCTAATCGTGATGAGAGGAGGGTCATCCCGATTAGTTCTAACGAAGGACGAAGTTGATCGTAAGAGCGAAAGCCCCTCATCTTTGCCAAGGACCCTGAGCTGGAATGCCTCGGTGTCTACATATGATGCAAGTTCGTACATACATGTCGCACGAGAAACAGCGCTGACCGGCGATTACCTGAAACAGAATAGCAGATTTGAAGTATGACAGAGAGGAAGAGATGGTCATGGATGGCGTGCATGTCACACCTACTTACGACAGCATCGACGAAATGCGAAAAGTATTGATTGTACGACAGCTGAGAATGGAAAATTCGGAGAATAATATCCTCAGATTGAAACTTGGCCAAAACAGAATTCAAGACGAGATACAAATAGACAAATAATCACTGGGAAAACCATGTCCTATCTATGGACACAGATAGCGGTCGGTCGTCCTGCTCCACAATTCATTCCCAGTCATCTGTAACTCCAAGCCCAGCAGATATGTCCGCACAGCCGGCGTGTCGGAGGCATCAAGGACCGCCCTTTCATTTTCTTTGTACTGGAACTCCCACTCACGACACATAGAATACAGTACTCGTTTAGTGGCAGGGATTGATAGAGCTGCGTCCCTGGCGAGGATGGCGACCGACGTACAGAGCACGCCTCCCTCCTCATGACCAGTCTTCGATGTCTTCAGTTCTTTTTCGTAACTCCAAATGTCGTTCATAACGGAGAGGTGCTTCGAGCATGTCATATCTGCCGGGGAAGCAGCCGCAAGCTCGGCTGGTGAAAGATGTAGCCCCATAGAGAAGCGCATCAACGACCCCAAAAGTCTGTAGACAATTAGCAGGTAATTTTACTAACTAAGTGAAGCACGGATATCATCATCAATTATATGAACTTACGCCTTGCCCACATCTTTCTCTCGGTACTCTAGATAGGCCCTCAAATCCAGCGGCTTCAGCCTAGTAGCATCTGTCTGGGCGCGCATGAATACAAACACAGGCTCCAGTACGTCGTTTGCCATTTCGTAATCATGAGCGCGCATGCTTTCCCATAGTTCATGTGTGATCCATTCGGCAGGGACTGACTTGTCCGGGAGCACAGCGCCCCGGGATATGCTCATCAATCTCTCATTATATTCCGTACCCTCCGCCAAGGACATGTGCTCTAGTAGATCTGTCTCTCTCAGAATGACGAATCAATTCATTCATACTGCCAGTCGATGTCAAAGACTCACCATCGATGAGAAATAAAAGCGTTAGCAGGCGGCAGGCGAAGTGTATACGATCATCCAGAGCCAGGGGAAAGTACATGCAAGTAACACGGGAGAAGCCGGCGCCCAAGAACTTCAACCGGTCTTTCTCGCCTGAAAAGGGCCAATTTTCAATAAAATAGTTGTTAACCTCCCTGCCAACTTCCTCTGAAAGAGAGTGGGATTTCGCAGGAAGGAGACACGAAGATGGCACGTCGTCTAAGCTCAGCTGCGTCATTGTTGATATCGATGTGGTTGATGACAAAGAATGCGTGTTGAAATCCCCGATACTACTACAGGCGGATATGAATGATTGGTATTAAATAGGTGCAGAATTCCAATGTACAGGTCAGAGGCGCCTACATTGGATCAAGTTCACTGACCAAGTACATATGGGAACGGTCACTCGTCACAAACCAGTGCCAGCTGGACTTTCCTTTTGGCAAACCAATCGGCTTGTTGGATGGACTGAGTCTGCTCCAGAATTACACAGGGCAGTGTTCTGGGCGAGACGCCAAGACAAATAATAGAAATCCCCCCCAAAAGGCAATGGCCGAAAGGCTTTGGAACAGGCACACCGAATTCGGCGATTCCCTTTCCTGAGAAGGTTGCATATGCACGTGGCAGCCGTGAAGAACTGGAACGCAGGGGCCGGTCGTTGTCTGAGACTTAGTGTGGCAACGAGGTTTGCTCAGCTCAGGGCGATATTGAGCATCAATTCACCGAGAGAACGTCTTGCTTTCCGAGGTTCAAGCAGTCGAAAGTAGTCCCACGGGGAAAGAAAAGCGAACATCATCATATGTGCATTACAGGTAGCGTGATGGACCTCAGACTGACTTTGCCGTCTTTTCTGGCAGCCTCGTTCTTCACTTGGAAGCTATTTCACCTTGCGCGAAACATACGAATAGCAAGGCAGACAGGCTTGCCGTACACTGTGTCCCCTATTCACGAGGGAGAAATTGCCGCTTTCTTCACCGACGCTTTAATCCGATGGTATTGCCACGAGCACCTCATGAAGGGCCAAGGATGGCCAGATTGGGCTCGGTTCATGGTCAAAGACTGGCACTATGAGGATAAAGGCCGGGCACATCGAGAATATGGACCGGTCTTCCTGGTGGTTTCGGCAGGAGGCATCATATGCTACTCGGCTGATGCAGACGTTTCTCTTGGCATGGTGACCAAGAGGAAGGCATTTGTGAAAATGCAAGAAAAGATGAGTAAGTATGGAGGACCATGGTTTGACTGATAAACGTGTCAGCTCATCGCAAGATAGAGATGCTCGAGCCATTCGGTCCAAACGTCGTGTCTACCGACGGGGAGCTCTGGAGGTCCCATATCCGGATCACTCTGCCTTCTTTCGGAGAGCAAGTGCAGAACGTCGTCTGGGAAGAGACCATGCGGCAAACTGATATGTTGTGTCAGTCATGGTCGGAACTCGGCGAAATTGAAATCAAGAGGAGCATTTACCAACTGACTATGAACACAATGTCTCTTGCTGGCTTTGGGTGGAGAGCCGACTGGGCGTCCGGACGCGACTCCATCCCATCTGGTCATCAAATGTCCTTGGTGGAGGCGGCAACCAAGATTATCTCAGAACTGCCGCTGATTCTGCTACTACCACGATTTTTACTTCGCATTCTTCCGGATAAAACAGTCTGGGTTGCATTCTCAGAGTTCGAAAAATACATGGATGAGTTACTTGCTCGCGAAAATCTAGCACTTACAAAGGGGAGTTCGATGGAACCTCGACGGGAAAATCTCTTGACAGCGCTTCTCCGATCCCGCCGCGAGTCTGCGGGAGCAGAGAAGTCTCATACGGGACCTGGAGTCAAATTAACAGATCAGGAGGTTAAAGGTAATATTTTTATTTTTCTTCTCGCTGGTAAGAAAACACTTTGTCTCGTCTCTCAAGATTTACAGGTCTTATCTGAAGACTGACTGGATGAGAGGCTACGATACGACTGCAAATACCATGATTTACACCTGTGTTGTTCTGGCAATTTATACAGACATTCAGCAAAAGGCACGACAGGAAGTCGACAGTGTTTATGCCAAAATTGGTGGGTCCGATGATCGAGAGTTGTCATATTCGAAGCACTTCCACAGCTTTCACTACCTGGTCGCGCTAATGGTAAGAGCATTTCAAATCCTTGTGGACGAGACAGTTCGATAGCCCACTGCAAAAGCTCACAAAGAACAAGTACGAGGTTATGCGAGTATTCCCTACGGTTCTCCCCATAACACGTCAGACGGAGTCAGTTCAAGAGGTGATGACGCGCGGGCACTCTAGCGAGAATGGAGTCAAAGCTTTTCTACCTGCTGGTACAATTTGTGTCGTCAACATCACCGGTACTCACTTCTCCGAAGCCAACTGGCCTTCACCTCACATCATAGAACCTGAACGATGGCTAGCCCAGAACCCCAACAAATTCGACCCGTCGAATCCATCTTCAGCGCAAAGACGAGAAGCAGTGTCAATTCACAGCCACAAGAAAGGCACATTCATGACGTTCAATGAGGGTCCAAGGACGTGCCTCGGTCGCAACTTCGCCCGGGCCGAGTTCTTGGCGTTCTTCTCGCGCTTGCTCCGGACGTATAAGTTGGAGCTTGACGAAGGGGTCTCGGGTGCTGCCTTGGAATGGACACTCCGATGCCGCAGTGGGGGCTCGCCGGTCACGTTGACGCCGCCTCAAGATATCAAGTTGCGCCTGGTTCCGAGATAGCCACAACGGACTTTCGGAGTGCAGTTGAGTTGGGACGCAACGAAAAAAGCTATGAGCTACCCCTGCATTGTGGCTGTGGTTCCACGGGTTTTGGTGGACAAAGTGGGAGAGAACGGGTATCAATAGTGAGGTAGCACGCTTTTTCAATGTATTGCTCGCTCGCCAAGATCATCTTGAAGACAGCCGGTGGCACACCGCTGATCCGAAACATAACAGCGTAACCTCGTCATTGAATGCCACTGTGCTACCTGCTCGGCTTGCCACAATTTGAACTAGTGACCAGGTTTGACTTGTTTTGTGTAGCAAGGTAACAGGCATTAGAACAGGTAGGCGAAGTAACACAAAGCTCGCAGGAACACGGTCCTTTCCATTTCGAGAGTGAGTGCATATCATGTCTCTCTTGCTTTTCAGATTGCATGCTTGCTTAGTTCTTGTCATCAAACCCAGCGCTCAATTTCGGCATGGACCACGCCCCCACCACAGAGTCACTCCACGCTTGTGAATAGCACCCTCTCCGAACAGATTCTCCCTTGCGGCAGATATGCCTCAGCAGTGGCCAGAGTGGACACCCAACTGGCTCATTGCGACTGTCGAGGCCACTGTCGAATCATCGCAATACTCTCCATGGAGCACTCCTCGGGATTCAGTTATTTCAAGATCCGGAGGCTCCGCTGCAAGACGACGTTCTCGTCAATATACTTCATTTAACGAGGATCGTATTGATACACCCGATACTCTACACGGTGGCAACGCGTATCGACTTAGCTCGCGACTCAGCTCCCGACAGGCTGTTGATCGTAACAGTGTCATTGCTGAAATTCTGCGCCCGCCTTCGTCAACAGCAGGACCGGAAAGGAAGCCCAAGAATACTGAAGATGGTCGAATTACGCCTTCCATACAACGGCCATTGTCGCCATTGTCGATGGCGGAAAGTCAGAGTCAGTCCACGCAAGACTTGGCTACTTTCCTGTCCTCCTTGACCCACTCGTCAGAATACAACACCGAGGTCACTTTTGCCACGAGACCTACGTCACCAGTGCCGACCGCAGACATAAATCAGGGACGAAGGGTCAGCATACCACAGATAACACGACAGTCTGTTATGGTGGCCGAGAATGAAGTGAAGGAAGATGACTCCCAATATCCAACAACATGGATGGCAACAACCATCACACTAGGCATCTGTCTTGTCTCATTCGCCACTGCAGTGGATAACACAATCATAAGTTTGTCAAGTCCCTCAATATAACACAAGGCCGGAGCGCTGCTGAAAATTCTCTTGGCACTCTTTAGCGACTGCCATCCCCAGCATAACGAGCGAGTTCAACACACTGAGCGACACGGGCTGGTACGGCAGCGCCTACCTTCTCGCGAGCTGCGCGCTGCAGCCTACATATGGAAAGATCTTCACCTACTTCCACGTCAAGTGGACATATCTCTCAGCACTCCTGCTCTTCGAAGTCGGTTCTGTCATATGTGCCACTGCGCCTAGCTCGCTGGTCCTCATCATCGGGCGCGCGGTTGCGGGTCTGGGCGGCGCGGGTCTGACATCCGGGGGCTCGACTATCATTGCGGGCTCTGTGCCAATTCACAAGCGAGGACTGTTTAATAGCTCACTTGCGAGCACCTTTGGAAGTAAGTCGCTCCGTACCTACTGGTTCTAATAGCTTCTCTTACCGCGAGAGGGAATTCCTAAATCATCTTGGAACAGCGCAAAAGCGCGTCGCACATCTCTGACCTATACGTCGCAGTTGCTTCCGTTACTGGCCCCCTCTTGGGCGGTGTATTGACCGACAAGTTGAGCTGGAGGTGGTGTTTCTGGATCAATCTTCCACTGGGAGCGGTCGCTTTCTTGGTCGTCGTTCTGGTCTTCAATCCTCCTCGGCGGCAGACGACCCCACTCTCTGTCATGGATCGTATCCTGCGCCTTGACTTCATGGGGTCTTCCGCGTTCATACCGGGTATAATCTGCCTGCTTCTGTCTCTGCAGTGGGGCGGAACCACATATCCCTGGTCTGACTCCCGAGTATGGGGCACACTCCTGGGTTTCGTCCTGCTGATTGCCGGCTTTGTCGGTATACAAATTTACAGACAGGATAAGTCAGTGCATACACCCACAAGAGCTTTCATGCTGAATGTATCTGTGTAATTCTGACACTGATATTAGTGCTCTCATACCGCCACGAGTACTCTCTAAACGTACGGTTCTCTCAAGCGTCATCTTCCAAGCGTTGCTGTGCATGGGCATTTACGCTCATTTCTACTATTTGCCTTACTATTTCCAGGTGGTTCAAGGTACAGATGCAACACAATCTGGTATCCGTACCATCCCATACGTCGCCTCTCTATCGCTCTTCGCCATCATAGCGGGAGCCCTTGTCCAGCTCATCGGCTTTTTTGCCCCTTTCTTCTGGCTAGGCACAGCTATATTCACTATTGCTGCTGGACTGATGACCACGTTGCAGCTCGACAGCCATCAGGGGATGTGGATTGGATTCCAAGTGCTGGCAGGCGCGGGAGCAGGCACGGCATTTCAGATGCCACTTCTGGCGGTGCAGTGCTCGGTCGCCGAGACGGATGTGCCAGTCGGTAACGCCATGGTTGGCTTTTTCATGACATTGGGGTCTAGCATCAGCGTTTCGGTCGCTCAAAATATCTTCTCTAATAGCCTGGACCATGGGCTGGCCGGCATACCTGGACTCAACCCCCAGCAAATCATTGATGCTGGCGCTACGGGTGTCAGGCACGTGACGCCACCGCAGACACTCACATCTGTTCTACAGGCTTACAACCAATCTATCGTGGCGGTATTTGTATTTTCAATAGCGGCGGGAGGCTCAGCTTTCCTGTGTGGTTTGTTCGTTGGATGGAAGTCAGTCAAGTCACGGTTTGAGAGTCCAACGGAGCTAGGGTCATAGGAGAAATACTCTGTAGCCATGGACCGCATTAAATAGTAATATTCGTAAAAGCACGAAAACAAGAAGTCTGTGAAATCACAAAAGCACACAAAGGTATAGCATTCGGCCCATTCGTAACGAGGTGGAATCGCCACTGCTTGATGACGCTAGGTCTAATTCTAGTACTAGTATCTCCTGGCTTTTCAGACTGAACGGCCTCAAGACTAAGATGGGACACTTTGGCTCTGCGTATAATCTTTCGAGGTCGAATAATAAATTGCAATCCCAGCCCTCTTGATGCATGAGCTTCCTCGCAGTCCAGCTCGAAATGCCTGGTGCCAAATTGAGAAGCCGCCAGCGCCAAGAATATATTTCAGGATCAGCGAAGCTGGGATCTGATAACTTGATCAGCCGCTGGGGATGGAGAAGAGAAAGGCACTCTGGATCTAAATGAATGGGAAACTCGTGAATCAAGTGGATTGCTGTTCCACAGCATGAGTCGTTCGTGAGCGTTTCGTAGTCTTGATATTGCCTGACTCTCCTGCTACAAGGGCGGCCTTCGGAGTTTGCTGAAAAAGGAAAATGCCAGGATCGGCCAGTGACTTCGGAGTTGCAAGGAATTCTGTTTCCAAACTGTGCTCACTAGAATGCTCAACTCGGTTGATCCCGGAGCGTGTTGCAGGGTGCCCATCTCCTGAGCCTCTATCAATGTAAGATCGCCGAGTGAATGGAATCATTGTCCAACCTGCAACCTGCCGGTCTGTCCTTCAAGTCATGTAAGAAAGATTCTGGGCACTTTCAAGCAGCCGAACCCTGTAGCAGCAACTCAAAATTTGGACTGCAAAATCATGACACCTCAAAAGTCGTCAAACGCTGATAGCCTGCTCAAGCAATCGGCAATCAGCGAAGACAATGGCTCAGAACCAGACACGATGCCCCTGGCTGTTGTCGGCATGGCCTGCCGTTTCGCTGGTGGGGTCAACAGTCCAGAGAAGCTGTGGGACTTCGTTTCGAAGGGGAAAAGTGCCTGGTCTACGATACCAGAGAAGAGGTTCAACATGCCAACATTCCATCACGATAAAGCTGAGAAGGTTGGAAGTGTAAGTGGCTATATTTGGGTGAACCAAAGGCTCTATGAGAGAAACAGATCTGACCCTAATAAACATCAGACGCACATCCGCGGAGGATATTTCCTGGAAGAGGACATAGCTCTTTTCGATACCTCGTTCTTCAATCTTTCTGCCGAGGTAGCTGCTGTAAGTCTTTTACCACGCCTTTGTTCACGTAAGATTTCCTGTCTAATATACCATACCAGGCAATGGACCCACAGCTTCGAATGTTACTCGAATTGACATTCGAATCGCTTGAAAGTGGTGAGTTCAAGGCTCTCTTTTTACTACTGGGGCAGGAACCCTCTTACGAGGTGAATTATGGGCTGATGAACAATCGTTTTGCGCAGCCGGAATCCCGATAGAAGAAATTGCAGGGTCAAAAACTTCGGTTTTCGCCGGGACGTTCACCAAGGACTACCACGATCGGCTATTATCCGACCCCTTGCATGTTCCTCGCAGCTTTATAACGGGCAATTATTCCGCCATGGTCGCCAACCGAATATCTCACTTCTTCGACCTCAAAGGCCCTAGCACTGCTATTGACACAGGCTGCTCCACGTCACTGATGGGCCTTCACTTGGCCTGCCAGAGCCTACGCTCGGGAGAGTCAGACTGCGCTGTTATCGGCGGAGCTTCTATCAATCTGAACCCGGACATGTTTGCCAGCCTTTCCAGCCTCGGGTGAGATTCTCATTAGCATCATGATCACACAGCCACTTCCGGCCCGTGTCTCGTCATATCAGGATATCGAGGACATTGAGTACTAACTACCCTCGCTCAGTACATGTGGACCGGAAGGAAAGTGCTACGCTTTCGATCATCGTGCCCAGGGGTACGGAAGAGGAGAAGGCGCGGCGATCTTGATTGTAAAACGGCTTGAAGACGCAATAAGACACGGCGATCCAATCCGAGCGGTCATCCGCGAGACTACCGTGAACCAGGACGGAAAGACCGCAACAATAACCTCACCAGACGGAGCCGCCCAGCAACATCTCATCAGAGAATGTTATGAGAGAGCAGGCCTCGACCCTCATTACATCGTCGTGGTGGAGGCTCATGGAACTGGGACGCCTGCTGGGGACCCGATAGAGGCCAAAGCCATCGGTCGAGCCTTCAGGGCCGAGGAGGCCCAGCCCAGGGGTTCCCCTGTTTTGATGGCGTCTGTGAAAACGAATCTCGGGCATACTGAAGCTGTATCCGGGATAGCAGCTCTCATCAAGATGGCGAAGTCCATAGAGCATGGGCAAATTGCACCGAGTCTCAACTTCGCTAAAGCCAATCCGAACATTGATCTGCATGACCTAAGACTGGAGGTGAGTTGTTGTACTTGGAGTCACGATGCAGGTCGACAGGCTGACTCAAACATCCGGCGTACTCAGATACCACTGAAATTACAGCAATGGCCAGCAAACTATCCTCGTCGAGCATCTATCAACAACTTTGGCTACGGTGGCACGAATGCTCACGTTATTATCGAGGCTGCACCGAAGGTAAGAACTCTCGTCGGGAATGGAGTTAAGGGCGCACGTCAAGACGAAGCACCAAAACTCTTGGTCCTGAGTGCTCGAGATGAAAAGACAGTTCTCACAATGGTGTCGAATCTTCGCAAGCATCTGGAGCAGAATCAGCATCTCGATTTCAAAAGCTTGGCCTTTACGCTTGGCCAACGTCGCTCGAAATTCCCTTGGAGTCTGACGGTTTCTTCATCCTCACTGGAATCACTCATTTCATCGTTCTCTGATAACAAACTAAGACCCTTGCAAGCTCTCAGTCGCCAACCAAGGCTGGGGTTCGTGTTCAACGGACAAGGCGCGCAGTGGTTTGCTATGGGCAGAGAACTGATGGGTGCATATCCCGCATACCTAGATACTCTCAAGAAGTGCGAAGGTGCCATAAGATCCTTTGGTGGCACTTGGTCATTGATTGGTAAGTGATCCCGGCAAATGGTCGACGATTCCAGAGATTAACATTTAAATCTTAGATGAATTGAAGCGGAATGGAAAAGATTCTCGAGTAGATCAAGTACAGTTCAGCATACCACTAACTTGCGCCGTTCAAATCGCCCTAGTTTACCTGCTTGCGGACTGGGGCGTCAGGCCCACCTCAGTAACAGGCCACTCGACCGGCGAGGTTGCCGCCGCATTTACCGCCGGCGCGCTGTCACTCGAGGAAGCCATGGCCATAACCTTCTTCCGCGGTTTGGTCAACGCACATCACATTGCCAGTCAGACAGTCTCAGGAAGTATGATGGCTGTGGGCTTGGGCCCCGACGAAGTCAAACAATACCTGGACGACCTGGCAGATACAGCTGCGGGAAAGGTGATGGTCGCATGCTTCAACAGTCCTTCAAGTGTCACCTTGTCAGGAGATACACTCGCGATTGAAATCCTTGAACAACCTTTCAGATCGACGGGAATATTTGCACGAAGACTGAAAGTCCAAGCAGCCTTCCATTCGCACCATATGGCTCCCCTCGCCGAGAGCTATGCGGGTCACCTGGAACAACACATGGAGTGTGGCAAGCGCTTATTTCCCGACTCCGTCAAGTTCTATTCCTCCACGACCGGGTGTCGGATCTCGGACGCAAACCAGCTCGGACCGGCGCACTGGGTTGAGAACATGCTTCTTCCCGTGCAATTTACCCAGTCTTTCAGCAACATGGTGCTTGCAGAGAACCTCGACTTCATTGTCGAGGTTGGCGCTCACAGCGCGCTTGCAGGCCCTATACGCCAGATAATGAGCTGGCAAAACACGAAGAACTTGGGGATTGTCTACGAATCTTGTCTGCACAGGGGCAAGGACGCCGTCACCACAGCGCAGACGCTCGCAGGAAAGCTACTCCAACATGGATGTGCCGTCAATATTTCTCATGTAAACTTTCCCAGAGGGGTTAGTAACCTGACAGCAATCCCGGATCTGCCCTCATATCCCTGGAACCATGCGACTAAATTTTGGATCGAGTCTAGGATAAGCCGAGAGCACCGATTCCGAAAGGACCCGCCTCACGAAATGCTCGGAGTCAGGCTTCCAGGTCTAAGTGGCGGACCAATCTGGCGACTAGTGTTACGCACTGCCGAATTGCCTTGGATACGAGATCATGTAATCCAGTCCAACATAGTGTACCCAGGATCTGGATACGTCGCCATGGCCATAGAGGCTGTTCGCCAGCTATATGACTCCCAGGAAGAGATGACCACCGGATACCTTCTACGTGATGTGGAAATACTGAAGGCACTTGTGGTGCCCGATGACGCTGAGGGCGTTGAAGTCCAGCTGTCCCTCGATCCCGTCGATGAACGATCACTCATATCTGACTGTCGCCGATTTCGAATTTGCTCAGCTTCAGACAAAGAAAGCCCGTGGGACGAGATCGCTTCCGGGTTGATATCAGTTTTGAAGACAAAACGGCCAGTAAACAATTTCGTGCTCAGTACTGTTGCAGAAAAAGTAGGGGTTCAGCTAAATACCAACAGCTGCAACAAGAGGTTGAGACCCACTGAACTATATGACTCCCTACATGCCCTCGGTGTGCAGCATGGGCCTTCATTCCGAAACATTGAGGACGAAATCCTTCAAAGCGAGGGAAGATCGCTGACAAAACTGATTGTCGCCAAGTCTACATCTGCAACCGCGGCAGAACGCCGTGATTCTCATGTCATACATCCAACTACTTTGGACTCGGTATTTCAGGCGGCATATCCATGCCTATCCTCACACCACCAGAAGACGGTTGGCACTGCGGTTCCGAGATCAATCAAGAGCCTGTTCATCTCCTCCACCATCAGTTCCGACCCTGGAGCCCGGCTTGAAGCTAACGCCGTTCTACTCCATTACGGCAAGCAGGGTTTCAATGTCTCAACTGCTGTTCGCTCGGCGCAATCAAAAGCCCCGGTGATGGAAATCGAAGACATGAACTTCCAGAGTCTTGGGCACGTAACTGAGGGAATTTCTGCTAAGGAAAGAATTTGTCTCGTCACCGACTGGAAAAGGAGTTTCATCCTCAATGATGCCAAGACTTACGCGGACGCCCTGCGCACTGAGGCTCCAGAGGATGAGAAGATTCTGAATAAGGACCTCGTGCGATCCACCTTCTACATGGTGTCCGATGCGCTCAAAAGGCTCACGGCCGAAGATGTGTCGAATCTGGAATGGCACCACAAGAGGCTGCACGCATGGATGCTGCTTCTGGAACAGCAGGCCGCAAACAACGAGCTGGCGCCAAGAAGCTCGAGATGGGCCTCGAGCTCCCCAGGGGTCAAGCAGATGCACGTTGACAAGGTCGAGAAGGCGAGCGTGACAGGCGCACTTTCCGTGAGGATAGGCAAGAATCTGGTTCGAATCATGCGGAATCAAGTCGCCCCGCTCGAGCTCATGATGGAAGATCAACGCCTCTACGAGTTCTACCAGCATTTCCACCACTTCAAACGTTCAGCTGCTCAGGCCGCAAGTTTGGTGCGTGGCGTTGCAGAGGAGATTCCTCGAGTGCGTATACTCGAGATCGGCGCGGGGACAGGAGGATGCACAATGCCTGTTCTGCAGGCTCTCAACGGCGAAAGCGGCGGGGCGATACTGTTCGAGCACTACAATTTCACAGACATCTCTCAAGCGCTCTTGGACACAGCACGAGAGAAATTGGTGGACTGGGGAGATGAAATCTCGTACACGAAACTGGATATCGAGAAGGACCCGGTCGACCAGGGTTTTGAGGCTGGATCGTACGACATCATCATAGCGGCTCATGTATTACACGAAGCGAAGTGTATAAAGACAACCATGGGTCACGTAAGGAGGCTTCTCAAAGACGAGGGGAAGCTTGTCCTGGTGGGAGCAACAAGGGGCACTCCTGAAGTGCAACTCATCTTTGGAACCTTGCCCGGGTGGTGGCTGAGCGAGGAGTCAGAGAGAAGATCAAGTCCCAATATGTCATCAGAGTCGTGGGATATTTGTCTGAGAAACTCAGGCTTCACTGGTTTGGAGGCAGAAATTTGGGATTGTGGGGATGAAGAGAATCCATCCCTGAACTGCATCATGTCTTCTATCGCCACACACCGGCAGCCCCATCTGGATGAATCGGCCACAGTGGTCTACCACGGCACGCAACCGCCTTCGGAATGGCTGAATGATCTCTCCGAAACTTTTTCCAAGGACCTGGCTATGTCATTGGTCGTTGAGAAGCTCTCGGAGGTCGTGCCAGAGGGAAAGGTCTGCGTTCTCATTTCTGGTCTTGGCGGTCCCGCGCCACCGTTCGACGAAACTACTTTTGAAAGTGTCAAGAAAATAATCACGAGATGTAAAGCACTGCTCTGGATCACAACAGGCTCCGCCATGAACTGCGAGATTCCGGAAAACGCAAGCCATATTGGCTTGCTTCGCACTGCACGCCTCGAGAACACCAGCAAGAGATACATATCTCTTGACCTTGACACTTCAGAAGGAGGATGGAGCTCATCCAGCCATTCAGTCATAACTCGGGTGTTCCAGAGAGTGATGGACTGGGCGATAGATGTCACGAATTTGGATACGGAATATGCCGCACGCAACTCTGAAATATTTGTGCCCCGAATCTGCGTCGACAGCGAAGAGAACAAAGCCCTCATGGATGGTCTCGAAGGGGGGACCCCACAAATGAAACCATTTGTGCAGTCCAAACACAAGCTACGCATGCATATCGACACGCCGGGACTCCTGGATAGCATCGTTTTTAGACAAGACCCGGATGCAGGGCTGCCTTTGCCGGAGGACTACGTCGAAATCGAGCCACGTGCCTTTGGCCTCAACTTCCACGATGTCATGGCGGCTATGGGAATGCTCAAGGAAGAGAAACAAGAGATTGGCGTTGAGTGTGCAGGAGTGGTGACTCGAGTTGGGCCACGTTCAACTCTTGTCGATGTCGGACACGATCTAAAAGTTGGAGATCGTGTCTGCGCGGTGACTCCACATGGTCATGTTGCGAACACTGTCCGGACGCAAAGGACATCTGTGGCACGTATACCGAAATCGATGTCCTTTGAAACGGCTGCCTCGTTCATGACAGCCTTCTTGACAGCGTACTACTCGCTATTCGAGGCCGGCCGCTGCGAGGTTGGCGACATTGTTCTCATCCATGCTGCTTCAGGGGGTGTGGGACAGGCATGCATAATTTTGGCCCAGTGGAAGGGCATCGAGATCTTCGTCACTGCCGGCACCGAGGAGAAGCGTGCGTTTCTCGAGAGCCAGTACTCAATCCCGTCGGATCATATATTCTCCAGTCGAAACGAACTCTTCGCTCAGGAAATCCGAGATGCCACTGCGGGACGTGGTGTCGACATAGTCATCAACTCGCTGGCTGGCAACCTCCTCCACGAAAGCTGGAACTTGGTCGCACCCCATGGGCGATTCATTGAGATCGGAAAGAGAGATGTGCACCTGAACAAGTCCCTTGGGATGGAACCATTCCGAAGAGCTCTCTCTTTTATACACGTCGATATAATACAGCTGACTGACAACAAGGGTGCCCTTGTTCAGCGCCTCCTTCAGGAGATGTTGTGCCTGCTTGGGAGCGGCAAGATCCGAAGCATCACGCCCGTGGCGGCAGTACCTCTATCCGAGGCTGCTCGCGCATTCCGGACCATGCAAGCGGGAAACCATATTGGCAAAATTGTCCTGGTTCCCAGACCGAATGAACTCGTCAAGGTAAATGCACCCGCCTTGTTTATACATTTACTGGCGAATGGATTGGATGGATCTGACAACTCCGCAGGTTATCGAGCCGCTGAAACACGCTCAGCTTCGACCAGAAAGTTCGTATATGATTGTTGGTGGCCTTAGTGGTATCGGGCAGTCCATAGCGAGGTATTTCATATCTCAAGGCGCCCGAAACCTCCTGCTGGTTTCTCGGAATGCGGCGTCACGCTCGGAGAATTCAACCTTCATACAGGAGCTGGCCAGCGGCGGGGCCAGAATATTGGTCAAGAATTGCGACGTTGGGGACGCCGAATCCCTGCAGCTGGTCCTTGGTGAATGCAGCAGGGCGAGGCTGCCAGAGATACGAGGCGTGGTGCATGGGGGCATGATGCTCGACGTAGGTCCCAAGCATGGTTAACCCTGAGTGGCTGTTCACTGATAGTCCGACAACAACAGGATTCCATTCTGGAGCGCATGAGATTCTCTCAATGGAGTAATGCCCTGAAGCCAAAGGTCAGCGGCACCAAGAACATCGCAGAGCTGTTGCGTCCCAGCTTGGACTTCCTCATACTTCTTTCGTCACTCTCTGGTGTCCTCGGAAATCCATCACAGGCCAACTACGCAGCCGGAAACACATATCAGGACGCAATGGCACGCCATCTAAGCACCAGAGGCCTGCCATGCGTAGCCATTGACCTGAGCGTCGTTAATTCTGTCGGCGTTGTTGCTAACACGCAAGACACAGGAATGAAGGACCGTTTGCTGAAAGACGGATTTCGACCCTTGAGCGAGTCCGAGGTCTTGGGTTTGGTCGATTATGCCATACGCAATCCTCGCCGGTCGCCGCGTACATCACAGATAGCTACGGGCATCTCCAGGGCCGGGTTAGTCGAGCATGACCTACGCTTCTCTACACTGCAGGGTGAGTCGACTTCGAGTCCCGTGGGCCGTGCGGGCTCTCGATCCGGCCCCGGGAATGTGAGCCTGCACGAGGAGATCTTCCGAGCAGGGTGCCTGGACGAGGCTGCGAATGCGGTACAAGACGCGTTGGTTGCAAAGATATCAAGTATGTTTGTTATCACCGAGTCGGATATTGACCCGGGCCGTCCTCTTTCTCATTACGGTGTGGACTCGCTCGTGGCCGTGGAGTTGCGAAACTGGCTTGTGCCCAATGCTCGCGTCGAGATCAGCATTTTCGACTTGATTGGAAGCTCCTCGCTGAGTGGGTTGGCGTCGAATGTTGTCAAACGGGCTCGGCCGGTATTTCAGGAAGCATAGAGAAATGTGACGATGGGTATGCTGTGTTGGGCCAAAAATACATAGGCAGTCTCGTGGCAGCCGCACAGACGATGCTAGTTGAGAGCGCCGCCGTAGACTAGACCCGTCGACACAAGTAGTCTAAGCCTAACCTGCCACGATTTCAGGCAATCAGTTGTAGCAGAATAATCCATAATTCGACTGGGGATTTGCAGGGTACATAGCACAGTCGGCTCGACGCTGTTCTATTACATGCCAGGTTCATGTCCATATTTAACAGGTTAGCGCATGCATAATGTACTTAAGTATGTAAGATTCCTCTTCCGGAATTCCCGGCTGTGGTAAATTCCGTGGTCGATTACATGAGGCACTTTTCCCCCGCCGACGGGCGTACTGCAGCGCTGGCCTATTTCTACTTTCAATTCAGCAACCGGGGCACATATACAGTGGATCTGATGCTGCGGTCGTTAATATCTCAGCTTTCATCTTGGAAGGGATCACTACCAGCAACGCTTGAAGAAGATGCTTCCCGACATTTCCAGAAGTCACGGTGGCCGAGAGAACGCTCACGGTGGCCGAACGAACACAGGTCAACTTATAGAGACAGTGTCTCGCAGCCATCAACGAAGCAACTAACCTCGATTCTCCGTGGTATTATCGAAGAGCTCGGTGAGGTTTTCTTGGTTATCGACGGACTTGACGAGTGTGTGGACCAGGACGAGCTGCATAGGATGGTGAATATAATCTTGGGATGGAAGGTGAAACACTTGCACGTATTTCTCACCAGTCGATTTCACCATCATCTCGACACAACTACCAAGGACATGAACATACCGATCGTCGAAGTCAAGACTGAGCTTGTTGAAGAAGATTTCAAGCTTTTTATCCAAGCTCAACTTGAGTCACACCCTAGGCTTCGCAAATGGCCTCCCAAATCACGAGCTGAAATCCAAGAGTCTCTCATCAAAGGATCGCAAGGTATCTTCCGTTGAGTCACATGCCAAATTGAAGTTATCGCCAAGTGCGTGACACCTCGAGACCTCAAGAGAACTTTAGGAAGCCTTCCGACGTCTTTATCTATTTCTTATACATCAGTCCTTGCACAGGTTGATGAAATTCACTGGGAATATGCTACCAGGATACTCTTATGGCTAGCAGTCTCCTCGCGGCCACTCAGCGTAGAAGAAGCAGTGGACTCCTTGGCTATCGACTTTGAGGCAGAAAACGGCTCTTCCTTCGACCCTGAACTACGCCTTCGGGATTTGGATGATATTATAGATATCTGCTCGACACTAGTGACTCCTTGGAAAGTAATCACACGGCGACATGACAGTGTGAAGGAGGCCACCGAGCTTCGGCTACCACACCACACCGTTAAGGATTATCTTCTCTCGGAAGTTTTTGAGGCATAATTTACACGACCTTTCCCATTTGCGAGAAAAGAGGAAGTACACGAATTTGTGGCGAAGACCTCGGCTTCTTACCTCCTATCCTTGCGCGAGCCCTTAGACTCGGAGTCGCTCAACGAATGGCCTCTCTCACGGCACGCGGCGCAGTTCTGGCCCAATCACTACATTGAAGCTGGGAGTAATCCCGAGCTCACAGAGCTCGCAATGAGACTCCTGGGATCCAACGGAAACACGGAGCAATATAGAAATTGGTGTCGATTATACGACCCGACCAACCCTTGGAGATCGCCCAATGTCGACCGGGATTCCTTCGCCCATCCGCTATATTATGTCAGTACTTTCGGTCTAGATCCCCTCGTGTCACGGTTTTTGGATGAAGGTGCGGAACCTGCTCTGAAGAAGACAGAACTTCACGCAAGCTGTCTCCAGTCTGCAGCATACAACGGACATCACCGGGTAGTCGAATTATTACTGGAAGCGGGTACCGACCCCAACGCTGGCAATGATCTCTTTGACTGCCCGCTCAAGGCAGCAACGGCTCAGGGATATACCGCTATCATGAAGTTGCTACTCAAATATGGCGCGAACCCTGACGGGAATAACTGGTTAGCCTATGACGAGGGAACACCACTGCTTGAGGCCTGCAGATTGGACAGCCCTTTGGCGGCGGAGCTTTTGCTCAACGCGGGGGCCAGCCCCGACCGGTATGAACGAAAAGGAGACGATGTAAACCCCTTGGAGGCTGCTGCATATCGAGGATCCAAAGAATGTCTGAGGTTGCTACTGCCGAAAGCCAGCCGCAGCACCGCGCTCAGGGGGCTGGAGATGGTTGTTAGAGGAGATGGGTGTGATATCAACATGCTCGAACTGTTCAGGGACTATGTGCCAGACGCCGTTCTGCTCCATGCTATCGCACTCCGCTTCGATAACTTGGCTGACGACATTTTGGACTGTGGTGTCATGCAGATGGACATCGACAGGAGTGACGATCGCGACATCTATCGGAGAACAAAGGATTATTCGCCGACGGGGACACTATACTGCGCCTGCGAGACAGGAAGCCTCCCAGCCACAGAACGCCTGATTCAAGAAGGCGTAGATGTAAATGGAGGTCATGAAAGCTATGGGCCTAGTCTTGCTGTGGCGGCTTACAAAGGGCACCTAAATATTGTGAATATGCTCATCCAGAGTGGCTGTTCGCTGTCGGACGGCGAGGGTATCTATGGAGGCCCAGTACAGGCTGCTGTTTTGAGTGATCACCTTGAGGTTCTTCGGCTTCTTGTGTCTTCAGGCGCGGATATCAATATGCCATTGGGCAAGGTCAACCGACTTTGCAGTACTCTGCCATTATCGGGGAATCCTCTGAAAGCTGCTATATTCACGAAAAACGAGTCTTTGGTCAGTTGGCTACTGGATCAAGGTGGGGATGTTAATTACGGCGGAGGATTGGGGCCGGCTTGGGCACCCAGAGGCATTGAAACCGGAAGTCCCCTGATGATTGCTGCGTCTCATGGGCCTCTCAGCATCGTGGAGCGACTGCTCGAGGCAGGTGCTGAGGTCAACCAGCGGTATGAAGAATATCCAACGGACCCAACGACCGCGCTTGAAGCTGCGTGTGAGAAGGGCCAATTCGCCGTAGTTGAACGGCTGCTAGATTCCGGGGCGGTCATCGAGCGAGACAACTGTCAACACGGCAGCGGATTGCCATTGTTTTGGGCCGTTAAGGCAGACTCACTGGCGATAGTTTTGTTATTGCTCCATCAAGGTGTGAGTCCAAACGCCCTGAGGCATCGCGAGAAAGGGCAACTCACAGTTCTTGCACAAGCATGCAAGCGCAACAACGCCGAGATAGTCTCCCCCTTGATTGAAGCAGGTGCGGATGTTCACCAGACTAGTCGCTTTACCCAGGGCGAGGAGACGCCTATCCAAACAGCGGTGGGCCATAGCAATGCCGAGGTTGTGCGAGTTCTCATCAAACACGGGGGCAGGGTCAATGAGCAGACCAGTGAGGGCTTCAAAGCGCTACACACAGCAATCTGGAAAGGATCGACTGGTATCCTGCGGGTCATCTTTTTTCGGAAGGTCAGGCTGACCACTCTCTGAGGCTCATCGATGGCAGTCAGCCTATTCACTACGCGGCTAAATGGAACCGCCCAGAATGTATTCTCGTGCTAGTTGAGGCAGGGCCCGATATCAACTCGCAAGACGATTCCGGCAAGGCGCCACTTCATTGGGCCATTGAGCACCAGGGCGCGGACGCTGTGCGGTGGCTGCTCAGCAACGGCGCCGATTCTGGGCTTGCTGAGCGAGACAGTAATTTAACCCCTCGTGACTACGCGGCGTTGCGGCTGGAGCAAGCTAAAATCTACGAAAAAGTTGAAGCGGGCAAGGTCCTTGAGCTGCTGAGTTTAAATGGGCGGATTGTTCACCTCTGTTCTGCTGGGCTCAACCCAGCCTACCTAGGTAGAAAGTCGGTAGCTGCAGGACTCTGGAGGACTTTTTTGCTTTCTTATAATACTACCCAGCTGACGCGGTCGCCTGCAGTTGTTTCAAATGCATATATAAGATAGGCAGAGGACGATGCGGAATTTAGAATAGGAGTGAAGGTGAAGAGGCAGACCAATTCAAATTCTCAGCCCCAAAGAAGGTTCCGAACATCCTCCCAGTTTTCGAAACCATAGACAAAGGAGCTGTTTTCGCGTCCTGCACCCGTATTTCCTCGCCAGCCTAGGCTCACATCAGCAACCTCCACACCGTATGTCCGAAAACTCTCCGCTGCGCTCCCATTGAACCCAGCAACGACGCCAATGTTAGTAGGCCCTTCCCACAACGGCTGCAGATCTGCATCCCCATCCGACACGAAGACCACGTTCTCTACCTCTTCGGACACGGACCTCAAAAGGTTTTCTATCAGCTTCGTCTTATCTCCACCCGAGAATAGCTGTACGCCGTGATCGAGTCCAGTAGCTGGGAGGATGTTCTCAGGGAGTATCTCAGGACAGTACGTCTCGATATTCTCAACTACTTGTGGGCAGTCGCTCGCCTCCTGCAGGACGAGCCGGATCCATGAGGGCGACCAGTTGAGGCTGACTACATTCACCTTAAGGCCGTTCTCCTGCGCAGCCGTGGCAAAGGTGCACCATCCATCGCGAAGTGTTTGGTTCTTGGCGAACTTGACGAGCTCATCGCGCTTGGTGGAGTCGAAGACCCCGAGATTCTGGACCCAGAAGAATGACCACTGTTCTACAGCGCGTAGAGCCTTGGTTCACCATGTCAGCGACTAATGGGCGGACTCCCGATTGATCTATGACCTACTGCATTGTTTGCGTAGTCAATCGCCTCTGCCAACGAGGTAGGCTCGTCCACCGTGGCCGAGACAGCATCATAGACCGTGCCATAGGTAGCCTCGATCTCATCCCATGATGGGAAGGGACCAGACGTATTAGCAGGCAGGCTAGCGTATGCCGCAGACGCGAGGGAGGTGTATGCATCCGAAGTGACGATCGTGCTATTTGACTCTTGTCAGTTCAGGCTGAACCACGTTCTCATATTGGTTCTCAGACAGAAGAAAGCTCATTCTGGGGGTCACTCACCCATCGAAGTCCAGGAAAATCTGCAATCCAGAGGCGTTCGTATTAAGTTGAGTCTTAGCTAGCGCAGTTCCAACGCTTAGCGCGAACACGAGGCTTGCGAATTGATTCATCCTCGACGTGGACGGCGGGATTTAATATGGTAGCCCGAGTTGGGTGAGGCGTATCATATGATCCAGACGTGAAGAGAATGACGCCTTTATATTAGATGTGGGTACCAGCCGGGTAACGCAATCATTTGACTCAGCAGCACAGTGGGCTCGAACAAATTTCCCATGGTCAATGACTCCATCTGGCAACCACGTTTATTTACTTAACAGTTGTTGCATGCATTAGTGAAGCTGGGCATCGCTATATGCGATATGCTCGACCCCCGAACTCATCGTTGTATTTAAACGTGAACAAACTGGCCTTGCATGTCTCGAAGAGCTGTATGATAACTTTCTGCCTTGCACTGGGCCAGATTACCAAGTACCCGGCATATTCCAACACAAGCGTTAAGGTGAGGATGAATGCAACTTTTATTACCAGCACTACTTTTGATAACCCCTCTATCGTATTCACCTTCCAAAATAAATCACGACTATCTCCATCTACTTCTGAACCATCAAGCCTACACAGGCGGGCTTCTTGGAGCATCTGGGCCCTGTACTCGCGTCTCCACTTGTCCATTGGTCACGGTGCGTGGCAGGATCGAGTCCTCCGATTGTGTGCACGGTGGCTCGGCAGGACCGCTACTGCGCTCAATGTCATAGTCCCGATAGATTGCATTCTCAGCCTTGCGTGCGAACCGATCTGAGACTTGGTAGGAGTCCGACGAGTGGGACCCGCCCACCGAATTTTCTTTTCGAAGGTGTGTGTATAGCGGTTTCATGCAGGGGATAGAGCCACACATCATTCCCACGTTGATCTCGAGCCTGGAAGACGTAGATTAGACAGGTCTGAAAGTTCTATAAATATGTACCGGCATCTGTGTAAGGCAGGAGAGACTTACGCAGCCAAAAGGCATAGATCGGCTAGGCTCCATGTCTTGTCTTCCTCCTCGCTGTCGAAAAGGGCAGGAAGCAATGCAGTCTTCACAAAGGCGCAAGCACATGTGCTGACTCGCATCGTTGGTTCATCAGTTTTGTCTATTCCGGCGGTAACTTTTGGTCTTCCCACTTACAAGACTCCGAGGCAACAAAGGAGAATCACGCCAATCTTTGTCTTCGTGGGTATTTTGAGCGTGTGGAACATCAGGATGGGAATGGATATAAGCCCAAGGTCCGTTATGATTGACACCGCTGCACGAAATCGTTCGCAAATCGACAAACTTGAAGTAGTATCAACAGATACATTGATTGGACTGGTTCTTGAATACCTTGATAGAACCACGGACCAGCCTGGTATGCTGCATCTTGTAGGCAGGTCCCTTCGATCCTGGGCTCCCAGACTTTCTGAATCGGTCTGCATTGTATGAAGTAGTTGATCGATACATAAATATCCGAGATGGTGAGAGCCCAAACAACACCCCATACCGCGCGACGATACAGTATCCTGTGCTGTGGAACGAGGCGTAGGAAGAAGACTCTGACGGCGTAGAGAGCAAAGAGGTTGGTGGGTTCTGCGATCCACAGAAACATGAAGCATCTTGGTATTTGGCTCTCGGCGATGTATACAATGTGTCGTCCGAGACCCAAATTGTATACTTCACAAAGCACGGAGTTTGTACTGATGATGAGGAACTTGGAGATGGCATCGATAATATGTCAGACATATACACGCCGAGTTGATATTAGCGGGTTCGGTCACTCACCGTGGCAATTAACATGACCCAATCATCCCACCAGATGTTCTTACTGATGTAGAATCGAGTGTACAGCCTTACCCATGCCGTGAAAACGGCCAAGACCGTGGTCGCGATGATGGCGGCCATGTAGACATGACGATGGTCGGTGTCTGGCGGGACTGGCACGCTCGAATTTGAATCCATTGGAAGGCAGAAAATGCGCAGACAATTCTAAATGGACCGACGAAATTCCAAGAGTGGCCGACGCAATTGGCAATCCGTGGCTATGTCGCGGCTACAGGAAGAAAGATGGAGATATATCAGGCTGTAATATGTCTGCACCTCTAAAATTAAAGGAAACCTTGACAGTGGCTGCAAAGTTGTAGTGACTAACTGCCTTAACTGGCTGAGCGAAGGTGAGCTGTTTTGCGACAAGGATGTATGTCACTGTTGCCAGTGTATGGTGATTCTTCATTCATGAGGTAGCTGCTTGGATTTCCCACGTTTCTATTTAGTAGATTAGGTATTTATTATTCGATATGGACGCGAAATTGTGCATATTGGCTCTCCTACTGTGGCACGTTATATTACATACCCATCTATCCATCTTCTTGTCGAGTCGGATCTGAGCGTGGGATGAAGCGGTAATGCAACGCGAGCGGCCGATTTAATCACTCAAAGACTCACAAATGGCCTTTCTGAGACTCTGAAATAGCTAAAAGAATGTATTTTCTTTTTATACAGCAAGTGATGCCACAGAGGCGCCTGATACGTTTTCGCTGGGCTCCTGGCGACTCTATACCGTACGTCCTGAGGCATCAACGGCCCCGGGCCCCCAGAGAAGCCCTCCGGTGACGACAGACGTGCCCTCAGCAGAATTATCGCAACACAGGTCCGATCCCTCTATGTGCACTTTCAGCTTTATCACATGGCCTTGCGGACTGATAGTTTCGTCTTTTTTGGTGATGCCGAGAAGCCAGATCTCACCAAGCCTTACGTTCTCGACTGGACGCGTCCATCGTCTCCCTGACTTGAGCAACAGCCGAACGCCGAGGACTGGCGAGGTCTACCGCGATTCGGTGAGAAGTAAGATCTTATCCCTCCACACCATAAACAGATAGCCTGAGCCTGAGAGCTTGTTCAAAGCTATGGTGGGCCTCGGGGCGGAAAATTCAGACAGACCAATAACCGGGCCGAAAGACTCGGACGTGTCCTGTGCCACCGCCGTCAGAAGGGGAATAGAGGTACAAAGAAGGACATGTTCTATATTTCAAACGTCACCGTTACAACTAATTCTGTCTGAATGGAAAAGCTGTGAAGGTGCGCAATGTCTGTTGCAGGACGCTGCTACCTCCTCCACAGGCTGGTATCCTTGCCGACGTGTTGAACGCGCGGGTCTTGTCGGGGAGCCCCGGCGATGCGCAGATCTTGGGATTGGAAGACGGCTCGTTGACTCGGACAGAGGCTTCAAAGACACTGGATTGGAGCAAGGGCGCTTACTGAAACATCGTACCGTGACTGGTTAGATGGTCCAAAGCTAATGCATTCTGGTTCGGATAGCTCTATTTCTACCCCTGCTCTTACTGGCCCCCGCCTAGCAACATTCCCGTGAGGATGCTGGTTCAGATCTCAGATCTGAGATCTCAGGCCTCGGATCTCGTAGATAAGATCCGTGCGTCGCTTCATCTCCTCACACAACCTGGCTCCGTGACGGTCATCCTCCCACACCGCTTGACCGTCCTCAGGCACCAGTCTCCCCCGAGCCCAAGGGCAACCAAAGGCAACCATCCAAATCACTTTGTCTACGAAGCAAATTATCTCTAACTAACCTGATGGTGGGTACAAGGAGGGGCGCCGGCAACCACTGGCGTAAGATCCTATTTGTCGGTGTCGATAGCAGTTTGAATAACCTCTTTTGGTGTCTGGACTGACTTTGTCGGTAGGACTTCTCTGTACGTACGGTGATGAGGGTAATTCGTGTGTATTGTGTGTGTGTGTGTGTTCTGGCTAGGTTCTGCGGAAGCCTCCGTGACGATGGGCTCCCTCTAACTACCAGCAAAATAGGTGCGTTGCACCTTCCCTCTAACGACAGACTTACTCGTGCTTCTTCCAGCCAATGCTAACGTCGTGTGCCAGAAGACTTCATGCACATTCATCATCGCTGTCTGCCTCCACCGGCACATCCCCCGCAGGCTCAAACTGGACGGCCATGTCCAACATGAGTGCTTTTCTGTCGCTGCCGATGACCGGCATCCAGTTACACTCTTCCGTCCCACCTCCACGCGGAACCTGCATCATCGGGAGGATCTTGCCCGTTTGCATGTTTTCAAAGTCGAACGACAGCAGACGCTCCTTGCGATACTCTTGCAGCCTCACAAACGGGCCTGCCACAATCCTCATCCGATCGTCCAGCCTATACTTGCGGAGGCAGCAGGAACGAACCACTGTCGATACGGCCAAGCAGGTCTTCCAGGTATCATAGTCGACAAAGTCCAGAATCCGGTCGTACAGCTCCGGCGCGAGAATGCCTGCCGATTTGGATGCTGCGAGGCGGCTCCCGGCGACTTCGAAGAAGTTGACGAGGGCCGCGAGCCCAGGGAACTGACTTCGTAGTCTTCGCCCTGTCCCCGTGCAGTTCGACTGCATAATGAGCTCACCGCGCCGATGCTGGCTCTTCATCCCCGGCTTCAATTCTGGTCGCTCGCGCGGATGTGTGCTCACACAATACTCTGCACGCAGAGGCGAGAGATCGACAGCATCGCTGACTTCAATGAGTGGCTTCTCCTCACCGCCACAGAAGACCTCTGCAAAGGCTACTTTAAAGAGCGACAGAACAACGATCTGAAAGTTGGCGCGTCCCTGTTCGAGACCCCAAGTAACGGCCTTAGTAATGGCCTCACCGTCAATCACCAGTGTAAGGCTGACAAGCACGTCCTCAAGCCAGTACATCGTCTCCGTGGGCGACGCCCCTGGAGGCTCGCCTGGTTGATGGGACATGGATCCAAACTCCAGCAACGGAGCGCTATCGCCAGCCCACTCTTCGTCAAGCCATCCAGGTGACTCAGGTAAGTGGTTCGACTTGCAGCCCTGCCAGACGCAACTTCGAGGGTTACACTGCTGAGCGGGAAAAGAATGGAATTTGGCCTGGCCAGACGCAATCGAGACGAGGGCAAAGGTCAGCTCGCGAAAAGGAAACGAGTCCGGACTCCACTCCCTCCCAAATCTAATGATCTCGTCCTTATATTCAACAAGCGTCCTGGCTAGAACGTGCGTGAGGAACACCTTTCGCGCCTCTGTGATTTTTGTCCTCGGGCTTACGAGGCGGAAGCCATATTCGATCTCCCAGTTCCGCTCGGGAAGCTCCAAAGCCAGCGAGGCCATGTGATCTTCTGGGCAAATGTCGAGGGAGATGGTGGGCTTATACCGATAAATGCTGTCTGCGATGGCCCGAATCCATAGGCCGTCCTGGCGCGGGATATTCCGTAGCTTCCAGTGCATGCTGTAGTTCATGGTGAGGACTTCAAGGTCGAGGTTGATGATGTAAATGTACTCGGCGTCGTGGTGACCCAGCCGCGGAAGCTCGGAAGGAAGCGCCTCGAACTCGCGAAACTGCGAATAGTCGGGTTCGAAGCCGTCGCTGATCTCATGGACATGTCTTTCGAGGACGCCTTCCTTGGCCGCATACTTGGCCCGCATCGACTCGAGCCATTCTGCAAATCGTCAGCATACTGCGAGGCACGGATCGTTCTTCACGGCGTACTCTGGTATCCCTTGGGGTCGGCGGGGATGCTCGCGACGATTTCGGCGCCGAGACCCTCGAAGTAGCTGTCGTACTGGTGATGGCGAATGTAGTAGCGCCTGCGGAAGCGCACTATCTCGAGGCCTCGAGTTCCCATTGCGTTCGGGCTGGAGAACTTGATGCTCCTTCGGCGGCTCCTTTTGACAGAAAGAAGGAGGCGTACCAGGACGATTGCGGGTGGTAGACAGCTGACGCGACAAGGCGCTGCAATATTTCGTCCAGTCTAGCGTGTCACGACCAGTAACTTGTGACCGTCAAATGGTGAGTATCATTTGGGGTGGTTCCTAGTAAGTTTGGTGGGCGAAGCCCAGTCCAGACTCAGGGTCTAAATACTACGTGGGTGGTGGTCTGTGCTTAGCGCCTGCTGCGCCATAGAAGTGAATAGGTATTGGCACAGTAACCGTGTCACACGGGGATTCTCGGAGGGTCCTCTGTCGACGTGTTCATAGTGGGATGCCTTAGGCATCCAGGATTAATGGTCTACATATGGCCGGCACACTACACTAGCATCCTAGGAAAACCCCAGGAGCATCAGCAGTCTTAAAAGCCCCTTAGAGATTATCATTACAATACCACAAGCTCTTCACACACACAAGCCCTTCACACACACAAGCCCTTCACACACACAAGCCCTTCACACACACAAGCCCTTGTAACAAATAATCTCTAAGCCCTAAGTCACCTAACTTCCCCTCACCACCGTTTGTTCCCTACAAACGCTCACACCAACAGTTGGCAACCTCCGCTCAACCACCCCATCATCACCACAGCTTCCTTCGGCAACAAGACGGCTAACCTAATCGAACCCCAGCCACAATCACAGCTCTTACGTACTAACACTAGCCTCCAAGCACAATCCCACGAAAACTTGCCACCCTCTAATAACAAACTTATCTCACTTAGTAATCCTAAGAAGCTGCTTTAGGCACCTATATAGGAACCAAGCTCCTTAGCTTTATAGAAAGTGTAACAGGCTGAGGCCTGGAGGAATGGCACTCGGTTGCCCTTAGCCGCACACCCCCCCCGGGGGGGGTACCCGGGACACGGCTACCGCCATATTCATGCTATGCCCACAACGGAAGCCTCCGATGACAAAGCAACGCACGGACGTCTCTGATCAGGAGGCAACACATGGCACGGAAGCCCCGCATCTTGGTTTTCTTCTGTTTTGATTCTTCAAGTTGAGATACTTGTAGAGTGGCCTAGCTAGTTGTAATATGCTACCTTGAGACCGTTACATTATCTCAACTTCTATAACCACGGTATCTTCTGTTTTGATAGAAGCACGGAAGAACTCCTTTTTCTTTGATTAGGGAGCGCTATTTGGGCCCGTGACTCGCCGCCTAATAGTACCACGGAAAGCCGGTATACACCTCTTGTGGGAGTGTACTGCACACGGTCCAGTAGCAGACAAGTTAGTCTGTGAAGTTGACAGATTCTTCTGGGGAGCTCTTGATTTTGAGGAGAGTCGTCCTGTGATTAGAACGAAAGCCCTGTCGCCCTCTTGCATACCGAAGGTCTCGGATAGCTGATGAGGAAGCTGTTCCTGCATTTAAAGGTCTTGAGTGCTTGAGATAGGAATAGAGTAGTTAGCGGTCTTGTAAATCTGCAAAGGTCTTGCAGTCTAGACTGATTAGAAGCCAGGGCGCTATATTGACTCCTTATTACCGGAGATAGCCCTGAAGAGACGTCCACCATAATGGCGTCTAACAATACAATGGGGGATGCCTAGTCAGGGGAACCCCAAGCATAATAGTAGTCCTAGTTAACAGAGATGCTAAAACTCTTGAGCAACTAACTCTCAGAGATCTAATCTGAGTAGTTAAAGGAGAAAGAAGCTAGTTGGTAGAAGATCTGATAACTAGAAGAAGACCTGGCTGCCCTCTGATAAGGGCCAGCCCTTACGACGACTCCCCATGACCTAGTCCCATCTCTCTCGACTACCCCTGACCTGATTAGAAGTATAAAGAAAAGAGCTTTGTTTCCCAACCCTCCTAAGTTTGATGGAAACTGAAGTGCCTTTAGGGGGTGGTATATAGAGATGAAGAGCAAGCTGGTAGTTGACGGGCCAGTGATTAGGAGCCCTTCTAATTAGTTTGTGTATATATATACTAGACTGGAGAAGTCTGCCTAGAATATGACTGTGGTATTTGTGGAGAGGGGTGGACTAGAAGGAACGTTTAACCTTAATAGGTACCTGGTATATCTTGCTAATATCTATGGTGACCTGAATAGTAAGGCTAGGGTACTTGATTGCCTTTGTTACCTGTAATAACAAGAGAAGGAGAAGTTTTCTGCTTTTCTCCCATGATTTGAGAAGGAACTCGTAGACTGTGGTAGTGCTAAATGGCCTGCATATATATAGATTAACTAACTCGAGGGAGTACTTAACCTCACGATGAGGGATAGACTTGTTGGGCTGATCAGCTTACTAAGAGATAACTTTAGGGTATATATTCAGATGCTTTAAACCATTGGGTCTATGCTGGATAGTCTAGCATTTGTGAAGAAAGGGAGGATATAGCAAGCCTTACCCTCTCTAGATAGGAGATAAGGATTAAGCTATAGTAGAGAAGTTATAGAAGCTGCTGTTGCTAATGATCAGATGAATTGGGAGCTGACCAGGGCTAATAGTGCCTCTGTTTGGAACAATAAGAAGCTTGAAGGAAAACGAGCTAAGTGGGTTGACAAGAAGGAGCTTGACTGAAGGGTAAAGGAAGGTAGATGCTTTAGATGTGGAAGATCAGGGTGTATAGTAGAGAAATGCCCCTTTAAACCTACACGCTGCCCGAGTAACCTGCTAGAGAGGGTTACTAAGATAAAGAAGAGCAAGCCTGGTAAGCGGGCCATGGTAGTAGACAGTGATGAAGAAACTACTGTCGTCTCTAATCAGGATGAAGGGAGTTTGGGAAAAGAGTAACCTCTGGTAAAAGTCGTTGTTAGGGGTTAGTAGAGGCTAGGGCTGAGTGGCGAGTGTTTAAGAAGTAGATGGATGGTAAAGGGATCTATGTTAACTGTAGTATAAATGGTACCCATTATACCAAGGTATTTGTTGATAGTGGTTGCCTATGTTATGCTTTAGTTAGTAAACACTTTGCCTAATGCTAATATTTATTATGTATTCTGATTACCCCCAGGTCCTTAGAACAAGTTAGTTTAACTGTAGAGGATGCCATTATATACGTGGCTTATGGTGATATTGATATTAATGGCTATAAGTAGTTAAGGGTATTTTTTTATATAATTCCTAATTAGAAAGAAGACCTAATACTTAGTTGACCATGGATGAACACTGAGTATATAGTGCTTGACCTGGTAAAGAAGGAAGTGTTGATTGGTTTCTTAGGACTAGTTGTAAAGGAAAGAGATTCCGAGGAGGACCCTTGGTATCTACTCAAGTAGCTTATAGGATTAGTATATTTAGTAATAGTCTGTCAAGAGAGGAAGACGCCCTTTGATTAGACGTAGGGCCCTACTATATTTATTGTAAGCCTTGTGGATATTGAGAAAGTGCTAAAACTAAAGCCTAAGGGTAACCTATGTGAGAAGCTCCCTCCATAGTATTATAAATTCCTGCCCCTATTTGACTAGAAGGAAGCTGACAAGCTCTTATAATACTGGGAAGGAACTGATTATGCCATTCCTTTGGAAACCATACTTGAAGGAAAAGAAAAACCTGTGCCTTGGGGGCTACTATATAGAATGTCTTGAGAGGAGTTAATTGTATTATGGAAGACTCTAACGGAATACCTTGATAAGAATTTTATTTAAGTAAGCTATTTACCTACTTCCTTACTAGTATTATTTATTAAAAAGCCTAGTAGAGGACTATGATTTTATATTAATTACTAGGCCCTAAATGAAATCATGAAGAAGGACTAGTACCCCCTGCCTCTAATTAGTAAGACGTTATACTCCTTGTCTAAAGCTTGATAGTTTATAAAGCTAGATATTATTACTATGTTTTATAAGATCTGGATTAAGGAAGGGGATGAATGGAAGACAGCTTTTTGGACCTGATATGGTTTGTTTAAATGGCTGGTAATGCCTTTTGGGTTAACTGGAGCTCCTGTAACCTTTTAATGCTATATTAACTCTTTGTTATAGGACTACTTTAATGAATTTGTTTCTGTTTATATTAACAATATTTTAATCTACTTAGATGGAAGCTTATCTAATTATTGTGAGAAGGTAAAGAAGGTCTTATCTAGACTCTAGAAGGCTGGCCTATAAGTGGAAATTAATAAGTATGACTTTAAGGTAAAGAGCGTTATGTATCTAGGGTTTATCGTGGAAGCTGGAAAAGGGATCTGAGTAGACTCTAGGAAAATCAAGGCTATCAAGTCTTGGGAACCCCCCTGATTAGTTAGAGGAGTACAAGGTTTTATCAGGTTTGCTAATTATTATCGTGAATTTGTCCTAAACTTCTTGGATATCGCTTGCCCCCTTATAATGCTTACTAAGAAGGATGTTGTGTTTAATTAGACTGATGAATGTAAACAGGCCTTCTAGAAGCTTAAGGATCTTCTGATTAGTGCCCTAGTACTAGTACAATGGGACCTAGATAGACAGATGGTGTTTAAGACTAATTCCTCTAGATATGCTACTGGAGGAGCCCTCTCCTAATATAACGATGAAGGAATCCTGTAACTAGTGGTGTTTTATTTAAAGAAGAACCTTCTAATAGAGTATAATTACCCGATTTATAATAAGGAATTGCTAGTAATTATACAATGTATGAAATAATGGGATGCAGAACTATAGAGCGTCCCCTTATTTAAGGTCCTTACTGACTATAAAAACCTTAAGTACTTCTAGACTAAACGATAGCTAATAGAATGATAAATCTGCTGGTCCTAGATCCTAGCTTGTTATAACTTCTAGTTACGATATTGCCCTGGGAAGGAAATAGTAGTGCCTGATGTACTATTATAGTAGAAGTAAAATATGCCCCAAGATGTAAGCAATGACAGGTTGGCGGAGAGATACTTCTAGCTGCTAAAAGCTACAACTCGCCATATATGTGTTTTGACTTAGACGGCTCTAATTAGACTAGGAGCTGTTTAGGTTAAGGCTGGATTTATAGTAAAAGGAGATTGTGATAGTAATTCTGATGAGTAGGTAGATAAGTTAAGTCCCCCACCACCCCCATTTAAAGATCCTGCATTATAGAAGCTATAGTTTGCGGGATTATAATAAAACAACTGCTACTGGCTGATTAGAAAGGTAGTAATAGACGGAGAGAGGTAGCTTCCCTAGTAGTAGGGGTTGCCTATTTTAATCTTAGAATGCTTAGTAGACAATTAGTCCTGGCTGCTTTAGAGGGAGCGTGTTTGGATCCTATACTATAAACCCCTCTGTACAAAGATTATCCAGGATACCTATAACTCCTATCTAGCTGGATACCTAGGTAGGGATACTACGAAGGCCCTGGTCAACTGTAATTTCACGTGGCCTGGGTTGAGTCAGGATGTACGACGTTTTCTAAGGAATTGCGATGTTTGCAGAAGGAAAGTAATCTGGTGTAAGAAGAAGAGAGGCCTCTTAAAGCCCTTATTTATACTTGATTGGTACTGGGTAGAGATCTCTATCGACTTTATCACGTACTTACCTCTGACAAAGCAAAGCAATGTAACTATTATGATGGTAGTGACGGACCGGCTCTTTAAGGATTAAATCTTTGAGCTAATAACCTTAATAACGGCTAAAGAAGTGGCCTAATGTTTGTTATGGTGTCTGATCAGATACCATGGGATCCCCCGGAGTATTGTGTTAGACCGTGGGCCCTAATTTGTTAGTTTATTCTAGAAGAAAATCTGTAAGATCCTCCAGATTACAAGGCGCTTATTTTTAGTATACTACCTGGAGATAGACGGGGTAACTAAGTGTGTAAATTAAGTAGTTGAGGACTATGTTAGAACGTACGCTATATATTGGTAGGAAAACTGGGAAGAGCTAGCCCTTATAGCTATACTTGCTATTAATAATCAGGACTCTGTGTTAATAGGTATAAGTCCCTTTCTCGCTAGCTATAGATACTATATAGACGTTCTGGACCTAATCGGGCTAGAAGAAAAGCTGAGGACTACTACTCGGTCCCCGCTAGCAGTAGTAGAAGCATTTGTAGGTCGACTCAGAGAAGCTACTAAGTTAGCTTAAATAGCTATAGCCTCTACGTAAGAGAGGCAGGAGTTATATAGCAACCGAGACCGACAACCCGCTAATTAGTTCCGCAAAGGTAATAAGGTTTGGCTCTAACTAAAGAATATTGTTATGACACGCCCTTTGAAGAAGTTAGATTGGGTTAATGCTAAGTATATAGTCCTAGACGTTATTGGGACATATAATTACTGGCTAAATATACCTCTAGGGGTCTATAATGTATTCCATGTTTCCCTCCTCCGCCGCGCTATAACGGACCCGTTACCTTCACAGGTGGTTGATGATTTGCAACCACCGCCGGTAATCCAGACGGGTGATCCTAATCAGGACAAATATAAGGTAGAGAAGATCCTGGTGTATAAAAGAAAAGGTTCCCAGACGAAACTACGCGTAAAGTAGACGGGCTATACTTAGCCAACTTGGGAAAGTATACAAGACCTTGACGACACTGAGGTGTTAGACGCCTATAAATCAAAAATTGGACATCGGCTGGGTTCTGATCAGGACGTCAGTACCATGGAAGGGGGGTAATGTAACAGGCTGAGGCCTGGAGGAATGGTACTCGGTTGCCCTTAGCCGCACACCCCCCCCGGGGGGGGTACCCGGGACACGGCTACCGCCATATTCATGCTATGCCCACAACGGAAGCCTCCGATGACAAAGCAACGCACGGACGTCTCTGATCAGGAGGCAACACATGGTATGGAAGCCCCGCATCTTGGTTTTCTTCTGTTTTGATTCTTCAAGTTGAGATACTCGTAGAGTGGCCTAGCTAGTTGCAATATGCTACCTTGAGACCGTTACAGAAAGAAGCCCTAACCACCAGCTTTGCTACTACCTAAGTTTATCCTACTAAGCCCACTTTTAAGGTTCCACTACTAGTTCTTGCCTATAAGGTTTACCACTTCCCCTATACCTCCTTTAGTAGTAAGGTACCTTCTTTTTCCTCTTTTATATCTTAAGGTGCTAAAATACCCTTATTTAATATATTAGCTAGTAACCTTATACCCACCTTTATACAAAAAACGGGCCAGCAAATAAATATAAGCAGCCCGGTTCTGCCAGCCCTTTCTAATTAAGAGAGAGAGAAATCAAAAGGCTCTGTTAAACAGAAACGCTCAAATTCGGCTATATACTAGCGTGGCAAGATAAGTTTAGTAGCTATAAGTCGATTTTTTAGGCTATTTTAAGACCCTAACTTCATATCTCTACATTACCTATATTTCTTACCCTAAAAGTATATAACTTAGTTTATTAGATAATATAGTTAGACAATTAGTAGATTAGCACAGTTAGTAGATTACTTTTACTAAGTTAACTAACTTTGGCTAACCCTAATACCCTTTTAGGGCAAAAGAATTAATTAAAATTAGCATTAATTGGTGCCAACTAGTCTATATTCTTTGCCATTCTTTTAGAATAGTCTTTTATCCCGTACCATGTTAAATCCCTCAGTATGCATCTCCCGCCAAAAAATATTAATTCTCTGTCCCGTCCTGCATTACATACTAAAAAAGTCCTTGAATTTTTGTGGTTTTAATAGACATTGTTAAACGGAAACGCTTGTGTGGGCGCTGCACGCAGAGAGTTACCCTAGACTTGGCACTGGATTTTCTCTAAGTGCCTATGGGGCGTGCACGCCGGCAGATGAGTTTGGTGGCCGTGAGTCGATTTTTTGGGCTGTTTTAAGACCCTAACTTCGTACCTCTGCATTCCCCTTATTTCTTACCCAAAAAGCATGTAACCTAGTTCATTAGATAGCCTGATTTCTGAAGTTTATCTGTATTTAGTTTGGTTACTGTCAGGGTTAGGGTTGGCTGGTTATTTAAAGCTAAAGATAGTAGGTCCAAGGGCTGAATTTTCTGGCCTCTCTATCTACATACTAGAGCTAACCACAGCGTGCTTAGAGTTGAGACAATGTTGGAGGGACTGTAAGGAGGGCTGATAGAAGCCTACTTAAATTTAATACAAAGTTGTTTAAACTATTCTCAAGATTCTAACAAGACTTTAGTACACCCTACTGCTACCTAACTTATTTAATCTACTAACCTTTAGACCCTTTTATAGCTAATTATGCTTCTAGCTTAAAAAATTAGTTCTTTATAGGCTTCTGGTTTATAGCTATAGTTTATATAAAAGGGTAAGACCTTTATAGTACCTATATCTATATTATTATAGACAAAACTATGCTATAGGTAATAACTATACCTAATTATTTTATTTATAGTTAATATAACTATAAAAGTA